>CM031239.1:208248010-208681505 GCA_018340775.1 Taxus wallichiana var. yunnanensis | reverse complement strand
GGTAGTATGGAACATGAAACCATGTGAAAAAAATTTCATATCTAATTTATGGGTGGTGATAGATGTAAATTAAGTTTATATCTGAAGATAATATGCATATATGAACCCTAGTACAACTAGGGTTTGTGTTTGGATAAGAATGTATCCATTGAAGAACATGCAAGAGGATCGGGATCACTAAATGATTTGATGAAATTTAGATCTTAACCAAAATACTGAGACCAAATGAATATAACAGCAATAAGAAATATCTATCATGGAAGAAACAAGAAAGTGTGAACAATAGTGAAATAAGAGGGACTTAGCTTGTATCTAGAGATCCAAGATGATATTGGGTTAGAAATTGAGTGGAACAGAAGGATCTAGAATATGTAAGATTCATATGGAGAAATATAATATGAAACTACTTTAAAAAGGACTTCCCAAAAATAGATGGGACCACCTGGGTGCTAGTGTACGAGTTGGGCACTAGTGTCTTGACAAAAAAATTTGGATATGATCTTTTCGTGAGTCCTGAAGATGTCTATTTGTTTTGGCGCATCAACTTTTATATAGGGTTTTACCATCACAAATGAGCCTACAAAACAAACCCTAGCTACCTCACAAGGATAAGTAAAATTTTTATGTAATAAATAATTCATATTCTTGATTTAGACAAACCTTAATGGTCACCCTAATATGATTGTCACCGAGTGCTGCAATACATTTCAGAATTTATGTAGTTCTAGTGTGTGTGTGTGTGTGTGTGTGTGTGTGTGTGTGTGTGTGTGTGTGTGTGTGTGTGTGTGTGTGTGTGTGTGTGTGTGTGTGTGTGTGTGTGTGTGTGTGAGATTAAATTGTGTCCCTTGAAGCTAGGTTTCCCTTGTTCCAGTCACACCAAGATAGTGGGCTACAACTAATTTTCCCAAGATGAATGTGTGAGATGGAATTCAAAAATAACCCCTCATATGCAGTGAATAATGCATTCCTTGAATGTTGCTCTTTGCCTAAGTAGTAGATAATAAGTGTTAGCCCAAAGTTTTCCATCCCCTAATAATAGTGAGTAAGTCATGTATATACATATGATTCCCTTGTTTGAATTTCTTCATTAACAACCAAAAAGACTGACCCAAAGTGATAAGAAAGTTTTAGAAAATATAACAAGTAATGTGGCATTTCAAATTTGAGAAAAGGAGGAAAAAAGACTTAAGTGCCCAAAGGAACAATAGTGCATGGGAGTTTATATCCCTAGTGAGTGGTACTATCTCGGGATGCTCAAGGATATAATGGAAAATATAGAGTTGGGTCACATGTTGTCCAATATCCATAACTAAAGTAGTAATTTAATAAAAGTAAATGATAAGAGTGATAAAAGTATAAATCGAGTGTAAAATCCAAACAAGAGTTGTTAATGTCTAGTTTTATTACTTAAGAATCATGCATATAATGACATACTTAGAGGCGTGATGTCCATAGAAATTACATTATTTTTTTACTACACTTGTTAATTCCTCACACTTAGGGTTTTATATTATTTCCTTATAGGTTTTGATCTCATGATATTGTTAATTATCCTATTAGGGTTTGGGATTCTTCTCTTTTAATCATTCATATATTTCCTATCTAATTTGTAATCCCCTACCATTGGCGATTTATTTAAAAACATGTGACAATATATAATCCCTACACTAGGTAAAATTATATAAATCACCACCACTTACCTTAGATGATGATAATCCTAATGAGTATAAAATCCATCCTCTTTGGATACAAATTTTACTAATGAATTACCTCTTAACATAAATATCATCTCACCTAGGGTTTCATATGAAAAAATTTTATGGATGTATATGTACACATTTATAATGTTTTATTCATAATAATAGAAACTCGCCTTGGGAAAAATGTGGCATTATTTTTTTGTTCATGTTTCTTGTATGAATGATAATGTTGTTTCCACTTTGAATCATCATAATATGTTAGATAAAATTAATGTATCATAAGAATCAAATATGAATGTATCTTCTCATAATCCTTGTGTTGATCCTCCTAGGTATACCTAAAAATATGAAACATCTTCTTAAATTTTAAATATCACAATACAATAATTTAAATATATGATGAAAGATATAGGAGAATTACAAGATGAATTCAAGAGCCTATGCTTATATTCTTAGTCATTTACTAGTTGAGTTAATAATAATTATATTGTTTTCTAACCAATAGTTTGAAACATATACAATTTTATGTTTCCATCTAGATTTCATATACCCAAGTTTATCCTATTCGAGGAAAAGAGGATCCTTCTAAAAAAATTTACCATTTTTCTATACATCTACAACTATATGCACAATGATAATATTTTTCTCAATTCTTTTCAATATGGTCTCACCAATTTTTCATTAGTATGGTTTTGTGGTTTAACTTAAGGAGTTGTTGACATTTATTAAAATTACAAGACTTGTTACTCATTGATTCTCAATCACATATTTTTTATTCTACTGATATTTATTATTTGGAGGTAATCTTCCAACATCCCGATGAGTCTATCCATGCTTATTTACTCTCTTTACAATTTTTAGCACACCAATTTTTGTTTAATCTATGTATCAAGGAAAACATCACATATTTTTATACGTTTTAGTAAATTCTTTGTGCATATAAATGAATAATCTATGAAATTAATTTATTTATCAATTTATGAAATATATAGAAGCCTACAAAGATGTTTTATTAGATGGATTTCCTAAGCTATATATGGTGTTGACATGTGAGTGATTTAGTGTTGTCATTGATGAAAAAGGTGTATATTCATTAATGAAAAAGGTATATGAGGTCCAAAGGATTCTTGGAATGATGATGCCATGGATAAACAAGATGTGACTTGGTTGCAAGGGTGAAGATAAGGAAATTGGCTTGGTCCAGTAGGCCTAATCCTTAGGTCTAATTAGTATGATGACTTAGTGTGATGGATGAATACATGAGGTTGATGGAAGCATGGAAAAGGCATGGATAACATGAATAGATTGTGTTAATACACTCATGTGGATATCATAGTGCAAGTATAGGTTTGAGAATGGTTTGCAGGTGGCTATCTAGACTCAGTCTAGGTGCTAGGAGGACTAATGGAGCATGGAAGTGAGTTTGAGAGATAAGTAAGCCCATGATGGCATGCAAAAAGATGAGATATATTATTTTAAATTTATTAAATTTCCTTCATGGTGAATAATAGGGTAGGTTCATGAAACTAAGGTTGAAACAAGCACAACTAGGCCTATTTCTATGACCTAATGTAGGCATAGCTTGGAGTATGGAGTGAAGAAATATAAATCATGGTAGTATAAGCACAAGGAGTGCATTTTAGCCTTGTAGAGAGATGATGTGTAATGTTCCATAGGTCAATTTTCAACTTTTGGATGCATGTTCGAGGTCTTTTAGAGGTGTATCCTTGAGGACAAACAAGGTAAGCATGTGAAAACCTAGGTGCATTATCACTTTCAGACAAGATCACACCTAAATGTTAATTGGAAAATGTGAAGGAGGTCCATAAAACATTGTGGAAAAAATTTAAAGTCACAAAAAAAAGAAAAGCATCAGAAATTGAGTTTTAATCCTATGAGTTCTAGAATGGCCATTTCCAGCTCAAGGGTGAAGTTTGAGGTGTTCATTGGAATGTTAAACTTGTGCATGGTGACCTAATAGTTTCATCAAATTTGGGTCATGGAACCTAGTTTATTTTGCAAGTGGAATGAGGAAGAATGATGACCTATTCTTTATTATTGATGCTTAAGAAGTTAAGTTGCTTCAAACCCTCCAAAACCCTACCCTTTAAAAACATGGAGAAAAACTCAAGTGTTTGGTCATGAAATGAACTTGGAAATATTATTTGATGATTTGGGCATGTAGATGACCCTCATACTTAATTTTTTGGTGGTCTCATTCTCCAAGGTGTTAGTGTAAGGTATATAAATATCTCTATTTTCAATAATTTCTACATGTACAACATGTGATGAAGGTTTCATGATGAAATTTAGTTTAGGAGAAATCTTGGGATGTATCCCAAGTTTCTCATGAAGTTTCAAGTAGTTTTATACAAAATTTTGATGAACCATGTCATCAAGATGATATATCGTTTAAGGCTAGAAGGAAAAACTAATCATGTTGGATTGAAGGAATTTTGATGATGTAAATAACATGTTTTTGAAGAAAAATATGAACATGGATGTTTTATATAGTCCAATATAATATTTTTGAGCCCATGAATTGATATGGTGAGGTGTTTTTATGTCCAAGTTCAAATGATCTAAAATGCCCCTTTTAGGCCTCATCAAGAAGTCGAGGAATGGAGGTGTAAATGTAAAATTCTCCATATAATCATATAAGTGAGTGTTTAAAGATGAATTAGAGGTCTCATGTGAATTATTCAAATCCCTGGTTTATCATGAAAGTGATATTTTTTGTGTTGGAAGCCTATTATACAAGACTAGTTTTTGGTGTCCTGAAACTCAATTTGAGTAGGCTGAAATGCAAGCATATTTGAGATGTATACCTTGAAATTATACATGAAATTATTTTCATGATTTGAATGAGGATTATATATTTCCATAAAGGCTAATTTGGAGAAATTGAACAAGTGTTTTGTACATGTACAAACTCATTTTGTCAAGACTTATTTTTTGTGTGTACAAGCCCTTTAAGAACTTGCTCAAATCAGCGTGTCATGGTGAAGATAAAGGTTATAGAGACACTTGAGGTATTTTTATTTGAAATATAGTTCACTAAAAACATCCTCCAAGTAAAAATAATTTTTAATGTTCATGAAATTGTGTTTATGAAGAAATATTTTGAATGGCATTTGAGTTGTCATGTGTGTGAGAATCTAGTTAAAAGAAGATGAGTTGAAATGTAAGCCTCCCAACATGATTGAAGAATTCAAAGCATGAGATGATGTATTATACATCTTGAATATCTCTCCATCCTATTTTTTTAATTGCATGATTTGAAGCCTAGAGTGAATGCATGCATCCAAGTTGAAGACTAGTTTTGAAGACCATGCACCTAATAGAGCATATGAGCTCTAATGGAGTCTTGAGAGAAAAATGATTAGTTGAGAGTTTTGTAAGCTTATTAGAAGGAAAGGAGATTATATTTTTAATGTGCACATCCATCCATAGCACTTGGCATGAGTTACATTAGCAAGAAGACAAAATAATAACATGAGAAGTAGATAAATGTAAATGTTACACAAGAACTTAAAATGGTATCTTATGTTAGTTGTTCAAAAGAGTAAGTTAGGAATGTTTTTAATTCCACATAGGTGTCATATGTGTCATGAAAAGATAAAAATAATTATAACTTGTAGATGACATATTACAAATGTAATAATTGGCATTATGACAATTTATGGTGATGTCACATAGTCTTTTTACACGAATTGGAAAAGTTAGAAGATTAAGGGTAGAAGTTGGAAGTGAAATATGTGTTATAGTATTCAATCTCATGTATATATGCTAATTTTCTAGTAAAATAATTTTTATGACTATAAGTTTGGACCATAACTAGTACATGAAAAAGAGGTGAATCAAGGAGCATAAGGATGTGGTTTTGAAGACTACATTGAAAGAGTAATGAGCTTATGATAATGGTGAAGTGTGAGAGGAAGAATATGATTTAATTCATGTGTGAATAGGGAAAAAGTGTATGATTAAAAGATTCCATTGAAGACTGTACTTGTAGCAAGATGAAGTGATGAGAAGATAGGTGATGAAAGAGGTGAAAGAGAGAGAATAGAAGTTGAATAAGAGATCAAATTTTTGTATCAGAAAACTAGATGAAAGTGATCAAAAATTTATAAAATTCTAAGTTGATGCTTAGTAAAATATGGAGTTGAATCTTCCTTGCAAGTTGGAGCTTACAAAAGGTTAAGGCTAAATTTTGCTTAACATGAATTTTGGGAGTTGTTGTTTCCATGCAAGGAGGAGCTTCTAAAGGTCAATAGGGTACTTGAATAAATTATTGGATTGGTTGCTTCAAGTTGAGTGGGTTCTCAAAAAATTGAAAATCTTTGTAATCTTTATGGGACAATTTTCCACACTAGTGCATTGATTTCAATGGGGTTTTCTCCTTGAATGGTTTCCCACATTAAACATTGTCTCATGTGTGTTTGAATGTTATTGTTATTATTTTAATGTCATTGTTCTCTCATGGAAAAAATTGACTAAGATTGAATGGTTTTCTAAATGTTTGAAGTATTTTCAAAGTTTTAAGAAGCATTGATTCACCCTCCCCTCTCAGTGCTTATTTTTTCCAATAATTAGTATTAGAGCAAGGTCCTTTTGGAAAAATTTTAAACACTTGAAGGAGATATCTTGAAGCACAATCATGGTAAATTGTATGAAGAAATTCTTAAAAGTAATTTTGAGATTACTAAGTGCTTGATTAATGGATTAAAAGGAAATCAAGTATATGGAATATGGACATGGTCCCTTAAGGAGATGGAATCTCTAGTTGAGAATGTGTCAAAAAGGAAGAAAGAAAATCAATATGATTACCTCAAGAATGAATAAAACTTTAGATCCTTGAAATTTGTATTTGAAGAAGAAAATAACAAGTTGAAGATGTATGGAAATATGGAAAAGAGATCTGAGGTTCTTGATTAAATTTTGGAGAGCTCAAAGAGCAAAAAGTGACAAGAAAGTTATAGAATTCAAATGAGGGCATATGGAGAAGTGTGAAGATGACAAGGCTAGTCCAGAAAGGCAAGAAAATGCATGAAGGAGATAAATCTTAGAAGTCTAAATTAGAAGAAGAAACCTAATGCATCAAGGTATGAAATATATTTCAATGGATATTGTTATACTTGTAATGATTTTAGGGCATATAGACAAGGAGAGTAGGAATTTTTACACAAATTACCATCCATGGAGGGATTGTATAGATTAGCAATCAAGGAATATAATCTATTTTAGTTGTCAAGAAAAGGGACACACTACTAAGTACTATCTATATGAAATGTAGTTAATTTTTTAGAGAAGAAGACTCAATAAGTATGAACAAGATAGTATGCTACAATTGTAATAAGGTTGAACACTTTTTTAGGAAGTGTCATGATCATAAGGCTGCTAATTATGGATGGAATATTAGTCCACATCAATTTAGAAGTAAGAGTGGTGTTATATGTTATATTTTTCATGGATATGGACATTTTGCAAGACATTTTCATCTAAATGAACATCCTAGGTACAAAAACAAATTTCATGCATTCAAAGGGAAAGTAAGAAGGTGTTTAAAATGAAAACCAATCCTAAAGGTGATTCTAACATAGTAAGGCCTACAAAATCCACTAGGAAAGGATGATGTGAATTAAGTACAAGGTCAAGGAACCCAATTTCTAGGTCTAAAGAATTAAATCATTATAAGAAGACAACATGTGTAGATGATAGAGAGGAGAAGTAATCAAAAATAGTGATAGGAGATCAAAGTAAAATAAAGGCATCAAAAAGTGTTGATCAACCAAGAAGGAAGAAGACAAGCCTAATGCAAGTCATGAATAATTTTTACCCCAAATTGTGATAGAGCAAGTGAATAAAGTGTATCATGTATGTTTTCTAGGCATTCAATCAGAAGATTAAGACATATGAGATGAATTTATCACACCTAAAAGTACATCCAAGAAAATTGATGAAGGTTTCAAAGGAAAAAGAGAGAAGATAGAGTCATTAAGCTCCTTTGATGACTATATATTGTTTTAGTGATCAAACAAGCATTGCATGTCTTCTCTAGGATTCTAGGAGACATTTACCATGGAAGGAAGCATGGTAGGTTATTGGAGGTGTCTTTCCACTTGTAGATTCTGATCAAAGTCTTCACCATGTTGCAATTGAGTGAATAGTCCAAGGTATGTTTGTTTATCTCCTCTCATAAGGTTTGTGTGCATGTCTAGTCATCATATAGATTATGATAAGACTTTAAGAGAATGTAAGTTTGTGAAAAGTGTCTTGAATCCATGTATTTTTATAGTATGTGAGGTCTTCTCTCAATTATCCATATAGATCAGTTTAAGTGTGTCATAATGATCTATGATATCCATCTGGTCTTTAAGTATTGATCATGAAGGAAATGAACGTTAACAAGGGTTGTCAAGGTATGTTAGGGTCTGTAATAGGTATATTTGAGTCTTAACTAAGTTTCCTAGCCTTGAGAAGTTAATGTAATTACTTGTCATGATGGTACAAGGTTGTAGTAGTCTTCAAGAAGAACCTGATTTGGTTAACAACTTAAGAAGCTAGTATCAAATCAAAATCTAATGAGAGTGCATATGTTTTATAAAATGTTAAAGGTGCATTCCATCAATGAAGGAGAAGTAAAGAATCTTAAAATATTATTGAACAAGTTTGATATACTCAAGGAAGTGTTCCTATGATCATGAATCCATAAAATTCCATTAATTCTAGTGAAGAAGAATAGTATGTAATCAACTTGTGAAAGATCAAGTGAAGATTAATAAGAAATGGTTGGTTTTCAATCCCTAGATACAATAATGAAGTTATGATAAGGTCATGATGTCATTAAAAGTGTTTGATTTCATGTTGAGTTCTTTGGAGTCATGTAAAAGAATTCAATTTCATCATGAGGTATAATTGTGTTATCAATGTCTCTCATAAATTCATGAATAATCAGTGTATTTTGAGTCTTAGTATGAATGAAAACTAGTAATGATTCTTTTTCATGTTATACAAGTCAATGAGATGGTAAAAATGTGTTAATCATGTGAGTTCATGTGCTTGATTTGTGAGATATTGAGTTCAAGTTATCAAGTTGAGTTTGAGTGTCAAACACGCAAGATTATCTAAGAAGAATCTTGTCTGTTGATTCATATCTCATAGCTTGTAAGTAAATTTAAAATGTTGTAAAATGTGCATGGAAGTGAAATAATGTTGTTAGTATTGTCATGTTAACCATCTTTAAGGTCAATGGTCTTCAAAGTGTCAAAGTGTATTCAAAAGTGCATCAAAAATATTGTTTTTATGATCAATCATCATGTCCTAATAAGGGTTTCACAGAGGTCGAAAAATTTAACATCAAAGGTGGAAATGATTCCCTCTCATGAATTGAGAATATCTATACATCATATAGGTTTTATGGATACGTATGAATTTTGAATTAGACTATGAATATCTTAAATAAGTTCCTAAGTTGAGGTCTATATGTATGTTTCACAATATATGTGGTTGTTTGAGGCCAGTAAATGAGTTCTAAAGATGAGATATGAAGAGACAAGGGAATATATGAGGATGACTCAAGTCTAATAAAAATAAGAGTTAAAGATTAATGGTGAGACAAAAATGTGTGTCTCATAGTCTCCGAGGTATGTCATTTTGATCTTTCTTATGTTGTATGTAACAGATTTGTAAAGTTATTAAACATAATTAAAATCTTTGAGATGATGATTGAATGATGTTTTTCATTGATGGATGAGTGGAAGAAGCTAGGTGATCATATTTCCTCCAAGGAGCGATGTTATAAATGTTACAAGGCTTGAGTGTTTGATTAAGACACATTTAACATGTAAGTATAGTAGCATGTTCTACACTAAAATGATAAGCTACAATATGAGAAGATGTTCTTGAGGTTAAGCTTTAGAATGTCCATTACCTTTGAAAAGAGAAGACAAGTGTATGATGGAGGTCTGTATGGATTATCAAATGAATTATGAGTGAAAATTAATGAGGTATGCATTGAATATTTTCAAGCATACAAAATAATGATGTAAAGTAATGAAGATCTTTGATAATATGAGGAGTTAATGATTGATCCTCAAACATATGCTCTTAATGTTGAAGAATAATGCTCTTTAGGAATTATGATTAATTTTTGCAAATATATTGCAAAGATCAAGTTTTTTTCTCAAGTAATGCCAATGTATACCATACAAAAGAAAGTTGTTAGATCTCTAAAATAGGACCTACGTCGAGAAGACCTTTGAAGAAGGAGAGATTGAGTTTGAGTATTATTCAAGCATTATAGGTGTCAATAAGGCTAGATAAGCTAAGTAATGTGATGTTTTGCAAGAAAATTGATAGAGGTAGAAAATTTTATGACCAAGAAAGTCACAATATCATACAAAAAAGAAATAAACACCGAAAGAGTAACTTAGGACATGGGTAATAATGTTGACCCATTTATATGACATAAGATCAAGATATATGGCCCAATTCTTGTATTTTAATCATCTAGAGGAGGAGTATGATCCTGGGGAGAAATAAAGAGGATTTTTATGAATTTATGGGCTTCCTTTCTCTAAAGTTATTCTTTAGGGATCTAAGCCCTAAAGTTTATTATAAAACCATTGGATGATAGAATAAGTAGTTTTGATGTTCTTGAACTGAGATATGGAAACCTAGTTATGAATGTTTTTTTGTGATTTTTATGATCAAGATTTATTTTTGGCATGTGAATATGCATCTATCCAGGGGGAGCCACGGTGATTTTAGTGCCATAATGAGGCCAAAAACAAATTCAAAAGAAGGTAACACATGTTTGTGAGCTTGAAGGATGATTTTGGTTGATGTTTCCAAACAAGAAGGGTTCTAATATGCTGAAATAAGAGAATAAGATGTACAAAAGGTATGTAATTTTTCACTAATAAAAAAGGGGAAAAGAAGCTACGGATGTTTTCCATTAATGACAAAGGGGAGATTGTTGGCATATGAGTGAGTTAGTGTTGTCATTGATGAAAAATATGTATACTCATTAATGAAAAAGGTGTATGAGGTCCAAAGGATCCTTTTAATCAAAATCATGTGGATAAACAAGATTTTCTTGGTTAAAAGAGTGAATATAGTGAAATTGGCTTGGTCCAGTAGGCCTAATCCTTAGGTCTAGTTAGCAGGATGACTTGGTGTGATGGATTGAAGACATGAGGCTGATATATAAGCATGGTCAAGGCATGGATAGCATGAAGATATTATTTTTGGACACTCATGTGGATCTCAAAGTGCAGGTATAGGTTTGAGCATGGTTTGTAGGTGTTTATCTAGACCGTCGTGTGTTAAGAGGACTAATGGAGAATGGAAGTGAGTTTGAGAGCTAAGTAAGATCATGAGGGCATGAAAAGGATGATATATCTTGTTTCAAATGTATTCAAGTTCCTTTATGATTAATAACATGAAAATTTCATGAAACTAAGGTTGAAACAAACACAATTAGGCATATTTCTAAGACCTAGTGTAGGCATAACTTAGAGTATGGAAAAAGCAAGCTAAAAGTGCAAGGAATTATAAGCATGAGGAGTGTGTTTTAACATTGTAGAGATGATGTGGAAGGTGCCACAGGTCAAGATTTACCTGTGTGTAGGCATGCTTGAGGTATTTTGGAGCCATATCCTTAAGGACAACCTAAGGTAAGAATTTGAAAACCATACGTGGATGATGACTTTCAGACAAGTTTAGACCTAACTAAGCATTAGAACATGTGAAGGAGGTTTATATAGTGTTGTGGACAAAATATAAAGTCAAAGTCAAAAGGAAGAGAAATAAAGTGAGTTTAGGTCCTATCGAGTTCTTAGAATGACCATTTCCAGCTCGAGGGTGAAGTTTGAGGTGTTCATTAGAACATTAAAATTTTGCATGGTGACCTAATCATTTCATCAAAGTTGAGGCATGGAACCTATTTTATTTTTAATGTGGAATGAGGAACAATAATGTCATGGTTTATATAACTATGCTTCAGAAGTTAAATTGATCCAAACCCTCACAAAACCCTCCCTTTAAAGTGATGGAGAAAAACTCAAGTTTTTGGCGACAAAATGACCTTATCAAGATGATTTAATGCTTTAGGCATATAGAGGACTCCTACTTCATTTTTTGGTGGTCTCATTCTCTATGTGTTAGTGTAAGGTACAAAAATATCTTTTTTTCAAGAATTTATTGGTATAATCATGTATAGAAGGTTTCATGATGGAAAACCTTGCTTAGGATAAATTTGAAGGTTCCCAATTCTCTCATGAAGTTCTTCAGGTAGGCTCTTTGCAAAATTTTGATGAACCATGTCATATAAGATGGCCTATCATTTAAGGCTAGACAAGGCAAAACTAGTCAAGTTGGTTTGAAGGTATGATGATGTAAATTCATGTTTTTCAAGAAAAATATGAGCATGGATGGTTAATATAGGACCAATATAACATTTTTAATCTCTTAACTTGATATGGTGAAGTGTTTTTTAATGTCCAAGATCAAATGGTCAAATTGCCCCTTTTAGGCCTATCAAGAAGGCAAGTCGTAGGAATGGAGGTGAAAATGTAAAATTATCCATATTTCCCCTACAAGTGATTGTTTTAATATTAATTATAGGTATCATGTGAAGTATTCCAAGCTTTGGTTTATCATGAAAATTATATTTTGTGTGTTGTAATCCTATTATATAAGAATGGTTTTGGTGTCCTAAAACTCGGTTTGAGCAAGCTCGAAATGTAAGCATTTTTATGATTTGTACCTTAAATTTATGTATTCCATGAGTTTAATAATTTTAATGAGGATATTATATTTCTATAAATTTTAATTTGGAGCAATGATCATGTGTTTTAGTCCATTTACAAATTCATTTTATAAAGACCGGTTTTTTTATGTGTACAAGCCCTTTAAGACCTTGTTCAAATTAGTGTGTCATGGTGACAATAAAGGTGAGAAATCCACTCAAGGTATTTTAATGTGAACTATAGGTCACTATAACATCCTCCAAGCAGAAATAATTTTTAAAAATCATACACTTGTGATGATGAAGAAACATTTTCACCTGGCACTTGAGCGCCATGAGTGTGTGTGTAGACATAGTTGTGAAGATGAGTTGAAATGTAAGCCTCCTAACATGATGTATATAATTATGAGAAAAATAATATGTATTATACATATTTAAGGTACATCCATAATCTATTTTCATTTTATTCTTTTTATCCTAGTGAGTGAATGTATGCATGCAAGTTGAAGATTGGTTTTGAAGACCATGTACCTAGTAGAGTATATGAGCTATAATGGAGACTTGAGACTGAGAAATGGAAATTTACAAGGCTTAGTAAGCTTGTATAAGTAAATTAGATGATATTTTAATTTTTCATACATCCATAACACTTGGAATGAGTTACATTATCAAGAAGATAGATATTCCTACGTTGGGAAGAAGACAAAATAGGAATATGACAGTTACAAATGCAAATGTCAGAACTAAAAATGGTATCTTATCAGTTGTCTCATATGTGTAGTGAGAAAGGAAGTTTTTATAAGTCCTCATAGGTGTCATAGGTGTCATGAAAATATCAATAATAATCTAAAAATTGTAAATGACATATTGCAGATGTAATAATTGTCTTATGACAGTTTAAGGTGATGCCACTTAGAGTATTTTGTACAAATTGGAGAAGTTCTAAGATAAAGAGGTCAGAATTGGAATTTAAATAGGTGTTATAGGACTCAAAATCATGTATATGTATGCCAAAATGTTCTGCTAGTAAAATAGTTTTGTTATGACTACAATTTTGGATCAGAACTAGGACATGAAAAAGAGTTGACTCAAGGAGCATAAGGATGTGGTTTTAAGATCACATTGAAATATTAATGAGCTGATGAGAATGGTGAAGTGTGAGAGGAATAATATGAGTTCATTAATGTGTGAATGAGGAAAAAGTTCTTGTTTGAAAGATTCCTTTAATATTGTACTTGCAACAGGATGATGTGATGAGAAGATAGGTGATGAAAGAGGTGTGAAAGAGAGAGAATAGAAGTTGAATAAGAGATCACAATTTGTTGAATCATAAAACTAGATGAAAGCGATAAAAGTTTGTAATATTCTAAGTTGATACTTATAAAAATAAGGATTTAGAGCTTACTTGCAAGTTGGAGCTTGCAAAAAGTTAATTTGGTGCATAACTGAATTGTTGGGAGTTGTTGCTTTCATGTAAGTAGGATAATGTTGAAGGTCAAGTGGGTGCTTGATTAAATTATTGGAGTTAGTTCTTTGATTTATTGGGTTCTCAAAATATTGAAATTATTGTAATCTTTAATTTTTGAGACTAGTACATTGATTTCAGTGTATTTTTATCCCTTTAATGGTTTCCCACATTAAACATTGTCTCCATGTGTGCTTGCATGTTAATTGTTTTTGTTGGAATTTTCTTGTTCTCTCATGAAAAAAATTGATTAAGAATGAATGTTTTGCTAAGTGTTTGAAGTATTATCAAATTTTTAAGAAGCACTAATTCACCCCTCCCCTCTCAGTGCTGTGTTTTCTAACATATGGAACTTACTCCCATGTCTATTAAGGATTAGTTTCAAGTGTATACACATATGCAATGGAACCACACCTTAGGTACATATTATTTGACTTATATGTCAACAACTACAATTACTTCAACTTAAAATGATGATAAATATTCACCTAGGAAGAGCCATGATCATAGTACTAGTATAAAATACCTAGGATACTACTACACCTACCACTCTCTTACATAATTGTTTTATGAAGGTATCATTACATTACCTAATATATGATATAAACTGAAAAAAATTGATACAACATTTAAGAAGATGAGTTTTAAACTACTACCACATAAATATACGTGGAACATAAAAGTTTTGGACTTTGCATCATCACATACATTACATAATGTGTGAGAAAATTAAATACCAAAGGAAGAGAAACGAACAAAAGATCATTAAGCACCATATGAATTTAATAAAGCATGTAATCCACCTAATAAAAGATAAGTAATCAAATAACACTCTCAAACAAAATATGAATCATTAATCAAAGTATTATGTAATAATAAAGTATTTTAATCCCCTATATATACCAAAAATTATTAACAATAAAAGTCATAGAAATATTATAATTGACAAGGAGGAATTTCACGGTACATGTATCTTGGATTTCATTAAGAAACTAGGATATAATCAACATGAGCTACATCATTCAATATTTTATAAAAAAATGTTATGAGACATCTTAATCTTCGTGTTGAAATAGGACATAAGGCTACAGATTCTATATTTCAAAAAATTTATCCGATATTGATGACTTTAATGTAATATTGAGAAACTATTGTTTAATACATATAGAAGCAACTATTGATGGAAATAATGATTTTATTAGTTTATTATATTATGATTATGTGGTCATAGTTATATGATATTGGTATCTCGTCAATAATATTCCACCAAATGAAGAAGCTTGTGTAAAAGCAAGTGCATCAAATCAAATAACATTGAATACTATAAGGAAACTAGTTTCCATTTTCATTGAGTAAGATAAAACAATGTAGAAAATTTCTATTATAATCAATAAAGAAAAATAAAAGTAGGAAATTCCCATTTCAATTGAGTATATTCAAGAAGAGTAACTAATGTATCTCATACTTGAGAAATTTTTTCCCCATAAACAAAGCAAGTAGAGAAAATACCAATAAAGAAAGTAGAACCAATGGAAATAAATAAAGTACTAGATGAATTAGAAACTTATATTACAAATGAAGTTTATTATTTCACATCTAATGAATAGAAA
Source organism: Taxus wallichiana var. yunnanensis (assembly GCA_018340775.1). NCBI lineage: Eukaryota > Viridiplantae > Streptophyta > Pinopsida > Cupressales > Taxaceae > Taxus > Taxus wallichiana. The sequence goes on along the minus strand of CM031239.1, from coordinate 208,665,977 downwards.
TAAATTTCTATCTTTAACCATCTATGGATTATAATTATTCTATATGAAGAAGTGACAACACACGTGTCTCGATAACAAATCAACAATTGATATTATAATATGTTTTACCATTATATCATAGTTTATCCCATTAATAATGTACATATCCAAATTACCCACCAAAGTAGATGAATCAAAGGAAATAATGAATCGAAAATACACAAGCTATATTGACATATGTGTTGATCCATGTATTCTAAGAATCATTGGATGATTTATTCATAGTGTCAAAACACTTTAAATATGTATGAAATAAATACATTAAAAACTACATCTAGTATATAATTATTTAATAATCATTAACTAAAAATAAGTAATGCATCACATAAAATTTCTGACCAAAAAATCTAAAGTACAATTGTAAATCATAAAACATTCATTATCACATCCATAGCATAAAATAAAGTACAAGAAATTAAAATATTCATGACGAGATATAAAATAACATGAAACCATCAACCATATAATTCTATATACCAAAAAAACAACTCAAGAATATGATTTTATGTGTATGATTGGCTAACTCAAATAATTAGGATTAATTCCCACGTAAACACTTCTATACAAGTGTATTTCCTAAATAATTGTTCCTAAACACCTCTCTAGTCTTCATTCATATATTTTCACATTTATTTGGGGATTCCCACTTTTTAATTTTAAATTTCATTCATTATTATATGTTTAGTATATATTAAAACTTCCTTGACAAAGTCACCCAAACATATTCAACATGGTTGACACTTTCCTCCCTTGTTTTTCTCGTGAAATGGTCCAAAAAAATCATTTTTGTCTTTTGGTTTGTTTTATTTTTAATTTTAGTCAATTATGCGCCAAAAGGTTCTAAATTCAAGGTATGATCATTATATAAACATGTCACTTGGAACATTAAAAAGGTAGGGGATGTATTATAAGATCAACACGGTTTCCAAACATTAAGTGAACTCTTTCACACTCAAGTACATACTGATTACTCTTACTTTCAAATATGAAGCACAAAAATTCCATGCATTACCTCTTGTGCAAATAAATTTTAGGGGATGTAATGTAGCCAAATTCTAAACAAACTTGATATACTGCAAATAATATGAACTCCAAAAGAAAATAGATCTCCTTCTTTGTTATCGAATCATGAATTACAATGTTTCCTAAATAGGAAAACAACTCCCAACTCGAGTTGCCAAGAAAACTCTAACTAACTTTGACTAAATCTACTCTAGGTGGCGGAAATTACTATTTTTAGTAGTTTACTAGAACCTGCTATTCTTAGTAAGTTCGCATGCTTATTCGTACGGCACAAAAATTGCCACACATCTTCTACATTCCTAAATTAGAGGAATTGTCAACTTTCCAACTCATAATGCAACTAATAGACTAAAATTAACTAATTCCCAAAAATAGGAAAAAACAAAACTACAACTTAAATCCTAATTATTTTCGGCCTCAAGATGGCATATTTTGGTCCCGAAAATGTTCTAAAACTTTCTCCAGCTAGTAGGGTGGGTGACCGGTGGGTTTCTCTCATCGAAACATGTGGTTTCAAAAAAACGGACTCAAACAAACTCCCGGAGCTCAAGTTATGACCTTGTCAAGTTCCTGCTAATTTTGGCACATCAGATGACATGTAGAATTTCATTGATTATAACATGGTTTCAACAACCTTCTCGGGAGGGAAAACTACATCATTATACATCCTCTTTAGATTATTACTATATTTATATCTCTCAACTCAATAGGGCCTTTAAGAAGATATAGATGATGATTATGCAAAATGTAGAGTTCATATCAAGGTTAAAAAGGATAAATATATCCATTTAGGAAAAAAATTGTCTATGTGACTTTTTCTAGAATAGGAAACTTCTTCCACTATTAAATTTCATATCTCCATAATTTTAGGAAATCTCAACAAAACTTTGTCCAACCTTCCAACACACTTTTAGATCATTGTCATTATGTTTTATCTAGTAAATTAGTTTAATATTTTTTAACCATAACCCTAATTACTTTGTCTATATTTAAAGATATTATATTTTTTATATTTAATCATGACATGATTTGATATCTGTTTATTTACCATACTTATGATTTTTAATTCATTTTTACACATACTAATAAATCATAAATTAGATTAACCTTAATTTTTATTTTACATTTCAGTGATTCCACTTTATTTTCAAACACACTAGCATATGACTTCGTAGCTCACCAAGAAAAAAAAAAATTTCCATAGGGTTTTGATTTCAGATTTGGTTCTATTATAGTACCCCTTATCCTATTAGGGGATTTCTTTCTCTTATTTCAAACAATCATGTGTCTCCTACCTAATTATTAAACCTCTCTACCAAGGGTGTCCTCTTCATAATAATTCTAAAGAAAACACAAGACCAATTATCATCCTTAAAAACCAAAAATATGTGTACACCCCCAAGCTATCCTAGATGTTGAAGATACTAAATACTATAACAATCACTCTAGTTGGGATATGATCCCTATCAATGAGTTCACTTCTAAAAATAAATCATCCCAACTATGGTTTCTAAAATAATTCATGTTATGGATATTGATGAAAAAATTCATGATTTTTTTTTAAACAATGGAAATGTTCATGGTGAAAATAATAACAATATATTTTCTATAAATGTTCCTTTTATGAATAATATCATTAATTATACTTTGAAAAATCATAATGTGTTTGATCAAAATAATTTCTTATTGGAATAAAATATAAAATTATATTTGTATAGTGATGGTTATTTGAATTCATGTAATATATGATGGATGTAATAGGTGAATTATAAGATGAATTTAACATCCCACACTTATATTCCAAATCATTTACTAGTTGAGTTGTTAACAACTATATTATTAACCAATAGTGTGTAACATTTAGAATGCTACATTCCATTTTTTAATTTTTATGCTCCATTTTATCCTATTCAAAATAAAAGAGGAGCCTTCTCAAAAATTGACCATTTTGCTAAATGTCTATAATTATATGTGCACAATAATAGAATTTTACTTAAGGCTTCCCACATAATCTCGTTAATTTTTCATTTCTATGGTTTTTAAGCTTACCCATTGGTACCATTTATAGTTATCCAATACTATAATATATCTTCCTTATCCAATTTACATCACCTACTACTACTCATTATGATTTTGAGCATTTATAATTGATTTTCCAACATCCTAATGAGTCCATTCATACCTATTTTTCGGATTCACATCTTTATTACATTGATCAATGTTTAACCCAAGTTATAAGGTACAACATCACATGTTTTTCCAAGGCTTGGAACTCATTTTACCAAATCATTTCTTAATCAATTAAGTGAGTCTATTTATCAATTAGTAGATAAAATATTATATTATAAAGAGGGTTCATTGGATTACATCCTAGGTTTGGTAAGGCCTCTTGCGTCATGACCCTTGAGGAATTTTTGTAGAAAATATACACATTAAAAATTCCCATCCCTTTATCTAAAGGATACCCATAAGTCATATGGTCTGCACAATCTTATAAACTAGTTGCATACATAAGATATTTTCAAGAGCTCTTTGACACCTTTTGAACATAGAAAAATGGACATAGTATGCGAGAAGATATGGTACATTGAATTTTATCTTGAATTGTAAAAATTAAGTGCAGGTCACACAAAGCTAATGTCACATGGTGTGAGTATGAAAATTGGATGAATTTGATGATGAAAAGTTGTAGTTTAATCATGAAAAACTTGGTTTGTAACCTCTTATATTCAACGATCAATGTGGGATCCACATGATGTGTCTACGAGGTCCCAACAATCGATGGGGTCCACTCTTTTTAGGAGGGGGAGTATATTGCCTTTATTCACATTACACTATGTGGGTTTTCCTTATAAACCTTGTGGACTGACTTGTATTGTATGTGAGACTAAGTTCCCAATTCTACCAAAGATCATGTTTTAGCTAGCTTGGTGAGTTAGAGACCGATCTCCACAGAGATAGGTAACTCGACGAGTCACATCACTAACCATGAAGCAAGCTAGGTAATGAGCTCTATGAGCTCAATTCCTTATCGCAAAGTCATAAAACATCAATCCCATCTCTAGAAATATCTTTATCTAACATAATGGCCAATGCCAAGTCATATTCAATGCCAATCCACACATGTAGATCAGCACATCAATCCATAAGCCAACAAAACTCATCCCAACCATTTATACCAAGTTTCAATGCTATCTCATTCAACTATCGGCCAACTCTTTAACAACCCATCCAACTTGGTATTCGATTAACAAATAGCAAAAACAGCTCATGGATGGCCGAAGGTATGAGATACACTCAATGCCTAAGGATTTTAAATCCTTCATTATTCTTTATGTGCCCAATGTGGGATTAAAAAGACAAACATAATAAAGGGGCCAAGTCAAAAGATTAAACATGGAAGTGGAGAGTTGAAACCTCACCCCATGTTTTGGAATTCAAATTCCTTATCATTGGGCCACTCGACTCCACTCTAATAATAGCCAAAAATATTGTTTATATCCCTTTATTTTCAGGATTTATTTTCAAAATTAAAACAAATGAAGATTATTCCAAGGGATTCAAACCCCTCACCATGAAAGGTAAAATGATAAGCCACGACCATTCATCCATGAGCTCATAAACATAATAAAAAGGAAAAAAACTTATTTGAAGAGCTAATTGTTGGAAGTATAGGCTCAATTTGAAGAGAAAGAGAAAATTCGAGAGTGTAATTACATGAAACATTTAGAGATTGAATCATAAGGATTCCTAGAGTAGGTGCAGAGAATTTTTGCAAAATAAGAAAATGTTATGATGGATTTGTAATTGTAAAAGGTGAATTTCATCATAATAAAGTGGTTACGGATCCTTTCAGGACCCAAAGACATGGCCCGAATTAGGTGAACTTTGTAAATGAGTGATTTGTATCATTATTCTCCATTTTCCTCCTTTTTGTTCATTGTTTATCAGTTTAAAACTAACTTTTGAAGTTTTTAAAGCCATTTTTAATCATTTACGTGAATTTGAAACCACTTTATTAATTATCAAAAATTTAGGGAAAATACAAGTAAATGATTCTTGTATCAAATTGGGATTCTAATTCATATTTTATATAGATTCTATTAAATTAAGCCAATTTTTTACATTTTATGGGAAAATAACATAAAATTGAGAAATGATGGATATGTATGTGAAATTGATTAAATAGAGTTATAATAATTTCCACATCAATTTAATATCAATTATTATGCCAAATTCTAATGTAGTATGTGGATTTGAGATTGAATTATAAGTATCCATAAAAATGGAGAACTAATTCAATTACTTTTACGACCATTTTGGATCAATTTTGGTATCACGGGTTGTTGCTAAAGCTTTTATGCTTTGAATCGGTTATTTTTTCATTGTTTAGTTTGAAGTTTGGATGGGAAAATTGAAAATAGTAGAACCATGGGAAAATATTTGAAGAAGGAAATTCTTGAGGAGTTTGAAGCCATTAACCACCAAATTTAGAAGGAAAAATTTGTGATGTGAAGAATATGGCAGTCCTTTGAGGATGAGAATCAAGAGCTCTAAGAGAGATTAACAAGCCATGGATAATTTATCCTAATTTTTATATAAGCATTGTAACATGAGTTACAAACCAAAGATGAGATCTTGGAAAAATACCTAATTGGTAAAGGGAAGGAGGAGAAAGACAAGTCTATCATGCAAAAGAGATAGCCACAACCCTTTACCATAGGTACACAAACTATGTCGAGGTAAGTAGTGTAATTGATTCACCTTGTATTCTTTCCTCCCATCTAGAATCATATGTTGATCTTGGTAAATTTGAGAAACATAATAAGGGTATTAGATCCAAGTTACTAAATAATATGGGTTTTGATGGAAAGTGCCTTAAATCAATACCCAATAAATTTTTAATCCCATACATATTGAGGAAAGACCTCGTTATACAGGTTTTGGATATGGAAGTGGTAAAGGAGATATTGGATAATTATCCAAAACAACCAAAGCAAGGAAAAATTTAGATCCCAAACCACTAGAAAAACAACCTATACAAGGTAATGGAAAGAATTTTTATTTCAATACTAACAAGAATTTGGTTTCTTTGAATAATGTGCAAGCCTCTCATAAGAATTCGAGAGTGAATGTAAGTTGAAATCAAGGAATGAACAACCTTTCAAGCATAGAAAAACATCCAAAATGGGTGCAAGACATCTCCAAAGTGACATGAAAAATACAAAGGAGGAGATAAAACATTTTCCCCTTGTCATTCTTGCACAAGTGATAGTCCTAAAAGGTATGGACAACATAAATACTCCAATGTTCACTTTGATTATGTAAATAATGGTCAGTTAACACATAATTTGTGGTATGTATTTCCATGTACTTTTTGTGGATTAAATAACCACTGTGTGGCCATGTGTTGGAAGAGGAAATCCTTAGAATGAAGGATTAATAAAAACACTCTCCAAAATGAGATATGGAGAATAGTAAGAATTATTGCACTCATTGTAGAATGAGTGGACACTAGATTGAAAAATGTCGGAACCTAAACCCACACATTCATTTGAAGAAAGTGGAAAAAAACACCAACGCCTCAATCCCATACATAAAACCACCTATCCAATGAAGAAAAAAGTAAAAAGAGAAACCCAAAGAGGAGCATCCATAAAAACTAGTCGATAAGAAAGTAATTTCCTTATGGATAGCATAATTTCATAGCTAAAATTAATTTAGTTTGCTTAATTTTGCACTTCCAATTCATTTTTGTGGGTTTCCAATAAGCATGAAGGAAACTAAATCATTTTTTTCAGTAAATTCAGAGGTAAAATATAGAGAATCCATTCAATTGAGAAGAATCAATATAAGAAGTGGTAATTTGTATATTTTTTTCTCATATGCATGTTAACATTAAGATTAGCATGATTGCTTACCATTTCTTGCAATAGTTGACAAGATGGGTAAAGAGATTCTCCAAATTAGTGTTTGAGGTATAATGAACACTATTTTTTTCTAAATGTATGTTAGCATTCTTTCCCTTTGATATTTGAATGTACTTTTAATAAATGTTCAACTTCTTGTATGCACATTTATAAGACCCTTGATTGGGAAATGTTTTTAAATGGAAGAGTAACCAAAATCCATATATGTTTTATATTTTTGTAAGACCCCACTAAAGGTAAAATTGTACAAGTGGATTTTAATTAAAGTGAAATGCTTATAACACACATTTATAAAGCAATTTCTTGTTATTACAATGTATTGTTTCTCCTTTGTTGATAATATTGAATAGAAAGGAGAATATAAACATCCCTTATGAAAGGGCTTCATTGTAGCATATTCTAGTGTAAAGGATAATAGAAACTACAAAAAAACTAGTACACCATGAGTACAGTAAAGGTTAGTTGGAAAAGATAGGATGAATTTGATAAAATTCTTCACCACTGAGTTGTAGGTTCCAATTTAGGACAGTTGGTCAATGAGAACTTAGAATAAAAGTACTTTAGTACATGTCGGTATATTCCAAGATACAGCCTCGTGTTGGTGAGATAGCCTCATATTGAGAGAGATAGCTTCTGATGATCATGAATCAAGGAGAGAATTAAAAATTCCTTCTATTTATTTTTTTCTTCCGAGTTACCCGAAGAGTTGCAGTAAGAAGATATTATGTTTGACAAAAGAGAATAGAAATCTAGAAAAGAGGAAGTGAACCTTCAAAGTGATTTCATGAGAATGAAAAAATTTTGTGGTAAAAAAATCCTTAGTGGGGAGGTGTGATCCAGAGGATACCCATAGTTCTCGTTATCCTGTAAAATTGACAAGGGCAATTTTGTAGGTAACCATACCAAAATTTCCATTTTTTTCTGTCATGGTCTCTTAGTGTTTGGAATGGCATAAAATCCCTTTCCATAAAATTTAGTTTTTAGAACTTGGTTATTTTAATCCTTTTTGGGTTGGGCGCAGTTTTTATTCGCGTTACATCAATCAAAAGCTGCGCCCCTATTTTCCTTTGGCACATTCTATTGTGTGTCAACATTCTAAATGTGCACCTCTTAAAAATGTGCCAAGGCGCATCGCCACTTGTCAACACTTCCAATGTTGCACCTTTCAAGGCTACGCCAAGGCACATGCGCCATCTTGTCAACATTCAAAATGTTGCGCCCCTTGATGGTGTGCCAAAGCGCTGAAAAAGAAATGTTGACAATCCCAAAGCTGCGCCTAGGGCGCAAATATTTTCATGTTGACATCTATCTAGGTGCGCCTTAGAAAAAGTTGGTGGCACATTTATTGCACCTTTTACTATATATAGGTGCATCGACCTGTCATTTTCATGATTGAAAAAACGTGAAAATATTTATTCTTCGCACTTGTCGGTGGTCTTGTCGCCCAGTGTGTCACTTTTCGTCGCATTCGTGGACCCCTCACCATTTCCTCTATCTTATATATATTCCTGGTAAGTGGCCCTTGCTCTTCTTATGGATTTGTTGTGGTATCTTTGTTGTTTTCGGAGGTTAGTTTTATTGAAAACAAAAAATGAACCTAAGAAGATAATACAACCCCTGCCCGTTTTGCAAATCAAACCCACCTTCAAACCGGGTTTTACTCTCCTTCCAGATCTGCTAACCTGGAAGGCCTTGCCTCAGAATGGATCCCTGTCCCTTTTTCCTCTGTTCCCCTCACTATCCAAAATCTTAGTTAAAAGAGGCAAAAACCACAAACCTGCCAAAAGAGAGAAAATTCTAAAAGTTAGTGCAATCAAACCCATTGTTTTCATTTGGTGTAAGCTTCATTCATTATTACACTAAATACGGTCATGCCAAAGGGGCACATTATCCCCACATGCAACATTGGCCTTTCACATGCCTTGCAAAATTCCTAACACAGGCACAAGTGCAACTACATCTATGCCAACATTTGAATGTTGTGCAAGCCCTACCCACGTTACGCCAAACCAAATACTTGGCGCACCTTACCTTAATGATGCATCCTTTGAATCTATGCCCCTTGGCGCACCATAATGCTTTGCACTATTGTACCACATCTGCACTAAAGGCACACCCTGAGACAATGTTACACCAAAATAATCTGCGCCCAATTGAAACCCTTCATATGGCGCATGCGCACATCCATTGACACCAACACCTGAATGTTGTGTGTAGTATTTTCGTGCCCTGTGCCCCTTTTTGGTGATATTTTCTCCCACGCAACACTTTCCAAAAGTGCACCTTGCTATTTTGAGACCCTACAGCTTGTAATAGAACTACGCCTTGCGCCCAGGGGCTTGTAAATTGCTAACTTTTCATTCTGTAAGCTTTGATGGACGACTTAACAGCTAACATGGCTCTTCTGCAATGGACTTCCCTGCTTCTTCTTGTAGATCAATAGCTGAACTAAGATTCACACATGTCTTCATCGAGTAAGAAGCCAACCAAGTATAAGGGTAAAGCAAAGCTAACAAAAGAAGAAACGAAGTATAAATACCAAAGGGTCAGGATGCCTGAATCCCTTGCAGAGTGTGACCTAGATATCAGAGATTCAGAACTTGGCCACATTGACATGGAAGACTTCTGGGATAGAACCAAGAAGGTCACAAGAAGCCCGTGGATGGACAAATTGGTTGGTAGTGGTCTAGCACTTTGCTGTAGGAATTCCCATGAGCACAATCAACAACGAGTTCATGATGGTGGTGGGCCGTTGTTACAATAAGGACACAAGATGTGTCAAGAATGAGAAGGGTGAGGTAATAATCAACCTCACTGCCTAGAACTTTGAAATCATGTTGGGTATCCCTCACCACCAGCATTTTTGGCAATAAGCCAAGAAGACTGCATGAAGGCATGGAACGAAAATGAAGACAAATGCATGCAGCTAATGAATGAGGTATACCTCAAAAATAAGAAGGTGGTAAGCAGGTGGCCACAAGTCATTCACCACAGTGACTTCTCAAAAGAACTGAGTGACACCGTCACTTTCCTGAGCAGGGTATTTAGGCTTCTCGATGCTCATTATTTCCATAAGAGGATGCTCAGATATTTAGAAACAATGAGTAAAAATATCCTGGATCAACGTTTTGAATGGGCGGAGATTATCAGCAACACAATCTCCGAGCAGCTTCAACAACTTTCAACAACTAGGAGGTTCTATATGAACTCCTATGTAGTGTATGTTATTGCCCGAGAGGGACTACCCAAAGATTGAAGAGATGCGGGTATGGCCCCAGTCGAATATATGAGTATTATCCGAGTTAAGCTTGGAAAACAACATAGCACAATTCAACAAAATCAATGATGCCTTCTTCTATGGCATCATCTACCTCTTGAGGCCTAATATGACTCACGGTCGGATGACCAAGAGCGTGGTCACTACCACAGAGAAGTGGGGAGCGTTATTTACGCAATTCCCCACTTTCACCTATCTCAGAGCTGCCAACTTCTTGGGGGAGCCCACCAAGTTACCGAGGTATGCGGGACCTAAGCTGATCCTATTGGAGCTGTCTAGATAGCTTATCACATACCACGAGAAGTGTCTGAAAAGAAAGAAGGGTGGAACTCCATTCCCCCTCACAGTGGGAAGGTACACCTACACTTCACAAAGAAAAGCTCGGGAGATGTTCGCAGAGCTTGAATTACTCAACTTAAAGCATAATTTCCGGTGAGGCCAACCTTTGATCCTCGTAATTTCCTTCCAAGGGAAAATCTTGATCCAATTAATGTCCCTCAGATCAAAGATATCTACATTGATCTATATCATGAGACCGAGCTCAAACGAAAGGATCACTCCCTCCTGGCTCTGGCAGAGATCATCCAATATTGTGTGGCCATCGTCTGAAATGTTTCCAAGCAATCGATTAAGAAGTGGATTAGGTTTATCTAGACACGAACAGGGACAATTGGTCATTTCTTTGAGATTGATAGAACTAAGGCACCTCGGACTATTGAGGAAAGGGTTACGGGTACTCTACAAGACACCGAACATTGTTGTAAGAAAAATGGTCTCATCTACCTTGGAGTAGATTTTACCACGTCTCCCTTAGGAAATGCACCCACAAGCGAAACATTTTCCTAAAGGCAAAGGAAAATATAAAGAGGGAGAGACAAGCACCATTCAAGAGGAAGCTCCGAGATCCCTCCATAGGAGCAGTAGTAAGCTGATATCCTCAGAAGAAGAAGAAGCAGAGGTGCTCCAACAAGCACATCCACTCAGGATTTCGCCACTACTACAAATGGTGAGGTTCCCACCATTCCATCTCCGACTCCTCCTTCCCCTCCTCATGTCACTCAAGCAACCACTCCTTTGGTTGTGTCTTCTCCCCTTTCTTCTTCCACTCCCCCTCCTTCTTCCTCCATCTTCTCTTCCCTCGCGGATCTATCCCCCAGCATTTCTTCTCTTATCTCATAGATCCCTTCCACCCCCATGGTTTCCTCCCTTGTAGTGACTCCTATTTCCATAAACATTGGTGTGTCGGCTCCTTTTTCCATGTCGCCGCCAAGTGTTTTGACACACTTCCCGTGTTCACTGCAATTACTCCTTCTTCCACTCTGTTTCCTCCTCTCCCTCTCGGTCCCACTCCCCTAAGTCCAGAATGGATCTCAAAACACATGAGCCAATACAAGAGAAAGGTCCCCATTACACCTATGGACTTCTCTGTTATTTCGGCCAAAGGGCCTAAGAAGCAAAAGGCCATAACCCACTTCTCTCAGAGCATTTCAGGTGAAAGAGTTATGGAGATCGCATACCCTGATCCCACCAAGAAGAAAGAAGATCTGTCTCCTACAGATTTTACAGTGACTCAGGTCATAATGGGAACATCCTCAGAGATCCCGAAAGGAGAGGCCTTATCTGTAGTGGATGCCCTTTGCAAGAAGCTTCAGGAAGAGAAGAAAGAGAAGAGAATATTGAAAGAGCAAAACAAGCATCTTCTCCAAGCCCTGTAGAAAATGGGAAATGCACCTCCTATAGCTGCCACCGAAACTCCTGAAGCCCTTAGTCGGGAAAAGATAAATGAGTACATCAAGATTGGTGAGCAAGGTATGGTAGTGTCTTCTGGAGAGACCAGATCCTCAAAGATAGTGAGGAAGTGATTATAAAATTCACAAAGCTATATCAAAATATATATCGGGATAATAAATAACTCTAAGCAATAGCAAAGCACCTATCTCCAAAGAGTTAGACCATACTAGGTTGCAACATGAGACATTCCAAAAGGTGCTCGATTGCCAGATCGATGACTTAGTGAAATTGGGCATCTTCAATCACCCAAGAGCACCCACTAAAATCCTTCTTTGCTCTAGACTATCGGGTTGACAGATGGAGTTTGTCTTGGAGAAAATAGACAAAATCAAGGAGGAAGCCTTAGATGCAATGCATCAAATGGAGAAGATCATCTTAAGGATGTCTCCAGGTTTTCTCACCCCATCATATGGCTTGAGGAAGGCAAAGGACACCGTAGACTTTTCAAGGAGATCGTGTCGCAGGTTTAGCTTCGAAGCCACTTTTGAGATAGAATCTATCAACAACCTTACGGCATGTAGTGACCTTGTTGGATACATGATGGAGGCGGGTAATGAATACTTCAAACTCCCAGAAAGACTCAGAGATGAACGGGAGACTTGCAAAGTCATCGACGATCACACCAAGGGTATTGCTCAGGATCAACTCCAAGCGATGGTAAGCAAATTCATGGAGTATCGGGCTCAATTCCACATTACCTCCCTGAGCAGAAGCAGGACACTCCTTTCCAGCCGAGGGACGATGACGAATAGGCTCCTCCCTCATGGGATTTATCCCATTTTTGTAAAATATCTAAAAGAATGTTGGCATAAATGATGACATCATCCATGTTGCACCATGGGATGTTGTCATCCACAAAATTGCCCTCAAGTCAACATTTGACTTTTAGATATTTTGTAAATATTTGTTGGCTCCTTTTACCTTCTTTCCCCTTCTCCTATAAATGCTTTGATACTTGTAGTATTCAAGGTGGACATTTTTAGATGAAAAATAGAAGTGAGAAGAAAAGGCTTTGTACTTTTGTATGTGAGAAAATATTAATACAAAAATTAATACTTTGTGCTCAATGGATGTGTTATGAACATTAGATCTTTATTAAGTTAGATCTGTGTTATTTTTCTGTTAGATATATCTCTACTTTTTGTCATTTTCTCATCAGTATTGCTTTGTTCGTTTATGCAAGTAGGTTTGGCTTTGTTTACTACCAAAGACAAAACATAAACACTTTGATCTTTCTGCTTTGGAATTCATTTCTTTTCTCCCTCTGGATCTATCCTATCTTTGTTCCTCCCTTCATTCCTTTCGTTCATAGTCGAAATACCTCTACTTTGGGATGAGATCCCAAACCTCTCGAAGGTAGAATATGTAGGACTTGTGCAGATTCTTGCTGGTAGAATAGCAATAAATCAGTTTCGCTTTCTTTGTCTCAAAGAGGGGCTATGCTCTGCACACTGTTGGTTCATCTATCCATAGATCTGCCCTCCCGGCTGATTTTCGGACTCAGTAGTTTTGGTGACTCTGCTGGGGAAAGAACCAGATCTATGTGAGTGTTAGGTCAGCTAAAAGACACTACAGAGTTTTGAAGCTGCTCAAGAGACTAAGAAAATAGATAAAGCTGTGAAAGTCACTACTTGTTTGTAAATCTTAACTCTTTGTTTAAAAATCCAATTTTTTTGCAAAAGTGATCCAAACTAAAAATTTTCTTAAGAGATCCATAGATCTGGACCAATTAGAAACCTTTAGTTCACTGAGTTTTTATAAAAACTCGTATATTTCCGTAGATCTCGAGACTCGCAGTTTTACAAATATTTTCAAACCCTTGCAAAAAGTCAAATCTAAGATTTGAAAATCAACTTACTAAGTTAACCATCATTTTATCCTCATTAATCTTTTTCATTAAACCACAATCAGATTTCAAAAGAGGGATAAAATTAAATATTGAGAAAAGTACATCTTGCTGATTTTTGTTAGAAAAATTAGAAAATCAGCAAGTACAAGCAAAAAGAGTTTTTAAATCTTCTCTAAAATCATTGCAGATTTGAAGAGATATGCTGACGGGTGAGCCATTTACCAGTAGCAGGAGAAGTTGATCCTATTTTTGATCTACTTCAACGGCACAACTTCAATGTTACACCAGCACACTTCACATCGCTGAGTTTAGCTAATCGGTCAGCTAGAAGTACCTCACCTCCACGAAGGAACCGGTTTTCGCAAGGAACCTCCACATCCCTTTGCAGTGCTTTGTTGCTAAGTGGAACCGCACTCCGGCTCATGTCCTCTTTCTAGCTTTTCAAATGGCAGTACCATGGGGAAATGTTATGGGCCCTCTTGCATTGCCGCATCCAGTTCACGCACTCCCTCATGGAAACCGCAAGAATTTCCCAAGATTTGATGGGATTAGGAATTAAAGCCCAGATTCACATATATATGCATTCATAATGTCATGCAAAGCATCCTAGATGTGACCCATAAATACATGTCGATACGCCTCTTTCTAGAGACCTTGCAAGGACTTGCAGTAGAGTGGTTCCAACACTTGCCGACTGGATCTATCACCAATTGGGCCACATTGTGAAGCTGCATTCAAGAACAGTATAAGCCTTCAAAGGATGTATTTGCGTTACTTTCAAAGATCACTCACCTAAAGAAGGAAGCCAATAAAACCATGCATGATTTTATCACCCGTTTCAATTCACTAATTAACCGTGTGCCACCTACCATGTTGCCAACACCAGAAAATCAAAAGTATTTATTTATGAACACCATGAGCTCAAGAGTAAGTTTCTTACTCTTACAAGAACAAATCACCACCTTGCCTCTCGCTCAAGCTGCGGCCATTCGGATAGAAGACAACCTACTTATATCTGGCAAGTTAAAATGAGAGCCACCTAAACCTAAGGCTTTGAATCCTTCTCAAGCCACTTCATCAGATCTGGCATTCCAGAAGATGGAAAATGACTTGCTCATGTTAAAAAGTAATTAGCTCAAACGTCATCTGTAGCTCCATACCGGGATATCCCACGGAGGAACTTCACTCCCAACAATGCCCCACAAAGGCCACGTTTACCTGTTGCCACTCCGCGGTTGGCGCTTGAGGCTCCTCCGGTCAATGCTCTGGTCAAGATTGAAGAAGAGGATCAAATTTATGAAGACCCTTCGTCATGAGGTGAAGATGATCAAGATGTCGATAAATCGATTGGTGACTCTACGTTTGGGTATATGGAATTCGAAGATGAGGAATCGATGAAGAAGAGGGTATCAAGGGTATGCAAGTGGACAGTCATATGCTATTTTCACCCACTCACAAGGAAAAGAAGTAGAAGTTGCTGTTAGGATACAAAAAGAGAAGGCTGTGTCAAACACGCCTCCAACCATTGCTAAAAGAGGTAATCCTCTTCCTGCTCAACCTCCTATTAAGCCTTTTACGAAGAAATATTTTCCTCCCATCTCTCCTCCAAATCAGCCTTCTTCTATTTCCATAAAGACCAGTAACCCTACCCTGCCATCACGAAATGAAGGACCCATTCCTTCATCAATGCAACCCTTGGTCATATTCGACATAATCAATCACGCTAAAAAGACCAAGATTCACATGTTTAAAGCTGAGTATCTTCGGTCTAACCCTGAGTAGCTTGTAAGATTGACCGAATATATCCAAATTCAAGCTGTCATTCCCTCTCTTGTCTCCCTGAAAGGAATCCTTTCCACTCCTCCTGCATCTCGCATAAATTTTTCCTCGACTTCTGCATTAGGCAAAATTAAACCTTTTTATCTCTCCCTCCTAATCAATGGTCACAAGCTAAGCAACTACATAATTGATTCCGGGGCTTAGATAATGTCATGTTGGTAAAGTTCGCCCATGCTTTAGGCCTCACTCTCACCAAGCCTTTGGCAGATGTTACTCCATAGAAACCAAACATGTTCCATTGATTGGTTAGATCGAGACACACGATTCGCAATTGCGGTGTTCCCAGAGAAAAGGGTGAAGAAGACCATCGTGCGTTTCGATATCCCAGTAGCATATGGAATTCTGTTAGGGAGAAGCTTTTGCAGAGAAGTTGGTGGAGAGATTCATATGGACTGGTCCAAAGCCAGAATCCCCGTCAAGGGTGTAACGTAGACTTTGGAGCACGAATCACAAACAAAATACACGGTCACCAACTCGACGACCCCAAAGCCCAAATCCTCTTTGAATCATTAGTAATGGGGAATTACTTATCCACTGAGTCTGATAAGATGGACATTCTCATCCAGGAGGAGGACCTCAACAAGATATGGACACTACAGTTTGATGGCAGTTGTGCAGCAACGAGTGGATGTGGTCTTTGGAGCTGTCTGATATTTCTGAAGAGGAGATTTTTCCTCTTTCTTTCAAATTGTAGTTTTTCAATACAAACAATACCCATCGAGTGAATCTTTTTGCTCGGCATGCAAGCTGCAAAGAAAAAAAAGGAATCAAGAATCTAAGAGCACAGGGTGACGCCAAACCGATCGTCAACCGGATAAAGGGGTGTACTGAAGTGAAGAATGACAGACTCGAGCACTACCGCAATGCATTATGGGACAACATTGAATAATTTGATGCTTTTCGAAAAAATCCGTTCCAAGAGCTTAGAAACGACATGGCCGATTCATTGGCCATCTCAACATCTCTTATGCTCCCTCACCAAAGGCTGAAAAGAGACACATATACCATTGAGGTAGTCTTCCGCCCAAGTGTGCTTAGGACAATTCTCGGAAGCTGGAAGTTATTCAACGATGATAATCAACTTATTTCCTTCCTAGAGAAAGTGACAAACTTCAAAGAGCTTCATTTTGAGGGATCTACTTCTACATGTCGTGAATCTATCACACAGCAAAAGCAAGTAAATCAAAATAAGGCGATGGCATATGTCAGCTCAAGGGAAATAAAATTCCAAAGGGTTTAGTCTCTCTGGAACGTTTTTTTGAAAAACATGATCGTTTTGTCAAGAAGAAGCGGCAAGATGACCCTAACTCCTCTCCAGAGACCGAATCGGTCAATCTAGGTACTATGGAATGTCCGCAGTTTGTGAACATCGGAAAATGTTGTACACTTGAGGAAAATCAGAAGTTTTTCAAATTTATAAAGAAATATATGGACGTATTGGCATGGTCTTATGCCAATCTAAAGTATTTTAAGCCAAAGGACGTTTAGCATGACATCCTGTTAAAAGACGATGTCAAACCCTTTCGCTAGAAATAGAGGCATTACAATCCCAAGATTTCGGGTACCATCCAAGCGGAAATACAAAAGATGCTGGATGCAAGGATTATCTTTCCTATCCATCACAGTACCTAGGTCACAAAAATTGTACTGTAAAGACAAAAGAAGAATGCTGATATACGCATATGCGTAGATTTTTGCAATCAATCGGGCATCCTTGAAGGACAACTACCCCCGCCCATAATGGGTCGGAGTTCTACTGACGATCGCTTGGTTGGACATGTTGTCCATGCTTGATGGTTTTTCAGGCTATAATCAAATTGAGGTCTCACCTGAAGACCAATTCAAAATAGCATTCGCTACTCCCTGGGGCACATTCACCTACAGCAGGATGCCTTTTGGTTTGACCAACCCTGGTGCCACCTTTTAGCGAGCAATGGACTTCTCATTCAAAGGTATGATGGGAAAGGTCATCGTAGTTTATTTAGATGACTTAAGCTGTGTTCTCTAAAATTGAAGTGATCGTTGTGATCATTTAGAGCAAGTATTGATTAGATTCGAGAACACGGGATTTCCCTAAACCCAAAAAAACCTATTTTCGAGGTCACTAAAGGAAATTTGTTGGGACATGTTGTCAAAGAAGGAAGGAAAAAGATAGATGTCGAAAGGGTTAAGGCTATTGAGCCTTACCTTACCCACAAGCAAGATCGGTGTTCACTCTTTCTTCGGAAAGGTGAATTTCTCGAATGCTTTGTCCCCGACTTTCTTGAAAAGACTCGACACATATCAAATATGATGAAAGGGTCACAAAACTTCAAAGTGGATCGAAGAAGGAAAGGCGTCATTCGATGAGATAAAAGCCTCCATCACCCATGCCCCACTCTGGTATGTCTCAACTTCTCCAAGGATTTTATCATGTACGGTATGCATCTACGCATCTTTGTATCGCCTATCTTAATACAAAAGAACTCGAGGATGTTCAATCTTTGATCGCATTCATGAGCTCTCCTCTCAAAATTCATGAGTTGAAGATGTCTCGGTTAGAAAAGCAGACCTTCGCCGTTGTCAAAGTAGTCAAGAAATTCGGTACTACATTCTAAACTCTCATACAAAGTAGTGTTGGTTCCCGACATGGTAGTCAAGTCTATCCTAACTCAACGGGAGTTAGGAAGCTTACGAGGAATTGGATTGAAAAGGTCCAAGAGTATGATCTAGACATAAAACCAACCAAACTGGTAAGAGGCAAAGGCCTATGTCGGTTTATGGCTAAAAACAAAGATTCGAGAGGTCCCCAAAGAGAAAGAGGATTGCATCGACAAAGCGCAGAGTCAACTGGAGAAAGTTGATTCTCTACCTATGGTCCTATTTGTTGGGACTAGTGACGAGTGGTACTCGATATCACTTTATTTCTCACTTGCGGTGAGTTTCCATCTCATCTAACTTCAATGGGGAAGTGTCTTTGTAAAGCTCAGGGCAGCCAGATATGTCATATGGGATGACGGTTTATACAAGCGTGGTATTGATGGCATCTTCTTGCGATGCATTGACAAACCACAGTAGATCAAATTGCTTGAAATTTTTCATGACTCGCCTGCAGCGGTCACTTCTCCTCATCCGTAACAGCACATAAGATCATCGGGCTAGGTACTACTGGCCAACACTATTTCAGGATACAGCCACCTGGGTAGCAAAATGTGAGCTCTGCCAACAATTTTTTGGCAAACCAAAATTGGCTGCTTTTCCCCTTAGGCCCATCATTATTGACGAACCATTCAGGAAATGGGGAATTGACTTCATCAGAGCACTACATCCAAGTGTCGGACATAGTTATGTCCTAACAGCAACATATTACTTCACCAAATGGATGGAGGCCATACTTATTAAGAATGCCACCTCTGAAGTTGTTTACAACTTCATCAAAGAAAATATCATCGTGAGGTTTGGCATCCCACACAAGATTGTTGCTGATAATGCTTCCAACTTCTCCTCACGAGAAGTTATAGGTTTTTGCTATGAATATGGGATAACCTTGGCTCATGCCTCAAATTATTACCCCTGGGAAATGGTTAGGTAGAATCCAGTAATAAGAACCTAGTGACCATCATACGGAAGCTGGTCGATGAAAATCAGCGGTCCTGGCACAAGTCATTGTATGATGCTTTGTGGGTAGACCATATTACTCCGAAGAGGTCTCTCGGTATGTCACCTTTTCAAGTATTATATGGAATCGACGCTGAGCTCCCCATTTCCACCAAACTCCCTACTCTACGCTTGGCACGAGCGATCAAAGATGAGACTTTTCAAAATTCTCTTGAAAAGAGGATCATGTATCTAACAAAAGTTGAAGAAAGGAGAGTAAGGGTGGTCGATAGGATCACCGAACATCAGAATCAAGTCAAGATATTGTTTGAAAAAAGGCTAAGCAGAGGAATTTCCAGGTGGGTGATCTCATCCTTTTATGGGACAAGAGAAGAGAGCCAAAGGGCATACATGGAAAATTTGACTCTCTTTAGAGAGGGTCTTTCAAGATAAAAAATCTCAACGGAGAGAATAGCTTTTATCTCTCGTATCTAGATGGAACTGAGCTCCCACTTCCCTATAGCAGGAAACATCTCAAAATATTAAGGAAGTAGAGCTTGTTCTCTTCTCTGTCTGATTGACTTTAGTTGTGTGTTTGTTTTTGTCATGTGTTTGCTTTAGTTGTGTGTTTTCCTTTTTGTCGCCCTTGTTTTTACTCAAGCCCAATGGATAGGCACATGCAGATCCTGGGATTCTATAACATTAATCTTTACTCAAAGATAGTCCCCAGAAAGAGCCAATGTTATCTTGTAAAATTGACAATAGCAATTTTGCAGTACCCATACCAAAATTTCCATTTATTTTCCCGTCGTGGTCTCTTAGCGTTGAATGACATATAATCCCTTTCTAGAAAATCTAGTTTTTAGAACTTGGTCATTTTAATCCTTTTTGGGTTGGGTGCGTTTTTATTCGCGTTACATCAATCAAAATTGTGCCCCTTATTTTCCTTTAGCGCATTCTATCAGTGTGTCAACATTCCGAATGTTGCACCTCGAATGTTGTTCCAAGCCGCATGCGCCCACTTGTCAATGCTTCCAATGTTGCCCCTTTCAATGTTGCACAAAGGCGCTTGCACCATCTTGTCAACCTTCAAAATGTTGCGCCCCTTGATGGTGTGCTAAAGCTGAAAAATCAATGTTGACAATCCCAAAGCCACGCCTAGGGCTCAAATATTTTCATGTGGACATCTATTTGGGTGTGCCTTAGAACAATTTTGTGGCAAATTTATTACCCCTTTTGTTATATAAAGGCGCATTCGACTGGCATTTTCATGATTGAAAAACCGTGAAAAATTTATTCTTCTACACTTGTTAGTGCTCAGTCACCCCGTGTATCACTTTTCGTCACATTCGTGGACCATCACCATTTCCTCTATCTTATATATATTCCTGGTAAGTGGACCTTTATCGTCTTATGGATTTCTTGTGGTATCTTTGTTGTTTTCGGAGGTTAGTTTTATTAAAAACAAAAATGAACCTAAGAAGATAATACAACCCCTTCCCGCTTTACAAATCAAACCAGCCTTCAAATCGGTTTTACTATCCTTCCAAATCTGCTAACCTCGGAAGGCCTTGCCTCGAATGGATCCTTGTCACTTTTTCCTCTGTTTCCCTCACTATCCAAAATCTTCGTTAAAAGAGGCAAAAACCACAAACCTGCCAAAAGAGAGAAAATTCTAAAAGTTAGTGCAATCAACCCCATTGTTTTCATTTGGCGCAAGCTTCATTATCATTCATAATAAACACGGTCGCGTGCCAAAGGGGCACACTTTCCCCGCATGCAACATTGGCCTTTCCGTGCCTTACAAAATTCCTAACCTAGGCGCAAGTGCAACTATATCTACGCCAACATTTGAATGTTGTGCAAGCCCCGCCGTACCGCGCTGGACCAAATACTTGGCGCACCTTACCTTAACGATGCATCCTTTGAATCTGCACCCCTTGGCACACCATAATGCTTTGCAACATGTACCACATCTATGCTAAAGGCACACCCTGAGACCTTGTTACACCAAAATAATTTGCACCCAGTTAAAACCCTTCATATGGCGCAGCGACATCCATTAACACCAACACCTAAATGTTGTGTGTAGTCTTTCACGCCCGCGCCCCTTTTTGGTGTTTTTTCTCCCATACAACACTTTCCAAAAGTGTGCCTTACTATTCTCGAGACACCGCACTTGCAATAAAACTACACCTTACACCTGGGGCTTGTAAATTACTAACTTTTCATTCTCGTAAGCTTTGATGGACAACTTAGCAAAGCCTAACATGGCTCTTTCATGCGATGGACTTCCCTTCTTCTTCTTGTAAATCAATAGTTGAACTTAGATTCACACATGTCTTCATTGAGTAAGAAGCAAACCAAGTCTAAGGGTAAATCCAAGCTAACAGAAGAAGAAATGAAGTATAAATACCAAAGGGTCAGGATGGTGAGTCCCTTATAGAGTGCGACCTAGATATCAGAGATTCAGAACTCGGTCACATTGACATAGAAGACTTTTGGGCTAGAACCAAGAAGGTCACGGGAAGCCCGTGGATGAAAAAATTCATTGGCAGTGGTTTGCACTTTGCTGCAGGAATTCCTGTGAGCGCAATCAACAACAAGTTCATGATGGTGGTGGGTCGTTGTTACAATAAGAACACAAGATGTGTCGAGAATGAGAAGGGTGAGGTAATAATCAACCTCACTTCCTAGCACTTTGAAATCATGTTGGGTATCCTCACCACTGGCATTTTGTGGCAATAAGCCAAGAAGACTGCATGAAGGCATGGAACGAAAATGAAGACAAATGCATACAACTAATGAATGAGGTATACCTCAAAAACAAGAAGGTGGTAAGTAGGAGGACACAAGTCATTCACCATAGTGACTTCTCAGAAGAGCTGAGTGACACCGTCACTTTCCTACGTAGGGTGTTTGGGCTTCCTGATGCTCATTATTTCCACAAGTGGATGCTCAGATATTTAGAAACAATGAGCAAAAATGTCCCGGCTCAATGTTTTGAATGGGTGGAGATTAGCAGCAGCACAATCTCTAAGCAGCTTCAACAACTTTCAACAACTAGGAGGTTCTATATGAACTCCTATGTAGTGTATGTTGCTACCCTTGAGAGGGACTACCCAGCATTGAATTGACGCGAGGTATGGCCTTAAGTCAGAATATATGAGTATTATCCAGAGTTAAGGTTGGAAAATAGTATAGCACAATTCAACAAAATCAATGATGCCTTCTTCTACGGCGTCATCTGCCTCTTGAGGCCCAATATGACTCACGGTCGGATGACCAAGAGCGTGGTCACTACCACAGAGAAGTGGGGAGTGTTATTTACGTAATTCCCCACTTTCTCCTATCTCATCACTCGCCAACTTCTTGGGGAGCCCACCAAGTTACTAACGTATGCGAGACCTAAGTTGATCCTATTGGAGCTGTCTAGACAGCTTATCACATACCACGAGAAGTGTCTAAAAAGAAAGAAGGGTGGAACTCCATTCCCCCTCATAGTGGGTAGGTACACCTACTCTTCAAAAAGAAAATCCGGGAGATGTTCGTAGAGCTTGAATTTCTCAACTTAAAGCATAATTTCCTGGCGAGGCCAACCTTTGATCCTCGTAATTGCCTTCTAAGGGAAAAGCTTGATCTAATTCACGTCCCTCAGATCGAAGATATCTACATCAATCTGTATCACGAGACCGAGCTTAGACGAAAGGATCACTCCCGCCTAGCCCTCGCAAAGATCATCTAATATGGTCTGGCCATCGTCTCGAAAGGTTTCCAAGCAACTGATCAAGAAGTTGATCAGGTTTATCTAGACACAGACGGGGACAATTGGTCGTTCGCTGAGATTGATAGAACTAAGGCACCTCATACTATTGAGGAAAGGGTTAGGGGTAATTTGTAGCGCACCGAGCATTGGTGCAAGAAAATGGTCTCATCTACCTTGGAGTAGATTTTACCACGTCTCCATTGGGAAATGCACTGCTAAGCCGAAGAATTTTCCTAAAGGAAAAGGAAAAGATAAAGATGGAGAGACAAGCACCGTTCAAGAGGAAGCTCCCGAGAGCCCTCCTTCCACCACACAGAGCAGGTAGTAAGCATGATATCCTCGAAGAAGAAGTGGTAGGTGCTCCAACAGCACATCCACTCGGGATGTCACCACTACTACAACCGGTGAGGTTCGCATCATCCCATCTCTCACTCCTCATGTCACTCAAGCAACCACTCCTTTGGTTGTGTCTTCTCCTTGTCTTCTTCCACTCCCCCTCCTTCTTCCTCTATCTTCTCTTCCCTTGTGGATCTCGTCCCCAAGCATTTCTTCTCTCTCATCTCTGCACCCCTTCCACCCCATGGTTTCCTCCCCTGTAGTGACTCTTATTTCTATAAGCATTGGTGTGTCAGCTCCTTTTTCCATGTTTCCGCTAAGTGTTTCAACATACTTCCCGTGTTCACCTGCAGCCTGCTCCTTCTTTCACCCCTATTTCCTCCTCTCCCTCTGGTCCCACTCCCCTAAGTCTAGAATGGATCTCCGGACACCTGAGCCAATACAAGAGGAAGGTCCCCATTGCACCTATGGACTTCTCTGTTATTCCAGCCAAAGGACCTAAAAAGAAAAAGGCCATAACCTACTTCTCTCAAAGCGTTTCAGGCGAAAGGGTTATGGAGATCGCATACCCTGATCCCACCAAGAAGAAATAAGATCTGTCTCCTACAGATTTTACAGTGACTCAGGTCACAATGGGAACATCCTCAGAGAGCCTACAAGGAGAGGCCTTATCCATAAGTGGATGCCCTTTGCAAGAAGCTTCAAGAAGCAAAGAAAGAGAAGAGAATATTGAAAGAGAAAAACAAGCATCTTCTCCAAGCCCTACAAAAATGGGCAGTGCACCTCCTATAGCTGCCACCGAAACTCCTGAAGCCCTTAGTCAGGAAAAGATAAATGAGTATGCCAAGATTGGTG
This sequence comes from Taxus wallichiana var. yunnanensis, assembly GCA_018340775.1. Classification (NCBI taxonomy): domain Eukaryota; kingdom Viridiplantae; phylum Streptophyta; class Pinopsida; order Cupressales; family Taxaceae; genus Taxus; species Taxus wallichiana. Next base: position 208,641,696 of record CM031239.1, on the reverse strand, counting down.
AGCAAGGTATGGCAATGTCTCGCCTAGAGAGACCAGATCCTCAAAGATAGTGAGGAAGTGATTAGAAAATTCATGAGCTATATCAAAATATAGATCAGGCTAATAAAGAACTCTGTAATATAGCAACACCTATCTCTGAAGAGTTGGACCATGCTAGGTTGCAACATGAGACATTCCAAAAGATGCTCGACTGCCTAGTCAATGACTTAGTGAAATTTGGCATCTTCGATCACCCGAGAGCACCCAATAAAATCCTTTTTACTCTAGACTATCGGGTTGACCAGATGGAGTTTGTCTTGGAGAAAATAGAAAAATCAAGGAGGAATCCTTAGATGCAATGCATCAAATGGAGCAGATCGTCTTAAGGATGTCTCCAGGTTTTCTCACCCCATCATACACCTTGAGGAATGCAGAGGACACTGTTCGGATTTTCAAGGAGATCGCGTCGCATGGTTTAGCTTCAAAAGCCACTTTTGATATAGAATCTATCAACAACCTTCTGGCCTACCGCAACTTTGTTGGATACCTAATGGAGGTAGGTAATGAATACTTCAAACTCTCAGAAATACTCAGAGATGAACAGGAGACTTACGAAGTCATCGGTGATCACATCAATGGTCCTGCTTAGGATCAACTCCAAGTGATGGTAAGAAAATTCATGGAGTATCAGGCTCAATTCCACATTACGTCCCCTGACCAGAAGCAGGACACTCCTTTCCAGCCAAGGGACGACGACGAATAGGCTCCTCCCTCTTGGGATTTATCCCATTTTTGTAAAATATATAAAAGAATGTTGGCACAAATGATGACATCATCCATGTTGCCCCATGGGATGTTGTCATCCACAAATTGCCCTCAAGTCAACATTTGACTTTTAGATATTTTGTAAATATTTGTTTGCTCCTTTTACCTTCTTTCCCCTTCTCCTTCTATAAATGCTTTGATACTTGTAGTATTCAAGGTGGACATTTTTAGATGAAAATAGAAGTGAGAAGAAAAGGCTTTGTACTTTTTGTAATGTAGAAAATATTAATACAAAAATTAAGACTTTTGCTCAATGGATGTGTTATGAACATTAGATCTTTACTAAGTTAGATCTGTGTTATTTTTCTATTAGATCTATCTCTACTTTTTGTCATTTTTTCATCAATATTTCTTTGTTCGTTTATGCAAGTAGGTTTGGCTCATTGTTCTACCAGCCCAAAACATAAACCTCTCGATCTTTTTTCTTTGGAATTCATTTCTTTTCTCCCTCCAGATCTATCCTATCTCTGTTCCTCCCTTCATTCCTTTCTATTCATCAGAAATACCCCTACTTGGACGAGATCCCAAACCTCTAAAGGTATAATAATGTAGGACTTGTGCAAATTCCATTTGGTAGAATAGAAATAAACCAGTTTCGCTTTGTTGTCTCAAAGAGGGGATATACCGCACATTGTTGGTACATCTATCCATAGATCGCCCTCCTAATGATTTTCGGACCAACAAGTTCATTTGGTATACACAATCTGTGAAAAACCATTGCATACGGAATATCTCATCGAGAGCTCTCTAGTGCCATTAACATGGAGAAAAATGAACACCGTGTGCGAAGATACTATCCACTAATTTTTCTTTCCAATTGGAAAAATTAAAGTGTGGGTTGCAAATAGATGAGCTAGCATGGTATGATTTTGACAAAGTTGATGAATTTAGTAATGACCTGGTGGTATTTTGATCATGTAAAAATTGGTTTGTAGCCTCTGCTTTGTTCTTCAATGGTCGATGAGGGACCCACATGATGTTCTAGTTGGGGGCTCAAAAGTTGGCAGGTCCTCTTTTTTCAAGAGGAGGACCCTTATGTATTTATTCACATTATACTATGTGGGTTTTTCCTTATAAACCCTATGTAGGACTAATGTGTATTGCATATGGTACTAAGCTCCCAATTCTTCGTAATATCATATTCAATCCATCTCGGTGAGCTACAAGCCGAGCTCTACAAAGGCAGGAACCTTGGTGAACCACCTTAATAACCATGAAGCTAAGTTGGGAAGTAAGCTCCATGAGTTCAAAAATTCATTGTATAGTCATACAAAAATGAGCTTGAGTCTTTATTGAGCTCTTCATCTAATGCAATAGCCAATTCCAAGTCATGTTCAATGTAAATCTACACACAGAGATCAACACACTAATCCATAATCCAATAGAACAAACTGATCCATGACATATTCTCGCTATCTATAATGGATTCTTAATCAGCCTATATATTGAAACCTATCATGGATCCATGAAGTTAATATGATAATGAACCCAATCTCCCACTTCTATCTCACCCACATTTTATATAAATCATGGGCTGTTTATACCCAAATGGTTTTACTGCACCTAAACTAAAACCATTCTCTAAATCATGTCTATAATCCACCAAGGAAAATAGAGGTACTAGTATATTTATTTGTGTCATATAATTCATGTCACAACCATCCTTATAATGGCCTTCCGGATATCTAGAATCACTGAAACATATATGACACTAAGGTGAACTATGAATGACCTCTAATGATACTCATCTACACTTGTATCCCACTATGTTAGATCTTTCCTCTCATTTGTATTCTTTTTCACATCAAAAAACATCCACTCCCCCTATATGGGAAATCAATATTACATGGATGTCCTATATTTTATAGGTCACCTTTATCAAATATTTTCTAGCACACCATATAAATGTATTTGTGTGATACTTTCATATATCAATAAACATCTATATCAATTTTAAATGCAATAGAATCCATACAATCTACATAATCCTTCTAAACCACAATACTTATAACTAGGTCACATCGACATCTAAAAATATCTCTAGAAAATATAGAAACCATGTTGCATCAATCTGATCTCTAAATTTGGATCCTTTGTGGGATCTACAAAAATTCAAACAATAAACACCCATAAAAATTTACTAAATAAAAACATTAAATATACTCAACAACTATAAAAGAAATCAAAAAATCACATCCATATAGCACCAAACCTCTTTCAATATGACATTCACCCTTGTCAAAATAATATCAAACCATACCAATGGTATTATGCCTCTTTCCATATGGTATCATCCATGCTAAGGTTATTTGAATACATCGTCCATCTTTCCAGACATTACATTGGTCATGTTATTATCCATACAAAATCTATCTTCTCCAAAGATGGTATCACTCATGCTAAATTTTTCTAACACCATCGGTTTCCTAAATGCCATCTTCCTAAAATGGATAATGTTTTATACATAAATGTTACATGCAATTTTTTAATTTTGTATATAAAATCAATGTAATGATGTTAAAAATCAAAATGCACCCAAACCCACCTAAATTTTTACACGGTATAAATTTTAGCTATATTTTGGGAAAATTGTATCACCAAAATTTACCCCAAGACCTAGATATATACTTTCCTACAAGTAATCCTTTCCCAACTCAATTACAAACCCTACCCAAGGATTCAAAACATGGTGTTATCCTTAGTTTTCACCTCATCTGTTAATGCCTTTTCCTCACATTTTGACCATCATCTATCTTTTCATCTCAAATAGATGAGCTGCATGATTCTAAAAATATAACATACGTAAAATGACAAATGAATCACATGACTTTCTATTTATGGAAAAACCACATCCTATTATCATGATATATTCATTTCTTAAAAATATGATATCCTTTTTTCTTACCATGATTATGATTTTCATTCTGAAATATGCATCATAATCGTATTCTAAAAATTAGTTCAATGATATACTACATGATTTTAAAAAATCTTCAAAAATACATGTTTTTAAAGCATGTAATCCTTACTTATCATATTTTTATTATGCCTTCCTACACCATTTGGTTCATTTATCCTCTTACCCTTCCATGATATCCCCCTTATACTATGTTTTATTGCTTATTTAAATAATTTTTATTTTAGTGTTTCTTTTTCGGTTGTGATTAAGTATCATGGCAGCCCTATGTACACTAGTAATTCACTATGTAGCCACACTCACAATAAGATAAATATACAATTAGGTATGATGTATTTGAGTTCATGTTTTTATTTATTTCCATTCTACACATCTCTTTTAGTTTTTTTATTTCAGTGTTGCATATTATTTTCCCAAATACCATCTCATGTAGAATTTTTGTGACACACAGTGATATTTGGTTATGGCATATGTATAAACACAATTTTTCACTTTAATAACTTTTTTATTTATAAGCATCATTGGTGGATTAGCTTCCCAACTCGATGTCCATAGGGATACCTCTAAGAGTGAGGAGTAACTAGTTATGGTGTGTGCATATTCCAAAGTTGAATTAGGTTGGTCAATAGTGGTATTTAAGAAAGAAATTTTATGTGTAGTATAATTATATTATTATTTTACATATTTTCACACCTTTACTATTTTAATTTTCATCCCTTTTATATATATTCCTTTTATCCTCTTGTGATCACTCCCATACCTACTTTCAAAGCACTCACACACACACACACACACACACATGCGCCTATTTCATTACATCACCTTAGCTTCTTAGATTTACCTCCATCCAATTTGATTTTCTTCTTTAAATTTCCCATACCAACATTTCCCTCTTAGATGGAATCAACCATGGTTAATTCCATTTGTTTAGGTATTTCCTATCTAAATACATCAATCATAGTTAATATCATTGGGTTAATATTTTTCCATATGTAACGGAAATAGTTGATATTGTCAACTAAAATAAACTATAAATGTATCCATAGGATATTTACACTCAATATTTGAATGCTCATGTCATGTCTCATCCATCGCACATTCATTCTTCTAGTACTCACTAATATGCTCTTACAACTTAGAATGTCTTTAAGTTAATATTATTTTTCATCTTTAGAGTTCATACTTGGAGAATTGGATACTTAGTGTAGACGCTAAATCACACACTTTGGGTACATTTCTAGGTCCTAATCACATACCACTATTCATATGATTCCTAAGTGAGAAAAAAAGTGATTAACAGTTTTCTTTGGCCTTTTTGTCTTTTTCATGTCTTCTTATTGGCCTCTTACACCCTAGAACCCATTCAATGCTTCAATGTTTCATATTTTATCACTCTAGACATTGGCGCCACCAGATGCCGGCGTCAGGTGCCTTCATCCCCTTTAGATGCCATTGACATATTTTTACTTTACTCACTCCTTTTGGGCATCTTTTTTTATTATGGGTTAGCCTTTTATTTGTTAATTGTGAAATTCAACTAAGGGAATCATATAAATATAAATCTATGTGACCATAATAAAAGACCAAGCTCTAATAATATATTACTATCACCTAAGTTTGCATCCAAAGGAACTTCTAAGAGCATCAAAATATCCATCTAACTTCATTCAAGGGACAAGGGACTGCATACCCGCATAGGAGGGGAAGTTCATTTTGACATCCTCACATCTATCTACATTCTTACATCTAGCTATTTCTCGTTATTCAAGTTCATCTTTCACAAGATCCACCTAGGGCATGATTCTTGTACATACACACATGAAAACTACATGGAGTCTATAATGTAGTGCAATGCTCAGTTGTAATCTCACTCTTTCGGGTGATCGTCGTGGTCAATCAAACTCCCCATCTACATATTTTTTCTTTTTAGGATTTGATGTGTTTTAGGGTTTTATAGGTTCTCTTTGTCTTTACAGGTTATAGGTGAATTCCATGGACATAGTGAAATATACAAGTGATCAAAAGCGAAGGTCAAGTAAACACAATGTGACACAAGAAAATTTAATTATAACCATCTTTGCAGTCACAAGTGCCCAAGAGTAGAATTTGTTGCCCATTCTAGGTTCCCCAATCCAGCCTTGTTCTGACAATTTTAAAAATTTCGGTGTGTGGTTACTGACATGACTCCTCCTATTCAATAACTTTCCATCTCGGCATACTTCAATATTTATTGTGAGATCAGCTAAGTCCTCTATCCTTTCTCCCGCACCTAGGGTTTTAATTTCATCTAGCTTATTACTTATGTCACATCTGTAATATATTGCATTATCATTACATTGTGACTGTGATTGTAATTATGGCTTAACATATTTTCCATATTTTTTAAATCATTTCGTGAACCTATCCTTTGAATACTCTCCTCTTGTTCTTCTTCCACAATGGCTCAATATTATGGTGAATTTACTAAAGCCCACCTTTAAGATCTCAACGATCATATTTTGAACATCTTCAAGATTTAGATCTTCTTTTGTTCACTTCTCGTGAGGAGGCCACCAATCTAGCTGAGCTTGATGTTCTTTCATCTATCCCCACTTCTATTCCTATTGTTACTCAACCCCTTACTTCCACTCTTCCACCTACTTCTATTGTTCCCTTATTTATTCCTACTCCCACCAATCACTTCACTCCACCTCTTGTTTATCACATGTGGAAAGTATCTTCCATTGGTGCTCAAGACCTAGCCTCTCTCCATCATTATCTCCAAGTTCAAATATGTCAACTGTAGTAGGATACTTCTCGTGCATATCCATCTCTTGATTCCACTTTACTTCTTCATACTCCTTTTGCACCTTCCATTTCTACCTATCCACTTCCTCCAAATTTTTTCACCCCTAAGTTTCCCACCTTCAATGGCCATGGTGATCCTCAAGAGCATATCTCGAGCATTTCATGTGGCATTTCTAGATTATGTAGATGATCACAATTTACTAGTAAATCTCTTTCCTATGAGTCTCAAAGATTATGAAATGTGGTGGTTCTACTATCTACCTATCCACTTAGTAATTTTTTTAAAGCATTTAGCCAATACTTTTCTTGTTCATTTTCTCTATTAATATTGTCTCTAAGATATCCTATGCTCAACTAGCGTAAATTAAACAAGGATATAATGATCATCTAGTGTATCATGTCTTGTGATATAAGACCAACTTAGCTAGGATGTCTAATGTACTTGGAGACTCTAAAATTTGAGATCTATTTGTTTAAATTTTATTACCACCTTTCAAGGAGAGTTTCATTTTTGAGACATCTCCATCATTCAATCATTTATGTCATACTCTTAAGCTATGTGAAAGTAAATTATTATCTATGGGCAAGCTTAAGTATCACAAGTAGGATTCATCTTCTACTCACTTTCAAAGAAAATCAACTTTCAAGACATTTACTAAGCCCATTGAAGCCAAATAAAGTTTTAACATTGTTACTACTCATGAAAATATTCAATGGAAACTGCCAAAGCGTACATTCATAAAATTTCGTTGTCTTTGCACATATTCTATGCCGCAACTTGTTTAGAGAAGTCTTGTTACGCTACGCTCCGCTTAATCTAGATCCATCTCGCCATATGGTGTAGCCACAATGTTAATCAACTTAGTTCACTATGTTAGAAGTGATGTAAACATGAATTTTCTCTTTTCGTCCTCGATAATTTATTTTCTCTTTTATACAAATCTTTAGAACTATGCAATGTCTTGACAATTTACTTCATTCCCATAAAACATCCCTTCTCAACATGTTCATATACATTCACCCATGCTTCTTAGTAACTATCATTTTACCTAAGGGGGTGGTGTCTACTAAACCCTTTAAGTCCTTTAAATGTACTTCTCCACTACTACTAAGTACTTTGATCAAAAGTTAGAATGATGACTCCCTTCCAACCCTCTTTAAAGTTCCATCAACTCTGCTTTTCAACTAACAAAACTAAACTTCACTATCTTAAAACCTTACCAGATGCAAAAATGCTTAGACTATGAAGTAATCAGAACTCACTACTATGAAAAAATCCTTGTAGTACTCTCAAGATAATATCCCTCAAAAATTTGAATTCCTTCTCTATAGAAGTTTAGAAATGTTACTTTATTTTCAAACCCTGACCCTACAATGCTCTTAACAAGTCTGTGATTGAACTGGTAAGGAAATTAGAGTCCATACGGTGTTATTTCCATCTTAAATTTTGGGGTATCCTTCTTAATTATGTAAATTGCAAGTGGTTAAAATTTCAAGAAGACTCATCCATAGAATCTTAAGTTATATCCCTTGATTTCATAAACCCTAGGTCTCACCTTTTGTATCCCACTTGGCCATTTTGCATATGGTTATACACTGCAATTTCTTAGAAATTAATAGAGCTTTTCACCTTCATGAGAATGAACTAAGAAAGGCTTATGAATATATCTTTCAAATTTTAGGATTTGAAACCAAGTATGAATCACTAAACTCCTTCTTTGATGTCAGGCCCTTGTTCTCAAATGTGCTTCTATAGGACTATAGACTTCTAAGAAACTTTGATGAGAATACTTCACTTACACTTCTCAAGGTACTTTAATATTCTTCTAATAATCACTGAAACACAATATTGATAGGCTCAAACAAGTTTATTTCTCGTATAGGACTTCAATCAATGGGAAAGAATGTATTTATTGATCTCAATGAACACCTACAGTCTATTTATAAATATCACTCACAATTTAACATGTATCCACCTGTCTCTTTGAATTTATTTTTTATTATTTACATAGAACCATTTAGCATCATAACTTCCAAGTTGTAGGATGAAATTCCTTGAATGGACCCTTAAAAACTTGAACCCTAGCTCACACAGTGAGGGTTTGCACAAGATACCTGTGAGGAACAATTATTTATATAAAACTCACAATTCCAAATGCCCATGGCTAAAAATCATCCTATGACATGTTTCATCTTTACTAAGAAAATAAAATTAACAATAAGCCTTCATGTTCTTTCTTTTATACATATTCATTAATTTTTACTCACCTTTCCTCATAGGTCAAGGTAATCTAGCTTTGTGGTGTATCAATTGAACCACAATCTTATTTATAATTCCTAATGTCCTTATACATATTTTATGGAATATACACTTGGTCCAAGTCTTCTTTCACTCATTCCACCTTCTTCATGGCACTTGTTCTCTTGCATTTGCATTACCATGCACTAATTTTTCTTGTCACATACTTACTTAGCCCTTCAAGTTTTATTTTATGAAGTTTTCTATAGATACATGTAAGATATAAACACTTTATATATCCATTCTAGCACATTAACCCTTATTCAACTCTTTCATTTCTGTTAACTCAAATCGGGCACCCGACACTTTGCTACAAATGGTCTAAAAACTATTATAGCTTCATGAGACTAGACTAACACATATACTTACTTTTGAGAATCTTTGTGACTTTCATATACTCCCTCGATGCTCACTCCATCTTTAAGTTTGATTCTCACTATTCAGCATGCCTATATTGTGTACCCTCCTATGTATCACAGTTTCACTTCAAATCCCTCACTACCAACCCTCCATATCAAGCAAGAAATATAGATACTAACATTAAATCAACAAAAAGGAATGAAAACCTTTTACTATAGTCAATACCATCTTGATCACATAAATACGCAAGAATTAAATGCCAATAGTTAAACATGCACATGTTACTTAAGATAACTTGGGAACTAAACTCTTTAAAACTATTAGCAAAGTTTTCCCTTAATGTTCTTAGAGCTCCAAATTCACCTTCTCATTAATGACCATTCAAATGATGGTCTTTAATCAGTTACAAAATAAGTTATATACCTTTTTCCTCGAGTTTCCATCCTTAACTAACTACTATGGCCTCATACACAAGTCACATGGAGGTTAATTGTTTACCAAAGGAGCTTGTCCAAGATTTAAGGAGTATAAGAACACCAAGTATTCACAAAGTGACTCCTAGACCTTTAAATACCCTAACACAAACATGAGAAACCAAGAATGCACATGGAGTACCTTAATATTTCTAATTCAATCCAAAATAGGCCTCCAAGACTCTAGCTTGCACTTTTGGAGTGATAGTACAAGACTCAAAATTTGAAAATTCCAAGCACACAAAATAGCACATTTAAGAGATTTACAATGACTTTCTATACCTTCCGACACATCTTCAAACCAAAATTTCCCAACTACTAACCATATTTACAAAATGGATTAATGTTCCTTCATCACTCTAAAATACACAACTATAACAAAAAATTTAGATGTGACTATCATCACCGTGTCGGGAATTCCACCGATCGACGTTTAAAACTATGACATCTTACTCGTAACCTCATAGATAATAAGGAAATTGACCTTCCCGAGCCTATGACATCTACGTTGGTTAATGAAATTCATAAGCTCAAGATATTCAAAAATAATCTTCTTAATCATGACGAAAGCGGATGATTCTTCAACTAATCATATATATCAAGCAATTCCTCCTCCTTCATCAGGGGATCTTGATTTTCTTGTTGCTCATGTTGATGCATCTCATTTAATTCTTTGATCATGACTATCATACTACATTCTCTTCTGACACATTACATATCAATGCTTCTATCAAGCCTCATGTTATCAATAATACAATTATTGATCCATTGATTCATATGTGTGTGTGCTCTATTGCACTTCTTATTGTTATCGACTATCCACTATCGCATATTTCATATCTAATTCCTAAATTTTACATTTATGTCAAGCTTCCAGTCATATTTGGTCCTCTTACCATGCTTGTGCCATTTCTTGTGGCACCTTTAGTCAAAGGGTGTGACATTCTCTTAGGTCTTCCCTGGCTCGTGCTACTCAAGCTATAATTTCTATGAATCACTTGTGTCTAAAGTTCATTCACAATAAGCAAGTCATTACTATCAATGGTGTTCCACCATGCACACTATGGTCATAACCTCCTCTTGAGGTTTCCATTATACTTGCTAGATCATCTATGTCCCATGTACCTCTCATATCTAAAGTGAAATCTGATCTTAGCTCTCCCATTCGCACGCACTCTACTCGATCTCATCGGTCTTCTAGTCCATCTCATCATACTAGATCCACTACTCGCATGCATCCTTTACATGGGTATACATCACCTCCGTGGTCTCCTTCACATAGGTTTACATCACCTCCTTAGTATTCTTTACATTGGTGTACATCACCTCCTTGTTCTCCTTCACATAGGTGCACATAGCCTTTGCAGTCTCCTTCACATAGATTCACATTACCTTCTTGGTCCTCATCACACAGTCATTCGTTATCTCCTATGTCTCATACACATAGGTATCATTCACCGATACATCATCAATATCATACATCATTGATTTCAGAGAATAGTCACATGCCTTTACCTCTGCAAGCATCGGGTGGATGACCCTTTCCCTTCACTTTCATCGGATACCATGCTTATCATCATACACTTAGGGGGACTTATGCTTACTCTTCCCCCTTCTCGTATCATCAGTGTCTCGCATTTCTACTATTATGCTTCATTCTTTGCATTTTGTCTTCCTTATACATCATGCACACATTGATACACATAACTTGTATTGTCATTACCCTATGATGCACTCTCGTGCTACGGTTCACACTTGATTGTTGAGGGCATACTAAATTCATGAACCTCACATCATACAAATAACACATTTCACACTCAACATGTTCATGAAACATATTTTTAGCACACATTATCACACAACACACTACTCGATGACGCACTCTAGTTCCATGGTTCATACTGATTGCTAAGGGTATAAATCTAAAATGAACCTCACCACACTCACTCACTCTTTACACTCTACGCTTTATCGATCATATCTTTCTAGCACATAATTCAAACCATTTCCCAATGACGCACTCTTGTTCTATGGTTCATTCTTGATTGTTGAGGGGGAATTTATAAATGAACCTCATCTCATGCATACTCATTCACATTCACTCAAGGGGCACGCTGCTCCTATCACACTCACTTTGCATTCCATTCCATTCACACTCATAGATACTGTATATCTTGGTTGCACATTGTTCTTGCTTACTTATACTCACATGTACACTTTGCTTACTATGCTAGTCAAATATTTTGTATGTCATTATATTTTCTATATACACATGCATGTTCACTTTCCTTCTAGTTGTGAATGAATACTTTACACAGATCGTTACATGTAGTAATGATGCTTGTCACCGTACCTCTTACCAAATCCCTACAATAGCTCCTGGGGGCATCTACTTTCATACACATCACAGGTGTTATTGTTTCATTTTATACTACTTCCTATTCTTACTATCACACTACTCTATCAATATATACATGTCTTGACATAATTTTATCTTTCTAACATGCTAACGGGTTCTTCATGTGCAACATTTTATTTTTAGGAACTATTTATCACCATGGTTGTTTGTTACTTTCATTGATATTGTTTGTGGGATTTTCCCATCTTATTGTGTGCACATTGTATGCTTTTTTGGATGCTTTGGCCCTAATTTTCTTGTGACATTCGAGTGATGTCCCATGTTTGAAACCCAATTTCGTAGTCTACATTTTATTCTTTCTTGCTAGTTTACTCTTTGTCTTCTACATGTGTATTTTTCTTGATTTCACTAACACACGTTTCCATCCACTTTATTTGCATGTGCCTTGGTTTTTACCATGCACATTACCTCCCCAATAGAGCTACGTTTCATATCAACGATCAGTCCTCTTCTTTGGGATACATCCTTTTAATGATGTCGCATGCACCCAAAACGAGGGGGCATACATTGGGTGAAACAGACACCTCATTCAAGAGTAGTACGGTCATATTTCGACCTACATAGTATAGAAACAAAGAAGTATATCATTATAAAAATACTCATAATTGACTTAGGTCCTCAAAGACAAAGATAAATGTCAATGCACAATCGCAGACACTAGTAGTTGAGTGCTCTTGACCCTTTATGGGTACCTATGACCGGTGGAAGTTATAGATTGTTTCTCATATCAAAGCACGCTTTTTAGCAAAGTTTACACAAGCGGTTTTCATAGAATAAACACAATCCTCCAAAGCAATCAACATGAATGTTATCTCCTCTTTTCTATTTTGCGTTAGATCGAACTAGATCAAACTCGACCAAACTTGAATAAATCAGATCACACCATCTACAAAGTGGTGTATAAATCCTCGGGAATCACCAAGGATAGAGAATAACACTACATATTTATCCCCAACACTTCTTCTACTGTGGCATGATATCACCCAAAAAACTCACACTTGGCGTGAGATCACCCAAAAAATTGTTCTTCGTGGGATATCACCCAAAAAAATCATTTTTCTACAACATCTTCAAGAAACTTTCTATCATTTTCACTCATCATGGATCAAGTTTATCCTTAATATGCAAACAGAAGCAACCCCACATCTAGCATGATAATGAAAATAGGTACAACGTGAGATAACTCATTTCGCGCATTTCACCCCTAGGGTCACTTCCTCTTTCCTATCTGAGGTTCCACACTTCATTTTTATCACTCCACATTTTTTCTTATCTCCTCGGCATGCTTTCACCATCGATCTACATGGTTATCAGGTACGCATCTCTTATCTACTTTATGTTATCAATTATTCACTTAATAACATAAAGTGGGGGAAAATTTAGACACTAAATAACACACTTTGGGTACATTTATAGATCCTAATCACATATGACTATTCATAGATTCCTAAGTGAAAAAACTAGAAATTAACAATTGTCTTTGGCCTTTTTGTCTTTGTTTATGTCTTCTTCTTGTCCTCTTACACCCTATAGCCCAGTCAATGCTTCATTATTTCATATTTTATCACTACGGACATGAGCGACCGGGAACCCTTGTCCCCTCTAGGCACCCTCGACCTCTATGTACTTTACTTTCTCCTTTTGGGCATCTTTTATCTTTTGGGCATCTTTTTTTTCTTATGGTTCGTATTTTTAGTTGTTAATTTTGATATTCAATAAAGGGAATCATATAAATACAAAGATATGTGACCATAATAAAGGACCAAGCTCTAAGCATCTATTACTATCACCTAAGGTTGCATGCAAAGGCACTTCTAAGAGCATCAAAGCATCCATCTAGCTTCATTTAAAGGAAAAGGAACTAATTTTTTTGCATACACGTATAGGAGGGGAAGTTCATTTTGATATCCACACATCTATCTACATTGCTACATCTAGTTATTTATCTCTATTCAAGTGCATCTTGCACAAGAGCCACCTAGGGCATGATTCTTGCACACACACACACGAGAACTATATGGATTCTTAAATGTAGTAAAATACTTGGTTATCACTCACTCTATCGCGCCCACCAAGGTCAGCTTTAACTCCCAATTTACATATGTTTAATTTTTAGGATTTGATGTGTTCTTGGGTTTTGCATGTGTTCTTTCTCTTTGAAGGTTACAGGGAAATTCCATGATATAGTGCAACGTACATGTGTGATCAACAAATAAGGTCGGTGAACACCGTGCGACAAAATAAAATTCATATTCGACCATATTTTCATTCACATGCACCTAGGAGCAGTACCATAGTGCTTAGGAACCCCGACCCATTCTAGGCACCCCATTCTAGCTTGTTTTGACATTTTTGTAAATTTTGGTGTGCGGTTGCAATGCACTCCTCCTATTCAGCAATTTTCTAGCTTGGCATACTTTGGGATTTATTATCAAATCAACTAAGTCATCTTTCATTTCCTTGCACCTAGGGTTTTATTTTCATATCGCTTATTGTTTAGGTCAGATTTGTACTTTATTGCATTATCATTATGTTGTGATTCTATAATTAGGGTTCAACATAGTTTCCATATTTGTTAAATCACTTAGGATCTACAATAATATAATTGACACTTACCAAGGTCCATCAATGTGTTGGATTCATTTAAGCATTCAAGGATAGGTTTTCCTATGTCTTATTCTATTAATTTGTGGTCCCCACATCAAATATCTCATAAGGTGTTGTAACCCTAGGGTAAATTTAATGAAACAATGTTGTCTTTATGAAAGACTTATGTCTCTCTAACCTCTCTTGTTCATTTATATTCATTTTAGATTTATATTTTATGGATTTTTTCCTACATATATTAGGATATGATATCATATCTCTTATCTATTACATTATTTATCTCTCGGTTCTTACTTAAAAATATTGTAAAACCCTCAATCATTGTGACTCTTTCTTTACAATCTCTTGAACCCATTTTATAATCCTTGGAAATATTTCCTAGAAACTATATACACCTAATTTTTCATCTTAATCTTTCATACATGTTACTAACAATTTTTTTTGTGAGATATGGGTCATTGATGCATTTAGTTCTTGAGAAGGTTCCTTAAGGGGCCTTCCGAGAATGGTGTATGACTATTTACATGGTCATTAGGGGTTATAGACAATACATAGAGAGAGTATCGTTATATGGTTTTATATTTGGTTATTATTACATTAGTTATCCTTTTCCCTTTATGTCTCACACATTAGCACTGTCGAAACTTTCTTGCATTTGACTCCATCATTGGTACCTTTTCCACTTATTCTTGCTTGATTCACAACACATTGCATCACTTTTTAACATGTATCCCTCCTTGGTCGACGCCATTTCCGTGGGTGATGGTGGTAGTGTTATATTTCCATTGGATGATGTCATCACACATGGTTGATGGAGTCAAGTATGTGTACACATCCAACTTTGACATTTTAGAAGGAAGGAAGAAATACCACATGAACTATCCATTTTTTCTTCTCTCTTGCATCATCTTCACATCTACTCACTCGATCTTGGTGCATCTTTCATTTTACTTGGATTGCATAATCTTCTTGATTTTTTGATTACTTACACTATTGGATTGTCCATAGTGAGTCTAGGACAAAAATGATGTTCCCCTTCTCCACCCATAGCGATTATATCTTGGTGTGTTGCTTCTCTAGAGAGATAGATGAATCAAAAGCCACCCATGAGGTAAGTTCTCTAATTCTCTTTGTCATTTTACATAGATTAGTTTATTTCCCTTCCCAATTTCTCTATATTTAGCTTAATATTGTATGTACATTACTGTTAGTTAGCATAGTTCTCTTATATCATCAGCTCCTTAGCTTTCATTTACTTTACTTTAGTTGTATTTCAGTTATATTAAATTAGTGTAGATTGAGCATTCTTTTTTATCTTCCCATCGATTTATACCTCTCTCCCATCAACCAATATCCTAGAAGGTTACCCTCCTCTATCTTGACTCGGACCTTAAAAACCATAGGTTGAACTAATATAGGGATTATTTTCCTTGGTATATGGGACCTTAGCATTTGTCGTAGCCCCTTTAAATAAATCAATTGTGTGTATATTTATGGGTGTCTCCTATTATTTTCCTCATACCATTTTGGAACAAAATACATAGGAGTGCAAGCCATTGAGATAAATTCTTTTCCCGCCATACATTTTTGTTGAACCCGATGTGAATCCTATAGACCTCCTGACCAAGCACAACTTGTTAAAAGCATCCATCTTCAATCTTGACCCAATTTCAAATCACAAAAATTATTAAAAATATTTTTAAAAATAGTCTACACATATGTCATTTTTGACGGGTGATCTTGTATGTCTTAAGCATACTAGACTCTAGACACCTTTGGCCCCTATGTAAATTTCCTTGCATGTTTGATCCCTTCTATCTCTCGCAAACTTGTATCTTGATGCCATCGTCCCTTGTGTATTTTTTTCTTACATGGTCAATTAATTGGTAAGCCCCACTTTAGAAATTTTTATCAGCCATATCATCACTCTATCATGGAGTATCTAGGCTTGGGGTCTTCTGATTATGTTATGTAGACATTTCCCAAAACCTTTCATCCTAAAGATAAATTCCCATTCTACATGGATTATTTTTTCGTAGGAGTCCTTAAAAATAAACCTCCCACCCACATGGCCTATTTTGGGATGAAGAAGAGGAAAATAAAAATGACAAAACTTATGATCACCCTCCTAAGATTCAAAATTCCTCACGCAATTTCATCAATACAAGGATGAATTATAGAAATTCTGGTAAATGTCTCCTTGAATTTGTCTCCGAACAACTTGATAATAGGGAAGAAAAACTAAAAGATCCTCCCAAGTAGGTTCATCTGAGAATGCCTCCAATTTTGAACCTACCAATCTTATTCTCTAACTCATTGATAGGATGATCCAATAGCAATCTTTCACTACTTCTCAATTCCTTCAAATGTAAGCTAATATGACTCGAACTAGTCAATCCCCTATAATGGGATCTTGGGAAACCACACCCCTCCTTTACCAAATAGGCCTAATGGTTTTCTCATCACCCATCCCCCTATCCACTACAAATTCCTAAGAGAAATCTAACAAGAAACTCTAACACCTTATATTACTAGCATGGATATTGGGGGTATTGCTCCATCCATATCTTATGATGGGTCTACTTATATTTCCCTTCACATTAATTACTTTGGTAATCTTTATAAATAATGCATCATAACCAATTCATACATCGGCACAAATCTCTTATCTAAAACCCTCACTGGAGATGTTTTGTATTGGTATCATACCTTACCTCCTAACTTCATAGTTAATATAGAGTCCTTGGTGGAAGCCTTAATAAATAAATTTCAGTATCATGACTTACCTGAGAACAACATTAATGCCTTCATAAATTGTAAGAAATCTCAAAATGAATCAACAAAACCCCTCATCAAATGTTAGAAGACCCTATCTACGCACGCTGAACATAACATGCCTAGTGATAGCCTCTTCCAACTTTTCCTACGAGCTCTTGAACCTCGCCTTCAATACAAGGTAAGGCCCTTTTCTCCCACCTCTCTAGAAGAATATTTTGACAAGCTAAAAGGCATTGTTGCCTCATGAGAGAGTTTGAGAAGTTTCTCCTAAGACACAACCTAACAAACATGTCCAAATCCTTCATCATTATAAAAATAAGAACGTGACAGATGATAGAGTCTCGATTTTATTCCTCTTGTTGTGTCTTTGAATAGGACTATTTTGAACATTAATAAAAAAACTAACAAAAAAAATCATCCCAACTATCATCAAACATTGAGTAAGAAAAAGTTGAAACATCACTTACCTAATATGTTTACTACAATCTTATATTTGTCTCAACCTATTCTTCAATGACATGATGAAAGTAAGTTTTTTTGGTGGCATGCTAATTGAGGTCACTCCAATGAGAACTATCATGCACTACACATGGCTTCCATCAACTTCATCCTAGGATCCCAATTTCAACATGATATCATCACTCGGGAGCTTTTGACTAAGGTGGTCAAAGCCCATGATGCGGTACAAAAATAATATCTTCACTGGGCAATTAACCAAGTTAATGACATGCTACAAGTATTTTTTTGATCCCATGATTTACCATAATACTAGTGATATTTATAAAAATCAAGAGCATGCTACAACTAATGTAATTGACATGGGATATCCTCTTGAAAACATGGTTGTCATTAATCATGTGAAGTGTGTCATAGATTATTTAGAGCTTGAATACCCCCACCATTTCAACCTCAAACTCACATAGTTATATATCACGTTGTACCTAAAACTCAAGTTTCCCAAGTCTGAAATTTACCTCCTCCGATGTCATAGCCCCTTTGAAAATATCCTACAGGGATGATGGTTCTTGAAGTTGTTCCCCTCATTGAATACACCATCGGCCCTATGAAAGTGAAACTTTTAGGGGGTAATGGTGTAGAAATTGAGTAAAAACTAGTTTCTAAAGTATCTCTTACTACCCCGATTCTTTGGATATGTTCTTGAGGACTCCCATAACACTCATCCTAATGCACATTTAAGTCATGAAGATTGGGATCCCCTTAAAGAATGTGCTCAATTACTTAGCCAAGTCCCTTTTCTAGAAGTTCATGCATACATCACCTCACCACCGTGAGCATCTCATGACAACCTTGTTATACATGAACATCTCATTTTCTCCATATTTGGGGTAGAGTCCTATGTTGCATGGCTCAAAGGAAATCATATCTTTGTCAATGTGAGGATATCTCTGTTTATGCCAACCTTACCATGAATGTTTACTCTTGCAATCACTTCACTATAACCTCTATGATCCCTAACGAGATCTTGATTCATGCAAATGATCCACCTCTTTTCATCTTAGTTCATATCATCCACACTATGGTAAATTGTTCTCTCATCGAAGAAGGAGTTGGCATGTGTGTTGCCTCATTATACTTCATTAAGGCTCTTGGTTACTCCATAGATAACTTGAAATCTACACGTACCACTTTTCAAGGGTATGATCACCGAAAGATGCCTCCCATGGGGTGTATTTGGTTACCCATCACCATCCCTCCTAGGACTTTTTGTGTTAAATTCATTGTCTTCAACTTTCCCCTATATTATAATATCTACCTAGGTGGCCTTGGACTCATCGCATGCGCGCAATTGATTCCTCCGCTTGTCAATGTGTCAAATTTTCTCACCAAGGAGATATTTATAAGATTCAAGGGGATCCTAATCCTTGGAAATATGAAAAAATCCAATAGAAGGGGACATATAAAATCCCAAAAATAGGTTAGTTATCTCTTATCCCCTTCCAAGAATATCAACGCTTCAACTATCCTATAGATTCTCTTCGCGGAAATGTTGGTCACCCCGAATTGGTTGGGCATATACCTCCCAATCTCTTGGATTCCAATGATGACGAGCCCGATGATATCACACTTAGAATTAATACTTTTATCTTCTTGAGCTTATCATATCCCAGTTACATCCTTCCTTGTGGCCTCGTTCTCACAAGAATGAGCCCTCGAGTCCTATTGTTGTCTCATATACACAATAACCTCCATTAGATCACGTGGTCCGTTTAGAGACTATAGTTGAATCGTTTGTGTTGGATGCCTGCACATCTGAATATAATGATGGTTACACTTTAGATGACCCTCACCTGGCTAGTTATGCCTAGATTCATGATAGGTAAGTATTTTGTCACGAAGTGACTCTTTGCAGCAAGTTTACTCATGACGTAAATATTGTCCTCATACAAGAGGAATCATCAAGTGTAGTTGATACTTCTTCCCAACCGGTTCTTAAGCCTCATATTTTTCCACCGGCTACACTCCACACACTACCATCGACCTAATTGATCCATTTTCCCTTATAAAAGTGGATGATTAGGTTGAAATTTTTGACCACAAAGTTGATGATCTTATGGGTGATGATCCTATATATTGTGCCTCGATGATTAAATGAAAAAATTATTTATCGATGTCATTTTCATCAATTTCATTGGTGTCTTCCCCACATACTCTCACTAGCCCTCCACATCCTGTGAGATTTACCTCCCTACCTATTGTGCCCTTATGGCTCCCCAGTCCCCTATGAGTGATCCATATTGCACATGGCACGAGGCTTGGGACATGATGTATCATACTGTAGATATTATTGATGACACATGAAGAGTCTCAAATTTGAGTTCAAGCATGACCTTACTAAAAATTATACACAACCTTCCATTTCATATCCCTTGTTTTGTTCTCATCACAAGTATTGTGCACATACCAATGTTGATTGTCGGGTTATCATATAGCAAGTGTAGGTTCTCGAAATCAGAAGTATAGGGATGTTTCCTCCTAGAATTGACCACCTTCCCCCCAACCATCTAGACCACAACCTACTTACAGACCACCACCTTGCCTCGATCTTCGTCCCTCTATGGATGATATTTGGCATGACATTCTCACTCGCCTAGAGGACTAGATTGACGATACTCTTTTTCCAAGAGATCTAAAGTTCACCAACATGTTTTTATTACACAACATGCCATAAAGGACCTCATGACTCAAACCAAAATTCACATCTTGCACCAAGTTGACAACATCATCACTAATACCCTACTGATATTTTCCCCCTGGCTAGTTATTTATAATGTCTTGATTACATTTTACCTCCTTCTTTGGATTGAGCTCTTTCCTTCATTTGGGATCGCATCCCCCTTTGGGTTTGTACACACATCTTTCTATCTTTGCTTGAGTTTTCATCCCCAATCATTTTTTCACACATCTCCTTGTATCTTGCTACATCCCGCCTAGGTGGACCTCCCTACTTGGATCTTTCATCTTTTACACCCTAGTTCCTCCTACCATTAGAGTGCCTTAATCCCGATGCTTCATATTTTATATTTTTTATGCCCTTGGTCTTTCCCATGGGATCACCACAGTATTATGTGAATCCTTTTTTAGGCTTATGGCCTTACTTAGATTTATTCACCTGATAATGCCCTAACATCATATCACTAGATGTCGTGGTATTTTTTCTACTCCATGGATTCTTCAAATCGTGTGGGTCAAGATTATCGTATTAATTCCCCCTCCCTTTAGATTTACCAATATAATGGCATTATCATTATTCCTAAGTACCATGAGTATCATCACATACATGCATGTGGAAAATAGAAAGTGGTAAAAAAATACACATGCAAATAACTAATAGATAAAATGGCCATAATCATCACCTATATATGCCTCAAATCAGTTTTATACATTGAAAAAATTAAGTACATGACTTTGGCCATCTACAATAAGGCTCAAGCACCCTCACCCCTATGGGGGATCTTTGGATGCTTTGGGTTGATGGGGTCATGTTGGTAGCTTAAGTCGTGTGAGCTAGATACTTTGCCCTAGATTGGGCGAGAGACCTCTCCTTGTGTTCTTACCAACCGTGCCTCCAATATTGTAATCCTCTATGGACCTCTCGAGAATTTGATAGATAGGTCTTCGCTCTCCTATACCAACGTTGTCTCGCTCCTACAATAAGCTCTATAGAATCACATATATGCTACATGTGGTCATTAATTCATGTGCATCCATGTACCTATGTAGTTTCATGGATGCCTCTCAACCAAATGAAAGGAACCCACTTATTCTCTAGCCAACGATGCTTCGGATCAGCCATCACTCTAGTATCTTACACATCCAACACTATATCTAGGATCTCATGATGGGCACTCTCTATCATGGATTGTCATTCCTCCATCGTCTACTCTACAAAACCAAGAAAAGGTGACATATGTCACTGCAATACAAGTATCACATGAAAAATATTTCTCAATCATCACCTAAATAACATAATATCACACATACCTGGTTTTCTCGAGCCTCTCCGTGATAGTCTCGTTGTCTCTATAGCCATCTAATACTTCCTCCTCCTCATCATTGTGAAAAATTTTGGCTCGTGTATTGTGTCCACATGTCTTGGGGCACCAATATCATGTCCCCACCATGTTGTGGTTTGGGTCTCTATCTCATAGGTGTATAGCCATTTAAACCCCAATGGGTGTCAAGTAACCTCCTCCTGGCTAACAAATCTTATGCTCCCTTAACCATGTTGTTGGTTGTCTTATTACTAATATTTTGGTGTTAGGACAAGTTCCACCAACACCTCCACCATGTGAACCTATGTCGGTGTATCCTCCATCAAATCCCTCCTATGAACGACTTACTCTTATGATTTTTGGTGGACCCTGAGCATCCCAGCCATGCCTGTGCTTCCTATGACCTTGTCAACCTACTACTCGTACCCTACATGGTCATAGTGTTGGTACCCTCACCTCTCCTCCTATGGCCTCTCTAGTATGTTTTCGTCAGTAGGGTGGAAATGGTAGTACCACCACATGGGTGTTGGTCACCCAAACTACCTTGGGACCCTTCTCACTAAGTGGGTCTCACCCAATACAAATACATTCCATGTCACCTTAGTAATGGTCCTCTAAGTACTCTTCTTTTGGAAAATTGGACCACCGATTAAAGTTCCCTACATGGGGCTACCATGTGACATCATCCGGACCCACATGTGCTAATTGTCGAATTCTCAAAGCATTCTCATTATTGGGTCTTGTGCCCACTAGAGTAATCTTGGGGCATCTTTATTCTATCACCAATGGTGTCCTTTTCATCATGTATCTAGGAAACCTCTCATAAATCTAGGTCATCAATAAAATGATGGGTCCCATGACCCTCTAACATCAGCATATAACCTTGTATATATCATGTACTAACTACACCCATATGGTGGTGCCCCAATTGAAATATACCCTCTAATATACCACATCCCTACATATTGCTATCAAAAAAAATGAGATGGATCCATCTACCTTGTGGAACACTATACATGCCACAACAATCCCTATAACCACTTTTAGATAACTAGAATCCTTTTGGCATAAACTAGTTACTATGTTGATTCAGACACATAACATACCATCATCATATGTCTCACTCCTAGTATCCCATATGGTTAAGCCTCTCTGCTCTACAACATCCAAAGTGTCAAATCATAAGTACATATGAGTCCCTCTAATGGGTAACCCCAAAATCCCATGAACATCCTGTAAAGTCAAGGCCATCTCCATGGTCTCATGTCTCATCCACCACCAAAAGGTGTTAGATCTAGTCTCCCATATGGCCAAAAACATCTGGAGCAGGTCCAGATCTAAAGGTATCCTAAGCATCTGCATGATGCCCCAAAACCATAATCGTATAATGGGCTACCTCTACCTAAGTTAATTTGGAAATCAACCCACTAATCCATGCCACATCAAAATCTTCCACATGTGGATTCTACGTTCTCTACATGCATGCACAAAATTACAAAAAAAAAAATACAAGCATTAGAACTCTAAAAAATTAATTTGGCATGCAAAATCAAAATTCAAATACCATATGTGCAACTATCCCTACGCCATCGGCCCCCTTACCCTATACCATCTAACCCTACTATAATTCAACCCTATCCCGACACCATCGGCCTCTTAATTTAGGGAGATGATGGCATCTCAGCCAAAAGTGGTCATGATTTTTCAAACCATAAATCAAAACAAAAAGACAAAACAAAATTCAAATCCATCCCAAACCCACTTGTATTTTGTCCTAACCTACCCTATGACACAAGTTTAGAAAAAATGACACTAATGATTTAGTAAATGTAAAAAAACCAAATGAAACATAATCTACCCAACAACATTAAATGAAAACAACTTACCATGGTCACGCCCTCCACATGCACCACCTGTCATCCCCTTCCACCACCTCATACTCATTCCATGTCATCATAAAATATACCCAAATTTGGAAACTAGAGCTCAATTCTCTCAATTCTAAAAATAGCAATAAGAAAATAAAAACCAAATCACTATATAAAACTAAGATTTATATTCAATTTAGTTAAGATAACCCCAAATCTTCCAAAATGACTTCCATTTTTTCTCCCGAGCTCCAAAAATGTGTCATTTTTTGTATTATGACTATAATCTCGAACCATTTGTTTTGACCTATTACACATATACATTGAATTTATATTTTCACATATTTTTGTAACCATATGATCTTTATGACATTATGACTTCTTGACATATCAATACTATGACATGACATCCGTCCCATGGGCCCCTAGCTAGGTGATTTATGTCTTATTTTATTGATGATCCTCTAGTGTTTCTTTTCATTTTGCTTCTTCAGGGTTCTTGCACATTGATTTCACCCACACATGGTAGGAAAAGTGACACTATCAAGTATGCATTAGTGGGTATATTTCATTTCAGCTAGTCCTTTCTTACTTTTCAAGATCTAATTTAAATTTTAGTGTTATGGAGTGTTGCACTCCATTGACCACCTCATGTTTCACTATTGTGACATGCGGTGATGATCAATGGCAGCATATGTATACACCTAATTTTTCATCTTAATCTTTCATACATGTTACTAACAATTTCCTTTGTGTAGATAAGGGTCATTGATGCATCTATTTCTTGAGCAAGTGCCTTAAGGGGCCTGTCAAGAATGGGGTATGACTATTCACATGGTCATTATGGGTTAGAGACAATACATAGAGAGTATCACTATGTGGTCCTAACTTTGTTATTATTGCATTATTTATCCTTGTCCCTTTATGTCTCACACACTAGCACTCCCGACACTTTCTTGCATCTGAATCCATCATTGGCACCTTTTCACTTATTCTTGCTACTTGATTCCACGACACATTAGATCACTTTTTGACATTTAGGCATCCTTAACCAATGCCATCTCCCATGGGTAATGGTTTCGGTGTTATATTTCCCTTAGCCAACATCAGCACTGTGGGTGATGGAATCAGGTATATATACACATCACACTTTGACATTTCAAAAGGAAGGAATAAATACCACAAGAACTAGCCATATGTTTTTATCTCATGTGTCATCTTTACATTTTTTTCACTGATCTTGGTTCATCTTTTATTATACACTCTTCTTGATTTTTAGATTGATTTTACTATTGGATCATCTATAGTGAGTCTAGGATAGGAATGGTGTTCCCCTTCTCCACCCATATTGATTCTCTCTTGGTGTGTTGCTTCTCTGGAGAGATAGATGCATCAACAACCACCTGCAAGTAAGTTCTCTAACCTTCTTTGTTATTTTGCATAGATTAGTTCATTTCCCTTCCCCATTTCTCTATATATATCTTAGTATTGTACATACATTGTTGCTAGTTATCATAGTACTCTTATATGATTATCTCCTTAGCTTATATTTAAGTTATATTTGATTCAATAAAATCTGAAATATTTTACTAAAATCAGAAATGTACAACTATGATAAATGATATTCAATGGACTGTAGATAATAAGTAATTTATTTGATATTATAAATGAAATGAAATGATAGGGAGAAGTACTTACCTAAATTGGTCTTACCTCGCAATGATCTGAGACTGAATAGAGTGATGGAATGGTGGAATAGAGCACTCGTAAAAACCTCAAAAATTGTAGTGGAGGAAAATCGACAAGACCTGGGACACTGGAGAGGGATAGGGGTTCCTTTGAGTGCCTTGGTCTACCAAAAAGCTCAAAATTTAATTATTACCCTTTTTTCATGTGAGTGTCGCACTTGGTTTATCGATGTCACTGCAAACCTGCAATGAAGAATCACCTACAAAACCCCATAGAAAACATCAAACCCTAAAAAGAAAGATGAAAATGAAGGGGTCATATTGTCCTCAGCTGCCAAATGGATGGACTTATGATTGAGTGTTGCACTACATCTTAGACCCAATGTAGTTATATGTTCTTGTGTGTAAAATAATGTGCCTAGGTTTCCCTAACTCCAATCATGTAGATATATCAGGCAGTAGCTAGGTAAAATGAAAAATGGTGGAAGGAATAGAATGAAATCCACTTTCTATGTAGTGTGTGATGCGTAATAATTCTCAAATGTAGTCCCTTAATCTATGTGGATAGATATCCTTGATAGAAATAGTTCACCCATAAGGTAGTATGTATGTTGTGTTTATATAGGGATCTCTTGTTTAAATTTCAACACTAATGACCGACATGCCGACTAGTACCTCGGGATATGAGAGGAAAAACTGAAAATACCAACCTCAAATGAAAAAAATAAAACCAAGTGTGACGGTGATCAGGGCACCTATAATCAAGACCAAGGATCCCCAAGCATCCCAATCCCTCTCTAGGTGCCCTAGTCAGAGACTAGTGATGACAAATGAGTGAGTACTTGGCAGATAGGGATCCCTGAGACCTGACTGGAACTGTGCAAGTGAGTGAAAATTTTACAAGACCAACAACGGTAAATACCAACAAGACAGATGACTAGACTATGGAATGGGTCATCAGTGAATACTTTTCTTACGCAAGATCCATATATAAAACAACATACTTGGTGGTATAATAATAGTAGTAAGTGTGTGATTTTGTGACTACATTTTCCCCCACTTTATGTTGGTGAGAAAATCTCAGTAACATAAAGTAGTTAGAGATGCGTACCTGAGAGAATTATAGAGAATCCCATGTTGTAGAATAATGCACATATGTGGTAGAAGAGTGTTCGAATGAAAACATATAGCATGATAAACCATGGATAAGTGTGTTGATCCATGTGGAATTACGAAATATGTAATACCATGATGAAGTGCACTAAGCGAGATTGATTTTTGTGATGTGGAATGATTGACGATTTCAACTTTTGTATGATGACAATGTGATGGGGTAGGGAGTGATAAATCCTAACCAGATTGTGTGTGTATGAAAAACTTGAGGATTTGGGAATCGTTCCGCCAGAGGAAGAGTGTTGGGAGAAAGGTGTATTTATCTCCATCCTTAACTACATTCTCAAAATATCTAGCAGGTGGAGATGGACACAAATCAAATTTTCATTGATTTTGGATCCAAATATTTCAATGAACTGTGTTGACCCATATAGGAGTAGTATAGGAAAGGAAATGATGTCTCATTTCCTCTGCTCCAAGGGTGTCATCGTAATAGGCATGATGGCTTCCAAGTTAGGTCATCCGGAATCATATGTGAAATGTAGAACAACCTCCTATGGGAGGTACGAATGCAAAGGGTTGTGGAATCCAATGTGAAGTAGTAGCATAATGTGATGGATGGCATGGATGATGTGGATAAGATGGTGCAGTGATGGATGGATGCGATGGAGAGTGTGCATGAGTGATAACCTATGGCGATGGACGAATGATGACCTTAGCACTAGATGAAGGAGATAACTCAACATGAGTATTATCTTATTGCTTTGAGAGAGAGGGGATATGGACAGCTCACGTGAGTGAGAGCCAAAGGAAATGATGGCATTATCCTCTAACCTGTTGTAACCGATCAAGAAGGATGAAGTAATCATTTTCCCTATGGCCATTAATATGGTGATAGTTATAATAGAGCCGATCATATTGACGTTGTAAGTGATGTTATGGATGATGTTGGTTAGAAGGTAAGTGAATTAAATGCATGTTGAGTAAAACACGCAACACATCATGTGGTCAAGCGTGATGAGAGAAATGCAATGGCTCATGTGAAACATGTGTAGAAGATTGAGGTGTATCCTGCCATAAATTAGGATAATAAGGACATGTTTATGATGTAGTAGGCTGAACTTGCTTGTGAGGAGGAGATGTATATCATGTAGGATGCTCAATTGATGACAATGGAGAACAACTAGATAATGCAGTAATAGTAATAATAGGTGGAGTATTTATTACATGTTTAGTAATGAACTCTTGTTTTAGATCAATGACTTTATAGCATAGAAGTTTGAATGATTCACATGTGTCATATTGCAATCTTTGTTTTAATGTTGGAATCAAACCACGAAAAAAATTACTTCTCTAAATCGATAGGTTGAAAGACTAATTGGTGCATGAAAGCATTGAATCATAATATGTAATCCATGATAGGTTTTGTTGCACCTTGATGTAAAGTAGTTATATGATCATAGGTAACTCTAGGGCCATTGTTGATGATAAAGCGATGAAGAAAAGCTTCTTCCATCTCATAATAAGTGTTAATAGATCCAAATGGTAGATGACTATACCATTATAAAGCGTCATCGGTAAGACTATGTCGAAAGGATTTAAGCAATAATCGATCATTAGAATATGAAGCCATAGCCATATCACACTATGTTGATGATATAATTTATGACACACACTTAACGAAATTTTCATATGTGAGTCTCTCTCTCGATTGTGATAAAAAAATTGATAATCATGAATCTACTATTTTACACATTCTTTGAGTGTGAATCTCCTACTCCATTGTCAATTCTTCTGAGGTTGTATCTAATAATATGCATGACTCGTCTCCATTTATCATTTCATCTCCTCCTACCACTTCATCTCCTCCTATCACTCCATCTCCATCTATTAGTTCCTCTCCTCCTATCATCACATCTCCATTTGACGCTTCATCTCTTAGGGATGTTTTTGATGCTATTCCTACTACTTATGTGGATGTTTCATGCTCTTCATCACATATTGCTTCATTGGAACCTAAATTTTTTTTTCCCTTATCATTATAAACTCCTTTGTCTCCTCTTGATGTCCATATGATTACTCACAATAGCAATTACAACCACTTAACACATTATTACCATCCTCTACTATTCCTTCACATTATATGTTGTCTCTTATGCATGTTTTGGGTCACTTACAGTCTCAAGTTCAATCACTCACATTAGAAAATAGGCCTACCATGCTTCCATAGATAACAATTCATTATATAGCAACCCTATTCCTAAGAAGATTCACAATTCAACATTTCCTAAGGATTTTATCATGCCTACCTTTTCATGTTTCGATGGAACTGGAAAACCCTACTTGCATCTCAAGCATTACCACCTTCTGATGGGTAGGATCTGGGTACCATGCATTTAGAACCTCCTCCTTAGTGATGGTAGGCTTCTAATGCAATGCTTCTTTGGTGTGCGCCACTTCAACGTGGGTAGTGACCTTTACTTGCGATGCCTCAAATTTTAGTTCCAAATTGGGCCTCCACTGATTTTCCATAGCATATTGTATCCTAAACATCCATGCACATTTATTTTCTTCTTTATGTTTCTTTTTAAGATGCTCATACAAGTCTGAGCATTCCTCATAACTATGATTCTTTCCATAGAAATAACATGTAATATTCTAAGGACATTCACCCCTGTAGTGGTTGTGAGATCCACATGTATAACATGTTCCGTGAGGGAACTCGCCTCATCCACCACCATGGCTCTGTCCTCTGAATCCACCAAAATATCCTCGACCTCTGCCATGACCACCTTCAAAATGCCCTTCATTTCAATCATAGTGCACTTGATTGTGATCCCGACCCTGATGCTCGTTCTTTCCTTTAGATTTATCTAAAACTCCTATCTTTCATAAACCAAAATCTATAGCATCATGGATCTAACCAATTAACTGGAAGTCTTCCATGTCATGAGTTGTGGACCTGAAAATTTAACAATAACAAGAGACATTCTTCCTTATTATGCATTGTAATAATTAGCAGCGGCTAGCATTATGGTGTAAATGACATATCTCACAGTCCAACAATAATGAGCGTACTGATCTGTGGGGAAAACTGTCCTTTATGTGACCTTCCACTTCATAATCTATGCACCAAATACTTGTGTGTGTCTCATGTGCTGAATTTACCGATAGCCTCTCCAAGTTTTTTTGTTATAAGCTGCGATCTCGTGCTTCTAAAAGGGGCTCACCCAGTGTCTATACTTCTAACTGCCTCAACGTGTAAGATTGATTCAAGTGCTTCACGTGGATCAGTGTATGTCTTATGTGATAGTGCCCTTCTAAAAGGTGTAATCATACCTCTAACAAACCATTGTGCATGTTGTCTTGCATGAATATCATAAGAAAGCTTAGATAATAGTGTTTTGAAATGAGAATCATACTCTCTGACACTCTCAGTAGTGCCTTGCTTAATATCCTTGAGCGCACTTATACTCTTTTGCTCAAACTCAAGGATATGAAATTCTTTAAGGAAAGCATCTTTTAAAGCTACATAGTCTACACAAGTCTGATCAGGGTCAAACTTTCGTACCAACTATGTGCGCGCCCTTGTAGCGTAGTGGAAAATTGACTTGCCCTGCACTCATAAGCCATGATTCCTTTTGCATGCCACAGTATTTCACACATGTGCACATGTTCAACAACATATTCTATGCCCCTATACTCTGGAAGATGAAGAGACATATCCATGTAAATATTCTAGGGTTGGCGTAGACCTTTCCCACCTGATCCAAAACCTCCTGTGTTTCCTCTACCTCTAAAACCACCAGATCCACTAGAACTAGAACCACCTATACCTCTTGATCCTAAACTTGTAGTTAGAGTCGGACTGAATATGTACTCCCATGTGTCCTAATAGTAGTACTAAACTACACCCCTACGGTCTATGAAGTGTTACTACTCCCAGAAGAGAGTCCAAAATTTTGTGTAGAAGATACACCTGAAAAGGTACCCCCAAACAATAACGAAGACATTTTCACTGCCATTAATGTGCTTTTTATATGACTTAATCCTACTCTCCTACTGCCTAAATTAGCTTGCTGACTATTTTTCATACTAGATACTTGAAGACCAAGCGTAAGGGAAAGGTTTTCAAGTAGACTCAAATGCACGCCTATGGCCTAGGTCATCTTTGTTGGTGCACTTCCATGTGAGGCCGAGGAGGGTTCCCTGTCATGCTTTCCCAAATGGGGGAGTTCCTAATGCTTTGGCTCCACACCTTCTGCATGAGCTCTAAATACTTTGCATGAGCCATCTCTCTCCTCAATGCCATTCACTCGTAACATCTCGTTGCTTCTCTATATCCCTCTTGTGTTCCTCATTATACTTAATCCACCTTTCTTCTCTCTACCTCTCTGCCACTAGGTCTATCATCTTTCACCAAACTTGCTCCTGCCCCTGTGCGTGGTGGGGTTTAGTTAGCCATCATTTTTCTCTCCAAGTTTAGGGTTACCATCAAAATTTTGATCACCAGTGGAATGCCTTACAGGTAAGTTCCCCTGGGATATCGTAAAAATTGAAATTCAACTACCTATGGGAATGAATAAGTAGAAATTGAGTACTCAAGATATAGTTGTTCAAAACACCTGGGAACCACATATCCACAATATTGAAAACACACCAGATTTGCACAGAAATAAACACGAAATATTATTTTATTCTTCACACAAACAATCTTCTTTTTCGTATATTGATATTCGATACATTTACATATATATAGGACATATGATTCCTATATTTTAGGAGGTAGCCTTAACTACTTCTTCCATGAATCTCTCCCACACTCTATATACGTGAGTGGTTAAAACTCACTAACAAATAATTGTTATATGTTGTTTTATATAACAACCATATAACTATTTCACTCACACACTTTATGTATATTATTATTAATGAGTTATAAACTCATATAATAATAATATATTACAAGTATTATTCAATCCATACAAATGGGAGCACTAACAAAGTATATTTCCTAACATTCCCCCCCTTAGTGCGAACATGGGGAAAACCTACCTTTGTACTTGCACCTGCTCATGATCTGGTGATTTTCACAGGATGATCACAAACCTCAGGGATGGTTTTGCAAACGGTTGACCACAAACCGAGAATGGTGGTTTTGCAATTGGTTTACCACAAACCAAAAAGTGATGGTTTTGCACATGGATTACCAACAACCAAGAATGGTGGTTTTGCTATTGGTTTACCACAAACCACAAATGAAGGTTTTCAAGTGGTTTACCTACAACCACATCATGATATGCAAAGTACTATTCTCAGCCCTCATCACATCTCACTGCAGGGAATAACATAGGAAATTCTGCTGAAATCTGTTGCTCATACATACATAGAAACAACTGACATAATGGAAATGGAACATTGGAATCATGTTCCCCCCCTCAATGTGAAATTTCCACTTATTGAAAACAATATTATTGCAAACTGAGGCACACCACACTGGAAGCACTAAAATCAAACTGCACACACACATGTCACCAAATCATTCGTGCATGCGCCCCGTCGTTGGTGATCGACGAGAGGTCATTGAATGACCTCCATCCTCCTGTGCCTCCGTCCTCCGGGGTTTCATCTTTGCTAGCTCAGCTGGATTTGATCATGGAGCTCAAATGCATATCAGAGGACGTCGGATTCCACCGATAGTGCGTCCAGTTGAAATGCAGGGAAATTTTTTATTTTGACAATTTTCCAAATAATCACCTAAATGAAGATAACAAAATGACACAAATATATTTTTGACACAACTTTTGACGAGACTCTAGGTGTCAATTTTAACACAAATACTTTTCTTTTGACAACAACAATGATATATAAAAAAATGACTCATTTGACCTAGACAATAATATTTGTCACTAATATATTGACAATTACAAACATTGACTTAAACAAATATACGATTATGAATGTGATACACGATGACTCTAATAATACAATTTGACAAACTATAACAATACTTACCAAGAGGTAAACAAAACATTTAAAAAACAATCAATTTATTACTTTTCAAATAACACTACTTTAAATCTAAACCGACCACAACACATTAAACGAACAATCAAATTCAAAGACTATCTAAAATAAGACTGACGTAATGACATACTATTGATTGATAATAACTAAAAAAAAATGTCATTTAATGGACAATCCTTAAATCACGAACCATGCAAGACGCTTCCACCTCCTGCTCTTCCTCCATTTCAGACGGGCTCACACCGGTTTTTCCCTCTTTGAAGATTCTCTCTCTGGACTTAGCAAGCGGCGAAAGTATGACATCATTTGAACTTTCTTCGAAGTTACTCAGCGGCCGTTTCATCGGCCGATGAGCAACGTGCATAATTCTGTTGTTTTATGAGCAGGTGGTCTTGTGGGTGTTCATATAGCCTTCCTCAGACGCCGGGAAGGGAATGGATGGCACCAAACCGAGTGAAGAGGAGTATATAGACGTGCCGAAGGGCAGTGCTGCTTTGTGCCTGAGCCATTCTTGCTCTATGTAAATGAAAACAAGTAAAGAAATATAATTTGTATTCGGATGTGATCGGAAGAAGGCACGAACATAGCAGAATAATGCTCATGTGATGGGCGGTTTCAATAGTGTGTATATCTATCTCGCTTCTCATTTGGATATTAGACAAGCTTTTGCTTTGAGAAGAATTTGACACTTAATTTGCTTAGCTAGATCTTCACAAATTCTCACAAATGATTTGATCAAAACTTCAACAAATATTCTTTTATGAGGGCATCAAGGCAAATTATGGATGCATATAGATGTATATCCAACGCAAGCTTCACGTAATATGTCTTTTCCAGAGATTACAGAGATTCCGATGGAAGCATTTCAAGAGCTTGCTCTATTTTTGAAAACAGGCAAGAAGAAATATACTCGGTGAATTGACGGCTTATTCTAAACTTTAAAAGAATACAAAATAAACTTAAATATTCTCACATAATAGTTTCGCCATGCACAGGACAAATACACTGTCCTCATTATCCTTAGAATCCCATTGCAAAGGATCGATATCGCTCCGATACCAAATATTGAAAACACACCAGATTTGCACAGGAAATAAACACGAAATATTATTTTATTCTTCACACAAACAATCTTCTTTTCTGTATATTGATATTCAGATACATTTACATATATATAGGACATATGATTCCTATATTTTAGGAGGTAGCCTTAACTACTTCTTCCACGAATCTCTCCCACACTCTATATACGTGAGTGGTTAAAACTCACCAACAAATAATTGTTATATGTTGTTTTATATAACAACCATATAACTATTTCACTCACACACTTTATGTATATTATTATTAATGAGTTATAAACTCATATAATAATAATATATTACAAGTATTATTCAATCCATACAAATGGGAGCACTAACAAAGTATATTTCCTAACACACAATGTGAGTCCAAATCAGATTAGCATCGAAAGGGTCTGAAATTCTTCTTACATCTAGACAAGTGTGTGATACCTCCAATTCCATTTAGATGCATAGGAAACTAGCCACTTATATAGTTCTACTAGAAAGATAGCGAAGAAGCTCTTGTAAAAACAATCACCTGATTCTACTCTACCCATGTGTGTGCATCAAACTCGATCCAATAGTGACCCTTCGTGTGTATTCTTCTTCTAGGTCATGTATCCAATCCTCAACACTTGCTAGGGTCAACCTGGTATGTCTTCATCGCAAACCGTCCGAAAACAATTGAAAAGAGGTCCCGAAAACAAAACTAATGATGCATCCTAGAATTTACCACTAAAAGCCCAGAGCACGGCACATCACCCAACCTAGATTGATTTCTCACCCAAAGTGCACAAAGGTATCGGGCCCCTCTTTAAGGTTTTTGTTGTAGTATTTTATCATGATCAAGAATTAATGCATTCATATCCATAATTAATACATCATTCTATAGTGCATGTTCATATCTATATCTAAAGAATAACAGACTTAAATGATAACCATGATGAAATCAAAACATGCAAGAACCAATTATACTCAAAATTAATACTGATTCAGCCAATACACTCCATTACATTAAACATGATAAATACAGAAGCTCATTACAATAGATAATACCATAGTTTATGTGTGCATCATATTTGGCAGCATAACCTCACAATAATTTAGTTCTCACACCACTATACTATGCAGATCATTACATACTTATAAGGGTGGGGAATTTCCCTTCACCACTTGCATAACTCCAAAAATAGGTCACATGCTAAAAATAGCCATGTGCCTTTACAATTATAGCCACACATGCAAGTGCGCTAACAATAGATCTCTCTTAGTTAACTGTCAGTAGTAATTCTATCTTTAGCCCGCATCCATGTAAAGCACTCCATAGCCACTCTTCCAAAAATATCCGATGCATGTCGTGCAAGTATTTTCCCGTTTGTGTGCTCTGCATGCTATCTCCAAAAATATCTTATACATGTGAAAATGGCTAAGTCCCAAATCTTCCCTTATATTTCGCACGGATGTTCTCCCCTATCCTTTCGCACCTTTGATTGCGCCCTATTCTCTCGCACGAACCTCTTGTGTTCCTTCTGCTAAGTATTCCAATTTGTTTGCTCAACAGACAAAAATAATTTATAAAATCTTAGTAGGGATAAAACCATCAAATAATGATGGAACCAATATACATTACTATCTAAAAAGGATGGTACCATCCTAAGAAGAATTTTGGAAACAAAATCATATTTTTTGGAACATACAAGATTTTAAATGTTTCTAATGCAAGCTCAAGGATATATATTACATAGTTTACTACACTTTGATAAAATGTTTGGGGGCATGAATACTTCAATCCATTTTGAATTTTTGCATCTTCGGACCGTAAAAAATATACAATGTAAGTTATGGGGAACGAGTGTTACCTCATTCTAATCCAAATTTACACATTTGGTACATCAACATTGTTATAATGTATGTTGGGGGAATGAGACTGCTTCATTACCTTGTAAATTTGTACTACTTTACATATTTAGGTCCTAGATTCATTTTTAGTGGTGTGGTTCCATGGGTGGAAGATTTAAGGGGTAGCTAGATGCCTTTTGGAACTCTTCCTCTCACTCTCTTTGAAATATTTAAGGGTGGTAGACACATTCCTCTCTCTCTGGAAATATTTTGGGGAATATCTATGCTTTGTGATACCCTTATTTAGTATGTTGGGGCATACATTTCCCTTTTTGGTTTTGACTACTTCAAAATAGGGAATGACCACCCCAATCTAATCAATAACACAATCCTAATCCATCTCTCCAAGATATTCAACAAGAAAGCTCCTCCTTTGACATGGAAAATAGGTGTTTTCCTTCTATGCTTTATCATTTTTCAATCCTTAAAATATTCAATTTCAATTTGAATATAGTGTTAAAGTTCAATTATTCCTATATGGACATTGAATACACTCTATATTATAGGTTTTCTCATTTGGGATATTATAACCACTTAAGGAAACTAGAGAAATCAAGCAAAAATAAAGCATATGATAAAGTGTGTTTACACACTTAGCTATTTTTTTCCTTTAAGAAAGAAAATTTCATTTCCTATTTTAAAGGGGGTACAAATGTACAAACCTAAATTTGGTAACCAACCACTTGATAATGTCAATATTGGATTAATCCCTAAATTATGGATTGTGCATCTATTATGAGGTTAATTGTTATATCCCTAGTCATATTGTGATAATTTCGATCCGGGTTGCATTTATTACTACATTAGTCCAAAGTAGTATATTAGTCATAATTATCATAAACATAAATTTCCAACACCGTAAACCCCTCTTGGACTAAACTACTAAATGGTGTGGCATGAAACTACTAATTTTTACTAACCCTTCAAATGGCCATTTTCTCCATTTGATATCTTTTATGGGTCCTCAATTTTCTCATGGATTGGCCTTAATGCAAAATTACACCTACGAAACCCTATATAAGTAAATAAAATATACTCATTTATTCACTTAATAATTACCTAACACTTAAGAGCAATCCTCAAGAAAATATCTCTCAAAGGAATTCAAAGACCTCCTAAATTTCCCTAAATAATAAATAGGCATTAGCATTATTCCCCACATAGGACAAAAGCCTCGAAAATAGGTTCTAGAGTGAAGCTTCCCAAGCTAAAGACCCTAAATCCAAGTAAGGCACTAATCAAGCAAGGTTTTACAAACATTACCAAGTGATAAAATTATCAAATATAATTACATTAATAAATATATAACATATGTACGTGGAGAACTACATGTGGTTTGAGGCCTCTTCAAAGTAGCGCCAATGTACATAATTTACAAATTACACTTAAATCCAAATAATAACATTTTTGGGGGTTTCACCTAGGTTAGGGTTTTGGGTCTTTTCGGTTGATTACAGAGGGTTTGACACATTTGTTATACCTAATACCTTAAAAAGAGTACATGTCATTTTCAATGACACAAAATGTTACAGAGTGTCATTACCTTCCTAGATATAACTATTAGTTAGGGACATAAGTGCCAAATGGTTTGGTCTTATAGTGACGGTTTGGTTCCAGACATTGTGCACTCTTAAAAATAGAGATGAATAATATAAGACATTTCTACTATTTTCATTACTCTATCACACCCATATCAGGTTATAGACTAGAAAATAGATAAGCGCACTTGCTTTCTCATGATTTACTATATTTAACATATATTCTAATTATATATCTTATGAATTTCTATTTATGTATATTTTGATTTGAATGTTTAATTTATAATATATAAAAATATATCCTATTTCTAGCCCTAATATGAAATTAAAGTACGTGAAAGGAATTAACCCCTTGACCCATACTTATTTCATTTTTGGGTAAATCAAATTCTAGATGATGATAAATGTTACGCTTTTACAAAATGGTTAAATATCAAAATAATATTGTGCCTCATTTGGATCACAAGAAAGGAATTATTGTCAATATTAAGAATGAAATTATAATAGAACAAGAAATAACATTTGAATTTTATGATGTATAAATAGTAAATATGATATTG
This sequence comes from Taxus wallichiana var. yunnanensis, assembly GCA_018340775.1. Taxonomy (NCBI): domain Eukaryota; kingdom Viridiplantae; phylum Streptophyta; class Pinopsida; order Cupressales; family Taxaceae; genus Taxus; species Taxus wallichiana. The sequence goes on along the minus strand of CM031239.1, from coordinate 208,603,981 downwards.
TAAAATTTTATCTATGATAATATTGGTGAAAAATAGAGTAAAATAAATTTCACTACAATAGATTCCAGAGAATATAATTTGGATACATATATATTTGGTATTGATTCTCTCCATAGATACCTAAATCTAGACAACCAAAATTTGAAAATTAATCCTTGGCATTTATCTCAAACTATTAATCCTTTTGCACTTAAATGACTAATTCCTATACACATATTACTCAATTAACACTCCCAATTGATAGGTCACACTTGTTGTTCATAATTGACTAGAAACAAGCCTATTTTCAGACTATTGAACACATTTTTAGACATTTTTCCACCATCTACAATGGACATATTAAATTTTACACTTCAATATGATGAATTTGGCCATGATAGACAAAGCCACTAGGGTGATTTTTTCCCAATCTAATGGATTTTTCCTCCAAACCTCTAAAAATTATATTTTCAAATCCACAAGTTATATTATTTGGCCAATAGCCAACCGAGAGGGAAATATTTTCACGATAGTCATATATAAAGTACATTACACAACCCATTCAAGTTCCTTACATCTCAAATCTTTAGGACTATCTAGGAGATAAAAAAACCCGATTGTTGTGTCACACTCTTAAGAAATTTAGCCAGCGTGAAGTATGCATACATCATAAAAGCCTACCATAGGCTAATTTTCAAATCTAAATCTCAAATACTAAATATAATTATCAAGTGTTAGAGCTACAAATTGGGTCTTTATCTCTAAAAAAATTGTGATATACATCTTACACACACATGGTGGGAAGGAAAATATGATGGTTTGATGCCTCTTTAGAGTATTGATATGTAGGTTTGGTGGTGACCACTCAACCCAATTAGACTAACCCTTTTTATGTCCTCAAGAAAAGAAGAAGAAGAAAGAGTCCTAGTTAGCTACATGACTATGATCATGGATTTTAAGTCATAGAAATTGGATCTCTAGACATAGAAAAATATTTTTCTAGAGACAAGTTCTAGTCATACCCTACAAATAAAGAAAATGTCCATCCTAGATTAAGTCATTTGGGTAAAATTTCGATAACAAGAGACTTCATCTTGCAATGAGTTTCACACATCTAAATTTTCAATAGATCTTGATGACACTTTACACATCCTTCACGTACACTCTCAAATCACTCTCACTTTATCTCATTTATTTGTTTTCGTAACCCTATATAACCCTAGATTTTACTTCCTTTATTTATCTCACCTATGTTACGTGTAATTTCCATTTTTATCTAGACATGATGTGGGATACATATGTTTATTGTAATTTACTATATTATGATATTATTTCATCTTAGCACATAAGAAATATGATTTTATTAGAATAGACCATATTTTTCATGTTACATTTAAGTGAACCCACTTATTTTAATCACACGTAATTATAGGGTTTCATATTTCTCCAAATATTATTGGTTTCAAACTTATTTTACAGTTGTTTCGAACAATAATTTTATTTTGGGTGGACTAAAAACTATTTCTATATCCAATATTAATACATACTCCTCCTTATACTTGATCCATGAAAGATCTAATTATGATAACATGATAAACAAATTATAACTATCTATAAGAGATAATCCCACTTAAGTACCTCATTTGTTACATTCTTCCAAAATACAAAAGGTAATATTCAAAAAATATAATATAGGAGAAACCTAAGGTGAACCCTCAGGGGTTACAAATCCACCATATAGGGAATATATTTTTCCTTTAGGTTCTACTAATCCAATGAGTAATTAAACTTCATCTATACCTAATGTGGAAAATATGGGGGCATCATACATGGTCCCTCAAGATACTATGCATGCTCATTATATGGATTGTACTCAAGGATCTACCCTTTTTATATGGATGATATTCCTACTATTTATCTCTAACGACTCTAGGCCATGAGAGGAAAAAATATATCTCTTATTGTATAACTTATCAAGGATAACCACATCCTTTATTGGGTTCTTAAAAAATCCATTAACACTAAAAGTCCTTAATAATAAATTACCTCTCGTATTTTCTCCACTAAATATATCCTTTTATGATGGAAATATTGATACCCAACAATACATTCACACCTTCATGGCATATTCTATGGATTATATGCATGATGATACCTTACTTACCAAGTTCTTTATGCATATCCTAAATGAATATGAACTTTATTGGTTCTATACACTCTCCCTGGGACATAGAAATTACAAGATATAATTGATAATTCCTTACACATATATTAATTAATGTTGGAAAACAATTATCCTTTACATAAATCACTCAAGTAAATAAACAATCCCATGAAAGGGTGGAATATTATGTATTACACTATAATTATTTTCTTTCATTTGTACCTAAACACATCAATGAAAATGCTTTAATCAAAGTATTCATTACTACTCTAATCCGAAGATTCTCGAGCAAGTCATGTTTCTTAATTATACATCTATTTAGGACCTTTGTTAAATAGTTAAAGTATATGAAATAATCTAATGGCAGGAAACACGTTGAATTATGAAACCATGCAAAGTCCTCTAACAACAACAAAGTTCAAGAGAAACCCACATACAAGGGTAATAAATATGATACTAAGAAGGTTAAAAGTTTTAATTTTTCCCAATTGAATCCTCCCTACTATGACTACTTATACACAAAGTTACAATCATTTGATGAAACCTCCTAACATTATGTTACGAAAACTACTTGAGTGTAATCTAATCCAAAATCATCACCTACTATTATTGATATGGAAAAGAAAAAGGACCTAGGTTTGATTAAAAAATTATTGTGATTATCATCAATGCCAAAAATGTTTTACTAATCAATTTTTTTAACTACAAAAGTAAATATAAGAGCTAATTCGAAAAAATAACTATTTATCTACAATATTTTGAGACATCTTCCAACATGATGGTTTCTCAAACTAATTCATGCATACACTTATTCATTGATCCTTACCTAATCATGCTAAAATAATAAGGTAGAAAAAGTTTACACTTTGTCTATCAAGTAATATCTCCTCCACAAACCTATGTAATTAATTCCCATATGATCAACAATATCATTAGTGTTACTTATAATACATAATAAACTATACTACATATTCCTTTCTCTTATTCAAAGATTCATCCATATGAGGATAGAGTATCTAGACGCATCTTTATTCATGCATACATCAATTCAAAACCAATTAAAAGTGTTACGGTAAAAAATGGATCTAGCTCAAATATTTTTATAATGACACTTATTACATATCTTATCTATACTACATGAGACCTCATTGGAACCCATGAGAAAATTTTAGGTATTTGATGGAAAACTAAAATAGCCACACAAAGGCATGGTTTTATTGGTATAGGTTGGCCGTAAGAGGATGAAGACTTGGTTCCTTTTAGTAGATTTAAATAAAATAGTCAATATGTTACTCATATGGCCTTGGATCTATGATATGTGAGATATTATCTTAACAACACATTGATTCTTGAATTTTATACATAATAAAATGGTGTTAATGATTCCTAGTTGGTGAAATAATTTTTCATAAGGGAAAATTAGTGATTTTCACCAACGCTCGAGACTAGGTCTAATCTTGGGAATGGGGAAGCTCCCATTTATTGAATGCAATAAAATTAAAATATGTGGTGTCCATTAGGCCGGGATCACACAGAATTATTCCTCTAAACCTCGTGGTAAATTTATTGTATAGAATACAAGGGATGAATTTTATTAGAGAGAGGTAAAGGGGGATAGGATAATAGGGAGAGAGTTAAGGTTATGAATAGGAGCTTGCAGATTTTCATGAACATTGACAAGAGTTATTTCTAGATTCAACTAGAAGAAAAAAATTTGTTTAAGAAATAGTAAGATTAACAAATCAAAGACACAAAGTTAAATTAATTTATTCTTAAAAGATGCACATTTCCTTCTTGGTTGTTCAAGATTATAATGCTTACAAAGTTGAAAGTAAGAAGTAGAAGAACATAGACAAGAAAATAGAAGAAATAAATTATTTCTTATAGTAGGAGAATAAAAGATATAAACCCCTTGGAATGGAGAATCCATCCTAATATATAGCTTACAAAGTGTCCCTTCTTCTCCTCCCCAAGTGCATTTTCACATTCCTACCGCTTACGATCTTTCATATTCCCGTATGAATAAAACTAAGTTAATTTTTTATTTATGAAAAGGTTTTACAATGTAAAATATAAACGTCAATTAATTCAATAAGATGAAATAACCTAAAAGTACATTCCCAATGAAGGATTAGAATGCAAAGAGGAGAAGGAAGAGATAAGAAGAAAGGGGTGGTCAATCCGAAGATGAAGGATCTTCGATAGAAAATATATTACTCTTTATGGCCTTTGTGAAAATGCTCCAGGATGAAATCCTTTCCATTGATCTCTTTGTTGAACCAAGCCCCTGCGATTGTAAACTTATTTTCTTGTTTAATGTGGAAATTGGCTCAAAATCGAGTATTTGAACTTCATAATGACAAAAGCTAGTGAAATGGACGGGAGATGGATGGATGTGAACAATTTGACAAAAATCCCAACACTTACTATTTTTAGTAAGTCCTACCTCGATGTATATTTTTAAAAAGTGGTCTTTTGGATGTCAGAATGAGATGAGAGTGGTCTCAAAAGTTTCATTTTCATTCCGAGATGCTCTACTCGAATTTTAGATGATTCTCTCATCCAAATTAGTGGGAAAGTGAAAAATTCATCAAAGAGGGAAGAATACTAAGAGAAAACTCAGTCCTCTATATCTCCAAAAATAATCCACCTCATCATGTAATAAATAACTCAAATGGAAGTTGATTTTATGAAGAACATTTGCTCCAAATTTCAAGTAATTTGGCTCGTTGGATCATCGAGAAAAATAAAATTTCATTACTGAGAGGAAGAATACTGAGATAAAAATTAGTCCTCCATATCTCCAAAAATAATCCACTTCATCATGCAATAAATGTCTCAAATGAAAGATGATTTTATGAGGATCATCTACTCCATTTTTAAGGTAATTTGGCTTGTTGAGTCACCAAGAAAATACAAATACATTTTCAACTATTTTAGGAAAAAATGGAGTTCATGGCTGGAAAATTATTTCTAAAATAGAAAATAAATCATACCATGACAGATCACAAGTGATAGATCATGTGAAAGGAATTTTCAAATGGAGCACTTTGACAAAGTTTCAAGGTTTTCCGACAGTGGGATCATCGACAATGAGCAAAAGACCATTTTCAGGAACTAGAGCACAAAGATGATTTTAATGGATTCCATGGAGGAAAATATGGATTTTAAATATATTTTCATATTACAATTCATCTATTTTCATGTTGAGGTGATTTTTGGGGAAACTAGTTTTCAAAAATGACTTAGTGCTTGAGTGTTTTAACCATTTCACCCTTTTAGCATTTTAACTCATGTTTAACCATACATGCTTAACCGGGGGTCATTCGGGGGTTAAAGGTTGAGTTTAACCCATGAAAATAGGGTAAAATAAAGGTGAGGGGAAAATAAGGGAAAAATTTGAATTTTTCACCATATTGTGACAAGTGTCACCATGTGAGAGCATGTGAGGGAGATGGAGGGGCTGAAAATAAGCTTTTAGGAGTTGAGATGAGGTTTCATATGTGACCTGGGGATAATTACATGAGTTAGGAAACATGTTTATGTCACATATATCTAATTGGATGTTGGGACAAGTGACATGGGACAAAAAACATCAAAAATTCTCCATAGGTGGAGTTTCTCGTGAGGAGGGGCGAGGTGAGTCGAAAACACAAGTTCTGACCTTCCTAAAACCTAAGTTGTCATTTTAAGTGAAAAAAACATATTTCCAAGAGCGTGTAGGGGAGGTACACTTTTTTGTCCCTACTATCCCCGTTCACTAAGAAATAAAGGAAAAGGAAAAAATATATGAAAAAAATGTGCCAAGGGTGAAGGGATCGTGATTTGAAGTTATAAAATGAACCTAGGAGACAAGTTGTGATGTTTTAAGTGAAAAACTCAACCAACAAAAGGGCAACATAATTTTGTGTCCAAACTATCCCATCACACCCTATAAAAATGAGAAGGGACATATGAGGTCAAAAATTGTGCTCAAGCTTATGAAGAATGTTGATGTCATTATACCAATGCGAGAATAGAACACAGATTATTTTTTATTTGGGGAGTAGATATTGGAGTTTGGAGGCCAAAAAAATATTATTTTGACTCTAAAACACCTTATGAGACCATAAAATAAATTAATAATAGATCATTATTCTTTAAATTTGAGTTCTATGCCTAGTCACTCTTTTGGATCAAAAGGGAAGATGTAGTGCCTCGATTATAACAGAAGATTGTGAAGAATTGGACAAAAATGATGTGTCTATCATGTGGATAATTCCAAGATATTTCCATTTCCTTTTTTTTAGCTTCCAAATCCTCTTGGAACTCTCAAAATATTCAGAAAAAAGTCACTCTCTCGATTGAAGTCTATATTCCATGTATACGAAATGACTGGTTTTGCTTGAATGGATCCAAACACCATATCCCTCCACAATATTCCTTAAAATTCATTGGACACCTTCATTTATCTTTTGAAAACCTCAATTTGTGTTTATCCCTTACAATTATCTTTTGGAGGGTATCCTTTGTTGCAAAAATGACTAAAAATAGCCCTTTTAAAGCCTCGGGAGATTATATCTTAGATCTAAGTAGATTCATAAATCCATTTAGATATAGTTCCATACACATGAAACACACTTGAATTTTTTTATCATGTTCCTCTCATCCAAAATAAGGATGGTACCGACTCAAAGGGACCAGATGAGTTGAAAGACCTGGATGTAGGAAGGGTTCAAAATGACAAAGAAAGATGGTTTCAAGTGGGGGTTTGGTTGTTATGGACAAAAAAGTTAATTTTACATGATATAAATTTAGAATAAAAAAATGGCTATAGCTTAGGGAAATATACCATAAGGGATAATGAATAAATTTATATATCTCATGGAGGATAAGACCAAAGTGCCTTGTCCATTGGGTAATCGAGTCACCACTTCAACAACTAGTAAAAACAACTAACAAAACCAAGGGAAAACGAAAAATATACAACATAAAAGTGAAATAAACCAAGTAAAAAGGTAACATGCAACATGGAAAAATAAAACAAAACCTATCTCGCCTATGTACATGTGGGAGAAAATCCACTTTCATTGTATCACTAATTATTTTGTGAATGTTACTGTGTACACCTAACACCAAATGAATTTTTATCACAAACTCATTGATTGGTTCAATGAAGTACCATTTTCTCAATTTATTGATAAAAATAGATACTACGAGAGGTATCCATATGATTGAAAGAGATAAATGGAAGATAGTGAGCAGAGGGTGCGGGAGGATACAAGAATAATTTTGCAATAGGTGAGGTTCTAGAAGAAACACACAATTTTTGTGGAGAAGGCCATTAAACCTAAAGAAAATGGATGAGAGGAGTTAAAGGTGAGACTAAAGCATATGAGTGCACAATAAAGAATAAAAATGAGTGTTATATGTGTGTGAGAAAAGAGTGTGTGGTAGAACGAGTAGTTGGAAAAAGTGAAAAAATATGTCAAAAGGTGTTTAACATGTAGGATGCTAATAAGGATGGAATGATAAAAAAATCAAACAAATAGATCAACATAGAACAAGAAGATACATCTAGTGCCATGGTAGATCAGATCATTAATGGATTTTGAATTCAAACTTGAATTTGAGAGGGAGAGTCAAGAAGTGTCTAGAAGGAGCCAACCTGCCACATGACAATTTAAAACAAGGAAAGAGAAGCGGGAAAAAGAGCACCGAGTGCACTATAAAAGGGGATGAGTTCACCATTTTTGGAGTTTTTGAGTGTGACCAAGTATAGATATGTTTTAGAATGTATGCAAAAGCACAAAATCTATTTGAGAGTGGATAAGTATTTTTAGGCCATTAGATTTGAGTTAGAGTGTAACTAGTCTTAGGATAGGTCTCATGGGGACACCATAGAAGCATGAAATACTTCATAAGTGAATTGTAAGATCTTAGAGAGAAAATTAAAGTATATTTTGGTAAGACCATTGAAGAAATAGATGAAACATTAACAGTTTTCATCTAGTTGTGTGAATATGTAGGCTATATGGAGTACCTCCCCACTTCCATTAAGGTAGGTTTCATCAAGCCCATTGATTACACCTCCTATTTATCAAACATTATCCTTATTATCAATAAGAGTGACACAATTAATTTATATATATTTCAATGACATAAGTACAAATTTCCATTACAATAAATTTTTCCTAACTTCAATTGATGTTATAGTCAATGAGATTGTCGGATATGATCTCCTTTCAGGTGGGTTTTGGGTATATTCGAGGTCCAAGTTTTTGAATATAGTCAAGATAATACCTATTTTACCACACCACATGGTACCTTTTGTTATGTTGTTATTCCCTTTAACATTAAGAAAATAGGGGGAAATTACCGAGAGAGCCATAAATCACATATTTCACAACCTTATACATAAGATAGTTGCGATCTATGTCAATGATTTTCTTGGAAAGGAAAAAAAGAGGGAGGATGACCTTGGGCATCTTGTGTACCATACTTACTCATAAAATAAAATATGCCTTTATGATCAACCCTAAGAATTACATATTGAGTGTAATGGATGGGAAAATTAGAGGCTTTATTATCTCTTAGTGTATGATTGACATTTACCCTACTAATATATGTGTAATTATAAAAATTATTCCCAATATAATGAATAAGAATAAGATAATTTCTAGGTAAGTTAGGTGTCATAGAAAGTGTTTGAGGCTATGAAACATTTATTCATATATCCACTAGTTCTCATTGATTTGATACATGAAAATCCCCTCATTTTGTATATAATGGAAAATGTTTTTTCTTTGGCATGGATGCTATTCCAAGAGGAAAATGATGAGAAGGAATAAATAGTTTACTTCATTATTTATGTTTTCCTCGAATACAAAACCTAATATGAAAAATATGAAAAATAATGTCTTTATATTGTGTTTATGACGAGGAAGTTGAGGTACTATATGTTAAACCAAGAAATATGAGTCATTGTTGAGTCCTAAGGCTTCTCTACATTTCTTACCTAATTATCCCTTTCCAAGAAGGTTGGTCACCTAATCACTCCATAAAGGGAAAATTTATTGTAGATTGTTTAGTTGATGCCTTGTTGGAATATAGAGACCTTGGTGACATTGAATTTCTATACGCTGCATTGATAAGCCCGCATTTTCTTCCTCCCCATGGTACAAATACATCATTAAATATATCATCAAGCATACTTACCTTAAAAATTACAACTCCCAATAGAGTTAGTGGATTTTAATCCTTGTAGAAAAGTACATCATACTCGATATGGTACTATATATAATATATTTGAATGGATTACTCCTAAGGTGCATTGAAAAATAATAATTTGAGGGATTTTTATACCACAATCACATCGAGATTTGCAACGTCCATTTTGGTGGACACATAACCACCCATTAGATACATATGATGAGATACTTGTGGACCACATTACAACATTATTCCATCAAATAGATTCAAAAGTTTCTAAAGGGTAGATGAAAGATAGTGATGGAAAGGAAGGGATTAATAGTCACTTTTTTCTTTCTTTTGAAAAATATCAATATGTGAATTTGGAGAGACTTTAAGAGTAATATAGCCATAAAATTATATGATATCATAAGAAGATAAATATTTGAAATTTGAATCAATTTTCTTAATATGTAATATTTTGCAATACCCATATGATATAAGTATGTAAAATGTATGCATTTATAATAGTGACATAGTAAGATTTTGTGAAAGCATACACAAAATTCATTTGTATAGAAACATTTTTTGGATCAAAAATGATTTTTAAATGAAATTACATCCAAATGTTCAAAAATGTTAAATATTGATGAGAATACTTTTTCATAATTCATTAATTAATAAAATATGTTAAAACAATTTTGCAAGTCAAGAATGTAGGAAAAATGAAAATGCAAGTGTATGGACACAACATTTTTGAGCTTAACATCATAGAATTGTTTTTAAAATATAGTATCCAATGATGTCTAAATTGTTTAGATATAAGTTTTGTAATATATTGGTTAACCATCAAAGAGTTATTGAAATATTAGTAACACTACATGTATGAATCAAATTGAGTTATATTATGTAGAGATTAAGTATTAATTACAAATAATAACTTATTTTTTTGGAGGTTAGTTTCTCTTCTCTTATATATATAATACACAAAGATAATGATTTTTGTGCCTATATATATATATATATATATATATATATATATATATATATATATATATATATATATAATATATATAATACACAAAGATAATGATTGTTTGTGCTCGAAAAGGTGAATAAATATTCAAAACTCTCCAAAATCTATCTTGGTTGATCTGATGTAGGTCCAAAGCTTAGGTTTGGAAAACCTAACAAAAACCCGAGGTTTTTAGGAGGGAAGACAACTAAAATAAATTTCAAAACAAACATAGGATGTACATGATGTAAACATGCTTAGTGTGCTCATCAAAGAACCACCTTAGACCATGCTTATATCGAATTACACGAGAAAAAAAAATAGAAAAAAATATGCATAATAACACATATTTGAGTTAAAAACAAAAAAATAATATTTATTCAAAGACTTAGAGGAATGGCACACACATCAAACGATATCCAACAATGAAATCATGTCTTATTAGATCATAAAAATTATAATCTAATATGAACCTTATGATCACATCAATTTATGAGTTCATTCTAAAACTCTACTCACATATCTCTTCACTTCTCTCCTATAACAATTGACATTTATTTATATAGACATATAATCCATCCAATTAGATTTCCAAATTTATAGATTAACACAAAGAAAATACCCAAAGAACCCATCACAAATTCAAACATCTTCTTTGAATTTTTTTAGCTGGATAAAAACCTTTAGTAATTCACGTATTTAAAACATGCTAATAATATTCTACAATGTATGACATTACTTTGTGGATTAAAAAATAATTTGTAGTTTTAAATGGTTGTAGACAATACTTGTTAGCTTCAAAAGAGACTTATAGTGTGTTGCGGCCTTAGATACTACCATGTAGCTTCAATATAAACTTGAAGTGTTTTACAACTTGTAAAGTAATTCATAGTTTCAAAAATTGTTCATAGTGTTCCAAAAATTACCTTAGTATTGTGTAGATTATGTGTAACCGCTTAATAGAATCAACCTTACACAATAGACTTACACACAATACTAACCTCACACAACAATCAGTGCATACAACACCAAAAACATAGATTGCAACATAAAGTAAGATAACTATGTTTGATTGATAAATGATGACATATAAACCTAAATGATCCTACATCAATTTTCCATTTGAAGGGTGTATGCACTTTGAAAAGTGCATATTCCCTTTGCAAATGGTAAAGGTAATTAAATTTTTTTCCCATGTATATCTTCCATGATTGACAAGGGTGTGCATAGTTTTTAAAGGGAATATACCCTTTGTAGAATTATAAAAAAATTGTATAATTAATATCACACCCACCCATTTTATCAAAAATTTCAAGTTTTATAGGCTATGAACTATCTTTACACAAAAGAATCATCAAAATATATATTTTGTCTTGTCTCAAACATCACAAATTAATCATTTTTGTTTGAATTTTGATCCTCCTTTGATTAAAAATTGTAAAGATAGACCATGTGGGTCAGTAGTTATCTCTAAAGACCAAGGAGTAAAAATGAATATTTGAAGTATTGAGACAGAAAAATACAAGCACTTAAAAGAGCATCTAAACGAATTTCTAATCAATGCCAATATATTTATTTCGTAGCAATTAATATCTCTATTGACAATAACATGTAAAATTAAAAGAAATTAAATTTAAAAACATAAAAAGTGGGATAAAGATGAAAAACTATTGTCACGATGAAACTCATTATGCAAGACATGATAATGAATTTATATTGAATAGTGAAACACATGGAGAAACAAAATCTAATTAAACATCTATCTATAATAAATTTTAGGAGCATGATGATACATTAAATTTGTATAATTATAATGAATATGATCACATAATGAAACAATTGAACATATTCCAAATGAAGAGAAATTAACTAACCATGTACAATTTGATGTTAACTTATACATGCATCTCCCTTTTATGGTTGATGCAATAACAATGACACATATAATAATTAATGTCTTCTCTAAGACAAAACATCCATTTTAGATAATTGGATGAACACCAACATAGTTATTAAATTAAATGAAAATATATTAGAACCCATGGAAGGTAAAATGGAAAAATATATAACTAGATGTTATGCTAAACACTAGACATTTACTGATATAGGTACTAGAATAATCAAAAGAAAGATAATAATGCTACAAGACTAATATTAACCGAGACTATTCAGAAGGTAACAAGTACACATAAACTTGTAATTCAAACAAGTATAACCCTAAAATTGAATAGGTAAAAGTAATTAAATCCACAAGAAGAATAACAATATTATATGACCCTTTAGTCACAAAGTGTTGGGAATTTAGTTTTATCCTACATATAAAAGAAAAGGTATTATTTTATGCAACAATAAATTTGATTGAAATGTTTTTACATGAGAACACAAGGGTCTTTCCTAATATTACAAACATATTAAGAAGAAGAAAATGTTTTAAAATATATGAGCCACATACAAAACATTTCTTGGAAAAAATAGAAGCATAAATTTATAAAAAAAAATCTTGAATAATATAAGGATCAATTGAAGATTAGCCAAAGGTCCTTTGAGATGTGCAAGCCATTTACGTCAAAATAAACCAAACATGCACCACTTGTTGTTGTGAGGTCCACATTAAAGTTTATATGTATTTTTATTTTTTTATATTATATATATTATACTTTACATACTAATAATAGTATATATAAATATAGGGTGTCTTATCTACCAAAATCTACAAAATAATTAGTCCTAAGTATTCTATGTGAAAGAATCGATGGATATTTTTTTCCCAAAAATGTTTAAATGGAACATGTAATAATTTTCGTAACTTATCATGTTGGAATGTATGTCTACATGATGGAATTAAACATGAATTTATAAATAGATTGGTTGATTTTAGGAAGTAAAATATGTAAAGTATGAATTTAAAGATGGAAAACAAGAAACAAGAAGTGAAATTTATATAACCTAGGAACCTATATCTAATTTCATAGTAGAATTAAAGAATATTATTCTTGGTATACAATACACACACACTAATCGCAATGGTTATATGGGAAATTTAGGATATGCAGGGGAAAACTTCCCACTTGGGACCAATGTTTTAGATGTAGAAATTACAAAAATTGCACACTACAACCAACAAATGAGGTTCAATCCCAATACTGTAATTAAATTCAAGTTTCCATTTTCGTGCATATTACATATTGCACATATGATAATTAAAATATTTTAAGATAGCACCAATTTTATATTAGTGATGAAAAATCACATTCCCGAGTTCATCCAAGGTTGTTTTGAGATTTTTATGGGAGTTTAAATGTGAGAGATATCATGTTATATCAAAACTATATTTGGAAAGGAAATTTTACACTTAAGTGTATGAATTCTCACATGTTCTATTAGTTGAGAAAGATGCATAGGAGGACTACGGTTAAAAAAAAAAAAAAATTGCAATTTCTGTAAGGACATATATGTGAAAAGGGAGAAAGATGGTGTCAAAGCAAGTGTAAAAGGGAACTAAAAATATAGGAGTTGAAGTAAAATCCTGGTGATAAATTAATTGATGCCATAACTATTATAGATTTGTGGCTCATGGATCAAACTAATATTCCCAAGTGAAAATTTTCTTCTAGTTAGTAGAGAGAAAAAAAAAAGGTAATATATGAAGATTGTACCAAACTAATTAGATCGAGTGATTTTTCCTCATTCAAAATCCTTAACTATAATTCATGAACTATTTATACCATGATCATGTATGCTTTTTTTTATCTTGTTTGGATTTTGATTAGAATGACTATCAATCAAAATAATGGGTTGATAAATAGTGTAACATGTTTATGAAAATAAAGAATGGACCCATAAATATCCTTTTTATCTCTATATAATGGGGATATTCTAGATCGGGATAACAAAAGGGGACCATATTAAATATGTAAACCTTATATTTTAAGTTAATGAGGATGTGAAACTAGAAATGTGTTGCTTTACACTCTATAAGAGGTATAGGTTTGAAAATGCTAGACCTAGAATAGGTTAGTGACGTCTAATTACATCCCAATTGTAATATAATGATAATAAGGTTGTAATTAGGATTTTATTAAAGGTAGGAATGAGTAAAAGATACAAGTGGTTTCTATATGATGGGCCAAGAATGTGTCTCAATGGATTGCACTCCTAAGTATTCCATTCTACAAGGGTATGAGGCAATGAATAGGAGACACACATGAACCGACATATAATTGATTGATTTAAAGGGGCTACAATGAACACTAAGGTCACATATCCAGAGGGCATTAATCCCTACATTAGGTCAACCTAGGGTTTCTAAGGCCCACAATCAAGATAGAGGAGAGTACCCTTCTAGGATATTAGTTGATGGGAGAGAGGTACCGATCGATGGGAAGATAAAACAAACATGGTTAATCTACACTACTCTAATATTGTAGTCATAAAATCATGCAATTACTACTATTATTAGTCCTGTGAAGTACATGTTTTTTTATATATGGATCTTGCGTAAGAAAAGTATTCACTGATGACCCATTCCATAGTCTAGTCATCTATCTTGTTGGTCTTTATTGTTGTTGGTCTTGTACATTTGTCACTCACTTACATAGTTCCAAACAGTCTACAGGATCCCTATTTGTCAATACTCATTCGGGTGTTGTCACTAGTCTTTGACTAGGCCTAGAGAGGGATTGGGGCACCGGGGTGACACGGTCCCGATTCTAGTGCATTGGTCCCCATCAAACTTGGTTTTATTTTTTTCATTTGAGGTCGGTATTTTTGTTTTTCCTCTCATCTCCCAAGGTACTAGTCAGCATGTAATGTCATTAGTGTTTAAATTTGAAAAAATATCCCTATATAAACACAACATACATACTACCTTATGGGAAGACTATTTCTATCAAGGGCTAGCTATCTACATAGAGAAAGGGACTGCATTTGGGAATTATTCTACATCGCACATTGTATAGCAAGGGGAGTTCATTCTATTCCATCCATAATTTTACATTTTATCTAGCTAATGCCTCGATATCTCGTGTCATTGGATCTAGGAAACCTACACACATTATTGCACACATAAACACACAAAACTACATTGGGTTTTAGATTTAGTGTAACACTCGGTCATAATTCCATCCATTTGGAAGTCGAGGACACTCGGACCCTTAGTTTGCATCTTTATTTTTAGGTTTTGATGCTTTTTATGGGGTTTTGCAAGTGATTCTTCATTGTAGGTTTACGGCAAAAACAATGAACCAAGTGTGACACTCACGGGATAAAGGTGAATAATTATGAATACCCGGCGACCATATCATAATTATAGTCCTAGATTTTGGTAGACCAGGGCACCCGATTTCATACCGGGGTTCCCACAAGTGCCCCTATCCCTCTCCAGAACCCTAGTCTAGTCAAATATGCCTCCATTGCACTTTTCGAGGTTCGTTACGACACTATGTTCCGCCATTCCATCACTTTGTTCAGTCCCAGATCATTGCGAGGTAAGACCAATTCAGGTAAGTACCTTTCCCCTATCATTTCATTTCATTTATAATATCAAATAAATTACTTAACATCTACATTCCATTGTATGTCATTTATCATAGTTGTACATTTATGATTTTAATAAAATATTTTAGATTTTATTGAATCATTTTGGTGAACCCATATATTAGAACATTTTCCCCTAGGATCCACTAAATCCATAATGGATAAGGATAACTCTTCTCCTTCGTGTCTCATCATGCCTCATATCGTATTAATCCCATCTATTATGATGAAATTATAGCTAATATTACAGCTCTATATCGTGATGCTACTATGTTGTATCATATTCAACAACAACTCTTAGCCAATGAATACAATGTGCCTACTAGCTTTTAAAACTCTACTATTGCAATTATTTCTGATGCAATGAGTTTCACTTATTGTACACCATGTTATACAGTTAGCCATGCTCCTCCTTTTGACATTTCCAAAGAAATTATAGATGATTATCTTATTAATTTCATGTTTGGTCTTGACGATAGTACACATGTGCATATTGATTCTCCTCCTAGTCAGACCACTAATATAGCTGCATCTCATGCTTATCCTATTTCTGATAATTTTTCTCATGATCCATCATATACTAGTTCATATATGCCCTTAGAGGTTTATCAGAAACCATGGAGGTACTCAAAAATCTTCAGGGTGAAATACAATATTTAAAGGAGAAATCACAGAAGATGGAGCAAAAGAAAGCATCAGAGATGGTCCAATATGATATGGATGACTTGAAATAAGTGTGCAAGATGTTGCGCCAAGAGAATATCATTCCATTGTTAGGGAATTAGTTAAAGGGAAACACTTTGCGTGCAATTGTTGAGACTAGACAACATATCCTACATGTGAATCTTCCCCCTCATAACCTAGATTATGACAAGGAAATCACTCTGAATGTTGTTGTGGATGGGTGGCTTTTGAGTAATATATTGATTGATACAAGCGTGGAAGCCAATTTTATTACCTTATATGCATGGGTAAAAATGGGGAGACCTCCATTGCAACCATCCTCTAATGTATTGTTCATGGCTAACTGGACTAAGGCCACTCCCATCGAGTTTTAAAAGATGCATCCATTACCATACAGGAGCCAAGTTCACTAGATATTTTGAGGTCTTAACATTGGAAGAGGCAGATAGCTTCCCATCTCTACTAGGGCATCCTTGGTGTTATGCAAATAATTTTGATCCTCGGTTCAACAAGGGTTATATCAGCTTTGAAAACAAGGAGGAAATGGTTATTATCCCATTAACATATGGAAAATCTATGCATATGTTGAGCCCTTGAGTGAGGAAGACCTAAATAGGATTTATGTACGCATCATTTAGGACCCAGAGTTTCAAGAGCCATATAAAGAAGGAATCCTCCAGTGGGAGTATGCACAGTCTATTAGCGATACTACAAGTGTTTCTTGTGATAATTGGGCTCATAGCACTTATGAGTTAGTAGGGCACGAAGTAAACAATATATTTTCTAGGGATAGCAAACCACATTATATCGGGAGAATAGGTAACAACTCGGTACCTCGTTACACCAAAGAAGGAGACCCTATGGTGTTCCTGCGCGCCATGGAGGAATAGTGGATAGACCAGTTGGAGATAAGGAATATGCTAGCCTATACCCTACATGAGATAGCAAAGTGCACGTTGGTGGGTGGTTCACAAGGATAATCTTATAGGATGGAATGAAATTAGGATTAATCTTGCTACTAGGTTCTTCAGGAGCAATGCACCTACTCAAATATGTACTTATCATGGTAATCAACTTGATCAAAGACCTCGTTCAAAGAAAGTGTGAGAGACTTTGGACAAAGGGGCAAGAAGCTTTACCACCTTCGCTCTAGGTGCACAAGTTTTATTCCACTTTACAATGTTACGTGTGTGCTTGGTATGTATATGCAAAACTCCATAGAGAGACTGGAAATTGGTAGAATTTAATTGCAATAATGGCCAGACATTTGACTTCTTCTCTACTAAACCTCTGGTAGAAGAAGCATTAAAGGTCATAAAGTGCTTAACTATGGGGAATAGTGCCAAGGTAGAAACGCTCATTCGGGAGTTATTTGATGAAGGAAACTTAGGAGCACATTTTTTGCGGAAGAAAAATAGGTGATACCATACTACTTAAATGTGATTGCCTTGAGAAAGAAACGGGAAAAATGATCTACTTAGTGAATGATGAAGAATTAGAAAATTTGGATATATATCATTCAACAGGTAGGCGTAAGGTGTTGGATAGTGCAGATAAGACATCATGCACCTATCATGAACTAATGAAGACAAAGAAAGTGAATATTGGATCAGTTGTTGAGCCTAAGGAGGCCATGATTGGAGACTATTGGTCTGACTCTGAAGTGGAAAAAATCATTGAGTTACTACGGGATTATCAAGACTTATTCCCTCGGGGATACCATGAACTTAAAGGTGTGCATAAATCACTAGGTGAGATGAAGATAAATCTTAAAAAGTGGGTGCACTTGGTCAGAAAGAGACCCTACAGGATGAACCCTAACTTGTGTAAAAAGGTCAAAGAGAGATTGACAAAATGTTGAAGTCTAGAATCATCAAGCCCGTGGAAGATTTAGATTGGGTTAGTCCAATGGTGATTAATATCAAGAAGGATGGTCAGATTAGGATCTATGTGGACTACATGGAGCTGAATGCTACATGTGTGACTGATCCCTTTCCTACACCATTCACTGAGGAAATATTAGAAGGCGTTGCAAGGTGCAAAATCTATTTGTTTGAGATGGATTCTCTCGGTTATCATCAAGTTAGGATTTCTAGGAGGATCGGGAAAAAAGACCGCTTTTACTATTGAATAGGAAGCTTTTCCTATACTATGATACCTTTTCTACGAAAAATGTACATGTTTTAATTTCACACATAGTTGTTCAAGTGTTTAAAGATTTTATTCACAAATTCTTACAAGTTTGTTTAGATGATTGGATGGTGTATGGACTTGTTAAGGATCATTATGCCAATCTGTGCTTGATGTTTGAAATATGTAGATAGTTGAGTATCTCTTTGAACATCAAGAAGTGCATATTTTCTACACCATTTGAAATACTATTAGGACACATAATATGTAAGGAAGGTTTGTTGGTTGATCCACTAAGGTTGCAGTCATTATCGGCTTGAAAGAGCCTACCAATCAAAGTGAGGTGCGTAGATTCTTGGGTCATATGGGGTATTATAGGAAATTCATAAAGGGGTATGCTAAGGTTGTCACACCTTTGGAGGAGTTATTGAAAGATAAAGGTACCTTCTACCTGTGGGGAACCGCAGAGCACGCATTGAGACATTGAAGGAGAAACTTACTACCACACCTATTATGCATTTTCCTTCGTGGGACCAACCATTTCATGTACATGTGGATGCCTCTGGCACGGCCATTGGTGCGGTGTTGGCTCATCCTGGAGAAGGTATTATAGATCATCCTATATTCTTTACTAGTAGAAATATGACTCCTGCAGATCAGAATTACACTATAATAGATCGCAAAGATTTTTCAATGATCTATGCACTACATAAATTAAGACAGTACCTGCTAGCTACACCATTTGTATTTTATACAGATCACATGGCATTGAAGTCCTTGGTGAACAAGCCCGTTTTATAAGGGCACATATGTAGATGGGTACTCTTATTTCAAGAATTTGATTTCACATTGTGGTAAAACCAAAGAAAAGTAATTCGGACCGGACCATTTATCCATAATACGTTAGAGAAGAAGCACGAGCCATTGAAGATACCATGCCCGATGCACGCTTATACGAGTTACAACACACGCCATCGAATTAGAGGACATTGTTTTCTTTTTTACAAAAAATATGGCACCGTAAGGAATGAAATCCTTAGAGAAGAAACAACTTGCTATACGCACAAAGACCCTATATGTTGAATAGCGGTGACTGACAAGTTAGGTTGGGATGAAGTATCATGCCAATGTGTACTAGAAAATGAGCACACAGATATCATAGAGGAATCTCATGGTGGTATTGCAAGTGGCCACTATGTATGTGACGCCACTTTGTGCAAGATTCTACTCGGCTGGATTATGGTGGGAGACCCCGTATAAAGATTGTAAAGCATATTACAGGCTTTTGATCAATGTCAATACCTTAGGAAACCATGTCAACGAGATGAAATGCCTTTAAGACCTATTACTAGTACATAACCGTTTGAGAAATGGGCTATCAATTTTTTGGGTCATATTTCACCATCCACGAGTAGGACTAGATTACGTTATATCATCACTTGCATAGACTATCTAACAAGGTGGGTAGAAGCAGCGCCTACAAAGGATTGTATAATACACTGATGAGCTGTGTTTCTATGGGAAAATATTATTACAATGTATGGATGTCCTTTGATTTTGACCAGTGATAGGGGCACACATTTTCTAAATGAGACAATCAGAATTTTATTGGATGAATTCATGATTGCACACCATAAGACTACACCATATCATCCTTAGGAAAATAGGACTATTGAGGCCTTCAACAAGATTTTGAACCAGACATTGAAAAAAATGTGATGTTGGAAGGAAGGATTGGGATGATAAAGTTTTTGTAGTACTTTAGGTGTATAGAACAACGTACAAGTGGCTAAACAAGGCCACACCTTTTCAATTGGTGTTTGGCGTAGAAGCAGATCTTCCTATGGAACTCATGTTACCTTCTTTGTGTATTGTGTGCACTAGAGGTATAGCTAATGAACAATCATTTGAAGAATGGATTGAAAAGTTAATCAAGTTGGATGAGCGACGAGAAATAGTATGTTGGAGTCAAAAACAAGAAAACTCCGGGTAGAAAGCATGACATGATAGGCACATTAAGGAAAAAACCTTGAGATAGGATAGATGGTGCTTCTCTACAATTCTATGTTTCGTGTCATCCAAAAAAACTCAAGGTACATTGGTTGGGGCCGTAAGTTATCACTCACATGCTTGAAATAGATGTTTGCTAGTTAGAAACACTTTATGGAATACGGTTACCCAGTTACTTCAATGGGAGTAGAGTGAAGCCCTACAATAAATAAGTCTTCTTGGTGTTTGTAATAAGGTAATGTTTCCATTTAGATTAGGTTTTCAATTTTGTATTCCCTTAATGTATTTCCTTCTTCGTCGCTATGCTTTGTCAATTTAGTTGGTGTTTTTGTGTAATAAGCGTGTTTGCATGCTAGAAGCTAATTATTATTTAAATAATTTTTATGTGCAGAGGACTACACATACCATTAGTGTGGGGTGGTTATTGATATCTAGGTACAGGACTATTGAAAATAAGTACACATGAAAGGAACAAACTACTACGGGTGTTATTCAAGTTGGAGAATTGTTAAAAAGAGATTGCTTCTGGAAACAAGGACCATAGGTGGAGATGAATGAAGAAATAAGTATAATGCAAGGTAATTAGGGGCCATGGGAACTACCAAGGGAAGGCACAGTGGTGAGGTACTCGGGCACATGGAGGTGTGCTGAAGAGAAGTCTGCTGGCTAGAAGGTAGGAAGGCACGCTAGAAGGTTATAGCTTGGGGTGAAGATGTACCACACAAAAAGAATGAAAATGGTTGATTAATGAGGGGATTGTTGGTAGGTGAAGGAGTAATCAATACACTAACTTTTTGAAAATCTATATAAAGACAGGATGTGAGTTCATTCTTACCATTGAAATTACGATAATTTGAAAAGATCTAAGTGCAAACAATCCGATCGAATCGTGTTGAGGTGTGAAGAGTGTGAAACCAAATATGGAGAGAAGATTTATGTGCAAGAGAAGCTTGTGTCCCCATAGGTGAAGGGTTTAAGCAAAGCAGATGCGTTACGAAAGATCTTGGGCATGCGATTTCCACTAGGGCATAGAGATTCAAACTAGGGTTTTAACTTTCTTATTACAGAGGATAGAAAGGAGAGATTTTCAAATGGCACCAAAGAAAGCACCTACAGCAGGAGTAAAAGGGAAGAAGAAGGTCAAAGTGGAAGAATAAATTGCTCCCGAGATTAATTTCTCATAAATTTTGTATCCAAAGGGCGTGATTGTGGGACAAGAATGGGATTCCCACATCCATAAATGTAAGATCAATGATTACAACCATCGCACATCGGATAATAAGAAGGAACTAGATGCATTATTGAGCATGAAAACAAACAAACACATAACAGAAGACATGACAGTGTACGATGATGCTAGATAGAAGTTGCTAAAATAGATTGGAGTCTACCAATTGTACGAGTTGTCATACTTTGGAAAGTATGAACCATTGTATTGATGGTTGACGAGAAAATTCTATAAGGACTTCTTCTACTTCTCTGGACGGAGGGTTAGAATCATATCCACATTAATTTCAACCTGTGACGAGGATTAAGGGCCTTAGGAGAAGATCTGGAGAGTGAATTAACAGATAAAGCAGCGATCCTAGAGACAAGGAAGGAGATAGGATATACCAAGGGTCCGTGTGGCATGGACATTGATAAATTAAAGAAGTACCCAATGGTACAGGAAGTTACACATCTGATAACAAATTTGAATGACCAAGAAAGGTGGTCGCAGGTGAATACAATGTGGCTGCACGTTGCAAGGAAAATGTCTCAAGGAGTGATCTACAATATCGTAGGTTACATAGTAGGGAAAATTGTTAAAGAAGCACGTACAGGTGACATAATTAGTTTTGGTACTATTTTATTGTCTTTGGTGTTTATGGAGATTGGAGTTCCTGATGGGCCAAAGGAAAATATTTGGGAGTACCCCAAGGAAAATAAATCTCTGGCGAAAATATTTGATAAATACTTATGCAAAGGGACCATGGGTGGGCCATTTAAATAGAGGGCGGAGATGTGGTATGACAAGCTCCACATGGCATTCGAAGAGGAGTAACGCATACCCAAGGAGTTACCTTCGGTGGTGGGTAAGGCAATACAATTCGCGGTCTACCAACATTTTTGCATCACGCAATTTGTGATGAAGGATAGAGCTTGGAGCCCTTGGTGAAAACTACCATATGCCTTCACAACACACTACTCCTGGGCATCGATTCACCGGTTCACGAGCGACGCGTGCCCTTAAGCTTCATCATTGATAAGGTAGATTGTGATTATCACACTCTGAGAAAAACATATGTATATATTAGGACGGATTGCCTACATTGAGAGGCTTATCTCATATTTAATAAGCATGAAATTGGTAAGCTTGGCATTCGAAGATGTTAGAGCAACGCTTGTGTATATTCAACTCAAGCCCCAGTTAGATAACAACAAATATGTGGAAAATGAGTTCGTGCTTCTACGGTCGCCTAAGGGTAAGCATATAGTACATGAGAATGTGTCAACTCTAGATCCTACAAAGACTATATTGGTGGATGAAGAGGAGCATGCATGAGAAGATAGTAGTGGCCTAGAGTATAGAGGACGAAGGCAACCTACAAAAAGGTAGGAACTAAGCAAGCAATGACACCACCTCAAAAAGAAGGAGGTGATGAGGACACGGATGCAATTCAAGGAAAGCGTCATTTCAAAAGGGTATTCGGAAGAACCAACCCAAGGTGTTACACCACAGTTCATGCACGTATCTCCGCAACTCTCTCCATAGAAGGAGACAACCGAGAAAAGAAGGAAAAATTTAAAGCTACACGAGGAGGTGGAAGATTCGAGGAGAGCGCGCTCGAATCTCCTACACCACCAGAGGACGTGGAAGAGTGAAAGGATGAATAAATGAAGAAATTTGGAGGAGTAAAGGAGGTAGATGGGAGAATGCAAGATTTCTCGGGAATAGTAGAACAAGCTCTAAATCTTGGCGCTCAAGTTCCTAAGGGGCCAAGATTGAAGAGGATAAGTGGGGAGTATATTGCACCAGTCATGGGCTATGCTGAGGACACAAGTAAAATTGTTTGCACCCATTTCCAAAGCATAGTGGGCCTTAAGGAATTGTATGGATGGGATATTATGGATGAGGACATGGCCACCGTGCGCACAAGGAAATAGATTTATTATTCAATGCAGACACATATGGACGAACCATACTTTGACGTATGTGAATATTCATGTGTATCAAGAAGATTGAAGAAGACACTCGGGCTGACACATAACGGTAAAGCCTCTTTGTTATGTCGGATGAACAAGTAAGTAATGCCTTGCTAAAGGTATCTACAAAGGTGGAAAGGAGGAATGTGGATAAATTTGTAACTATTAGGGCATTAAAAGAAGATATCAAGGCCAAAGATGCAAAGATAGTGTGCCTACAATAAGAGAAGGACTTAGAGCATAAGAAGAACAATGCTTTCATCAACATGGTAGAGGAAATTGGAGACCATGTCCTGAAAGCAAGACCACATTTGGAGTCCAAGGTACTGAAAAATTTCCTTCGACAATGCATTATGTACGTACCTTGGTGGATTTGGTGCTTGAGGATGGACCTATGCGCATGCCAACACCAAAAGATCCTGAGTAGGAAGCAGAGCAAGAAAAGGCTTTGGTGATGAGGAATATTGCATCTTATGAGGCATTTCTCCAAACCTTACAGGAGGAGTTGAGGAAAGCATACCAGGCATTGAATATTTGCATAGCTTCGGAGGCGGTCATCAAGATAAGGACCATGGTAGAGGAAAATGAATTCCTAAAAGTGATGAAGGATGAGACACTGGGTCGCGCAGAGAGGTTGACATTGGTAAAACAAAAGTGTGAGGCCCTTGCAAAGCAGCACAGAACCCCATAAGGAAAGGTTAGATGAGTTGGGGAAGATTATAGTGTAGAAGATGGATCTGCTAGAAGGAAGAATGTCTGCAATGTTTGCAATGTCTAACATTGTTCTAATTTTGCAGAATGAAAAGGGAGAAATTTCCCAAGATGAGTTGGAGTTTATTGTGGTAGATATTTCAAAAAAATAGAGGCGCGCTAAATGAGTGGCAGACATTAGAGGTATAAATAAAGGAAGAATATCCATAATTTATTCTTCCAATTGAAGCAGAGGATACTTTGAGTAAATAATTCTTTTGTATAGAAAATTTGTTAGTATCTTCCATTTATATTCTTTCTTATTCTTTGAACATTCAAGAGGTAGCCATTCTTTGAGGTGGAAATATAGTTAATGTGAGGTAATGTTGAGCAGACAAAGTGGAATACTTAGCAGAAGGTGCACAAGAGGTTCGAACGAGAGAATAGGGTGCAGTCAAAGGCATGAAAGGATAGGGGAGAACACGCGCGCGCGGAATATAAGGGAAGATTTTGGGCTTAGCGTGTGGAGCACACAAATGGGAAAATACTTGTGCGACACGCATCGGATATTTTTGGAAGAGCGACTATGGAGCGCTTTGCATGAATACGGGCTAAAGATAGAATTTCTACTGACAGTTAACTAGGAGAGATCTATTGTTAGCGCACTTGCATGTGTGGCTGTAATTGTAAAGGCACATGGCTATTTTTAGCATGCAACCTATTTTTGGAGTTATGCAAGCGGTGAAGGGAAAGTCCCCACCCTTATAAGTATGTAATGATTTGCGTAGTATGGCGTGTGAGAACCGAATTATTGTGAGGATATGGTGCATCGATGCATGCATAAACTATGGTATTATATATTATAATGAGCTTTTGTATTTATCATGTTTAATGTAATGGAGTGTATTGGTTGAATCAGAGTATTAATCCTGAGTATAATTGGTTCTTGCATGTTTTGATTTCATCATGGTTATCATTTAAGTTTGTTATTCTTTAGATATAGATTTGAACATGCATTGTAGAATGATGTATTAATTATGGATCTGAATGCATTAATTCTTCATCATGATAACAACTTGCAATAACAACCCTAAATAGGGGCACAGTACACTGTGCATGCTTTGAGTGAGCGCTCGGTCTAGGTTGGGTGACGTCTTTAGCGCGCACGGGATTTTACTAAATGTATATTGGTTCCATCGTTATTTGATGGTTTTATCCCTACTAAGATTTTATAAATTATTTTTGTCCATACCTATGTTTTGTAATCTATTATTTTATATTTTGTAGTTTTTGTGTGTGAATTGCATTGTTATTCATGTGATAACCCCATTCAATCTCCCCCTTTTTAGGCGAGATATATTTTTAGATCATTTGGCTCAAAATAATATAAATTTTTCCATGTCATATGTAGCATATAGTCATTTTTTGATCACATATAATATATTTTAGGTGCCCACCATGTAGAGCCGATCATTTTAAGAGAGTGCATAGCATAAACCATGACACAAAAATGTTATAGACAACAAACATATTAGTATACAATTATGAAAGCATATAAGCATAAAATTACAACAATAAATTTCATAAATATAGTCATATAGAAGGAAAAGGACACATACTGAGGACACAATAGGGTTACAAATGCAAGAGACACAATAGGGTCACACACACAAGTAAGGGCTGCATGGATACATAATAACAAGAAACTAAGGCCACAAACAAGGCACACACAAATTTTGCACACACAACTAATAGTTGTATGGCTTCATATATAAGACAATAAAATAATAAACTAAATTTATGGATATGAAAATTAGATACTAGCCAAAGGGAACTTGGAAAAATATATATTAGTATTACACATCCAACATGTGTTAGTCCCAAATATCTAGATAAATAACATATATCACAGAGTAAATAATATAAGCATAATTAGGATGTGAAAGAACACCATGTAATGAAATGATAATGCCTAATAGCGTAGGAGATGTCACCATATTTTTAAGGCCATTGGGTAAGAGGAGAATTCCAACATCAATAAGTATAGTATAGTTTTGTATATCCTTCATCACACTCATATACCTCATAAAAACATGTGTGTAAATATTAAAGAATATGTTATTTACAAACCATGTGACAACCAACATATGTAAAGTAAAAACGCTAGTTTATCAAGCTATGTTCATGTTAGGATTTTACATTTTTGAAAATATTTGAATGTTAATGGATTATTAGAATATTTGAATATTTTTTGTATTTTTGAATAAATTTTATCAAATGATACCCTATGACATAATCAAGAGGGTGAGGGAGGGATCCATAAGTATAATATATTTGGACCTCTAAATTGTATTGTGCATCATAGGAGAAGGATGTATCTTATTAAGCTTAGGTTGTGGGACATGCTTAGGAGATTGTTTGTTTATGGGAGGATACTTAGGAGAAGGCCTGAGTATGCTATGGCTTGTAGATAAACTATGATTAGGTTTGATAGGTATGGGAATTAAAATTATTACTTTCTTGGAAGAGGGAAGAGATAAATAAGGCTCATAAGGGATGCCCTGAATAGTTAAAAACTTGATATCCATAGGTGTATTTTATGCATTGATGGAGAATAGAAGGAATATCCCTAAACTTATTAAACCAAAGGTATCATAGAATCATGTCACATGTCCCAAGAGTATCAATAACCAAGACAAGTGTATGAAGAATTGTTCCCCCACTTTAAGGGGAAGAATAATGTGTCTAATATATTTACTAAGATATTATGGGTTGAATTGGATATGTTATTTAGTATAGTCCAAAGAAGTAAGCCATTTTATGTGATAAAGTCCCCATGTAACAATTTGGGAGAAGATAAATAATTAAAGACCCTTGTTAAAAGGGAGTATGATAAAGTTGACCCTTATTAAAGGGAGTATTATGTTATGACCCTTATTAATGGAGTGCAATGAATTAACCCTTGTTCAAAGGAAGTGAAATATTTAATAGACCCAATTAAATGGGAGTTTGATAACAATATAGTTATGAATGGGTGTAATAGTTGTCAACTACCTTGGAGATACCTATAAAAGGTTGAATAATTATTTGTGAAAAGACATCAGCAAAAGCATTGAAAACTCTTTAGTAATAAATTTTTAGATGTCTCTTGTGTGGAAAAGTGAATGCAGTTGGTGGGATTTTAGAGAATGGATGTATATAGTGTGTCCTAACTAGGGGTACCATCACACCCCTAAAATTTCAACCCAAGAATCCGGACAATTTATTGTTGGTTTGAACTTACAATATGGAGAGAGCCTTAACTCGATTGTATGTGTGCCCCAAAACGATGTTAAAACAACATTCCTTGATTTGCATGAGTGACAATGCATCATTATGGAGCTAAACAAACCTTCACACAAGTTTTGCATTCTTCATTACAATCTGAATGGACCTATCTCATTTTTGTGTCATCCTTGTGCATGGGTCATGCTAATATTCTTTGTATCATTCTAATTTTATTAGATGTCTCCAAAGAGACTAATACATTGATTACGATGCATTAGAGCATTATAAGTTGATATAGTGTTATATAGTACCTAAAGGTTAATTATTATTGAATACATAGGGTGCCTTTTACACTAAACGCATCAGATTCATCATAATCATTATATTAGCATTTATTATTTAATAATATATCCTATATAAAAGTAGTATTATATGAGGCACCTAGCTATACTATCGTTATAAGTGTTAAAACTATTATATTAACATTATAATCTTTATAAACATTATAATAGATGTTATATCCATTATACATAATAATATATTAATTATAATAACAAAATTGTATATATCGTACCTTATTATATTATTATAATCATTATCATTCCAACTATTATACCCATCTCAATATTATATTATATAATTTGTTATGCAATAGTTAACTAGGAATTGTCTTATATTTAATATAACATTACCTAGCACACTATATATCGTATAACTTATATATTATGTATGACAAACCAACTTATATAAGATATGTTATATATACTAGATCGCCTAGTATACTACACCATACATAGTTTATTAAAATGTGATGTAACAAACATTACAATATGTTATATTATTATAATATTACAATGATATAATATTAAATACGTTATATTATATGAAGTTACAATATTATAAAATTGACCGATACACATACATTTACATTCAATTACATTCTATAGCTTGAAACATACTATATATTTTAACTTATAATCATATTCTTTATATGTCGAACCATATATTATTTATAATTATTATTTTAACAAACCATTAAAACATATATTATAATACCTATAATAAACTATAGCATACACCTTATATAATTATGCTACATTACCTACGCTTGTTAGGTTTCATTATATATTATAAGGTATAATACTTTATGTGTTTCACTTTACTACTAAGGTTAACCCTTAAAGCTTAGCCTTGGTTGGGCTGATGATTCTTTTATAAGTTTATGAGTGTACCTTACTCAAATACTTAGATATATTAGCATTTGCTTATTATAATTTAGAACCTTAGCTTTTAAGGAGTAATTAAAATCCTATTATATATAAGATCTTATTTAACTCAAGCTAATCAATATAATAGCCTTATCTAACAAGAGTCATGATGCGGCAAGTTCCTGCCTCATTGTAGTTGTACATTTGTTGTAGCAAATAAGACAGTGAGGCATGATTTATTTATATAATTTTTAATTGCTTGTTAAGAATAATATGAATGAAAACACCAAAAATTAATAATCTAATAATAGATTTTTAATGATCAAATTTGTACATAAAAATGATTTTTGATATCATATGAGGTTTAATATAACTTAAAATAGATATTAAGTTTTCAAAATTTTAAACAAAAAATTGGGAAATTTTACAACATTGTAATTGCTTTTAATTTTTTTTTGGAAAGATATGATTACAAAATATAAAAAATTATCAATAGTTGAAAGTTTTCTTTTCATATATGTAATGATATTTTTAATAATAAATGCAAGCTCTTTTCTAGATGTAATGTCATTAAATATAGTGCTAAATGTCGTTTGAAAAAAATAAAAATAAAGTTTATGGAATAAGATCTCAAAATAGTCATATCATTGTAAAGTCACCAATAAATACAAAGATAAAAAATGTGATTACAAATATATAAAAAAATGTTGTAGTTGAAAATTATTTTTTCATATATCCAATCAAATCTTGATAATAAATGCATGCTTTTGTTTAAGTGTAATGTTATTAAATATGGTGTCAAATGTCATGTTGTTAATATTTGTTTGGAAAAAATAAAAAATTGTGTAGTGGAATAAGGCCTAAAAATGGTCATGTCATTATAAAGCAACCAATGCATACAAAGATAAATGATTTATTATATAATTATAATATTGCAAATTGATATATTCAATATCCTAACATTAGAAATTTAACTCTAGCAAAAAAATTGAAATATGATTGACTTAAAATTGTTAAATTAATAAAATAGGCTAAAATGTATAGTAACCTACCAAAGACAGGAACTAATGAGTTATAAGTGAGGTCCATAAGAAAATTAGAACAATAGTTATAATAATTAAAGTCACCTATCAAATCAATTGCTCAACTTGACCAAGAAGAGGAGGAGAGAAGAAAATATCAACCCTGGGATTGAATTAATTCCCTCCCTTGGATTTAGAGCAATTAGAAAACCCTAAATTTTCTAAGTTTCTAATTTAACTTTTATCTATCTGTTTTCTTGTTTCATTCTTTGTGCAGGTTCAGGAAGGGTGGGGGGTGGGGGTTTTATTCATCGTATAATTAAGATACTTTTTGTGTGTGCTTTTTATAATATAATAATTGAAAAAACATATGTTGTTATGCATTGTGGAAGCCTAAGCGGCCACGGAGGAGCAAGCTGAATGCCTTTTAAGAAATGGGAAGTTTGAATACTGGAACGATCGTTGAAAAGAAAGGGTTACAGCGACGGCTTATCCATTCCCACTCTCAAGGTAAGGGGGTTGCGGTCCACATCTTTTTTTTTAATTTATTTATTATGTTTTCTTTTAATTTTAACATAGATTTTAGGTGGGTGGGTTAGGCCGATCCCTCCAACCCCAAAAAAATTAACATCATTTTTAATAAATTATCTCCTAATTAATAAAAGGAACTTAATATATGTATTTATATATTCTATAATATATATAATATACCTTTATCATATATTTTTATAATCAATTTAATTTATTTTTAAGTAATATGATTTCACATTATTTATTAATAAAAAAATGATTTTTTATTTACTCTATCTAAATAAAATATTTTGATTAGAAACTATATTGTGTGTGTTTTTATAACAATTTAATTAAATTTAGTTATATTGTAATTTAATATGATCATAATAGAGCCTATAACATTGTGCTTAATATAAACTTTTATATACATACATACCCATAGTTTGAGATTATTTTCATAATCTCAAATTGGGCTTCTATATCAAAAGTATATGTCAATATTAAATTGACTTGTAATTAAATATAGTAACAAACTTATTGCAAAAACCTTTTAACAACTCAACACAAAAGGAGATAATTCCATCAAGTTTATCCACTTCAACCATTTACTCAACCTTTCCTATATCTTTCAAACACATTATTGTAATCCTATATCTTTCAAACACATTATCGTAATCCAAGTAAATAAGAGTGGACAAAAGAGTTATAACCATGTTCAATTTTTAAGTGTTTTATTTCTATAAAGCAACAACCATTCACACTAACAATATTTTTCAACACTTAGGTATTGATAAGTAATGCGACAAACTTTTCAATGATATCCAAAATACAAGACAACTTACATTTCCAAGTTAGTAATATTTTTAAGCTCATGATCAAATTTGCAAAACTATATCCACAAAAAATTGTCAAAGTGAGAAATAAACTATTTGGACACCTTTCCAAAATAGAAGTTGTAAAACAATTTAAGATAGAGAAAAGTGATCTCCAAAAATTAGTTTCACTAATTTATCTAGAAAATAGGGAATTCATCCAACATACATCTATAATGATAACTTTAAAAATAATAATAATAATAATTAATTAATTAAAAAAACTACAATGATAACTCAATTAATCGGTGATTTAACAAGGGTATTATATTGCTAGATTCAATACTAATTCCCACTTCAAAGTACAAAAACAATATTTTTGTTACGCTTCCTTTTACAACCATACAAAACACTTTCAAAACTAAATTTAATTGTTTGCAACACATTTGTCCTAAAATACAATCCTTTCAAGCTTACAATACTCCCAAGATCTGAAAATTAGATGATTAAACAACTTTAATTCCACATTACATCTCCCTTTTTAAGGGTAACAAGATTAAGTAATCCACCAACAATAAATATTAATGTAGCTGCAAAAATGGAGTCAAAGTCTTCACAAGATGTCCAAGAACACACAAGGGGAGCCAAGCAACACTCTCTACCCAATTGTATCCATTATAGAGGGGGAGTTATTCTCCAATGGCCCCCGAACCCCAACAAATAAATAATGAAATATCCAAAAACCCCTTGAGCAATACTAACATTTGGTCTTGCTCCATTAGACCCAAAACAAGCACAATCACACAAAAATACATTCAAACAAATAAGCAAGAACAATGGCTTGACACCAAACCAAGTGGGAGAGGGAGAAATGAAGGTTGGTCTCCTTATCACTCCAAATGGGTAGTGAATTAGGCCTTAATCCTCCATTATACCAACCATCCTTATACCTCCACTACACCTTATACCGCCAATAGCCACCCCTTTTAGCTCCACCAAAGGCCTAATTCCCATCTACCCCAAACTCCCTCCAATAAGTCACAATAAACAACTATAATTATAAAAAAAACCAGTTCCTTTTACCTCCACCAAAACCAACTCATCACCCTCCCCTCCAACACCCAACCTAGGGATTTCTACCCTTCCCAAAACACATTCCATTGCAACAATAAAACAAACCATAAGAAGGGAAAAATAATGAAATCCATCAATGAAATTTCAAGCCAAAGAAACACCAACAACAAGAAGCAACAATCAAGATATAATAAAAATATTGAAATAAGCATTGGGAACAAGTCCCTACCTTGAATCCATAGCAATGGTCTCTACTTGCTCCAAGCTTCAATCTACTCCCAAGCCCCTACAAGCACAAGTATTCTCCCAAAATAAAATAATAGAGTATAACTAGCCAACACCCTTATCAAAGGCATGAGACTTATTTATAGAGTTTGCAAGGGAAGTGGGTGAGTTGGCTCCACATGGATGCCAACTAAGTGTACTCATTCCAACTCACCCAAAGTACATACCATTCTCCAATGCAAATAAATTTTTCCTTTAAAAATTAGTCAAATAATATTTAATCCCAAATTAAGAGTACACCCCCAAAATTCAATGAAAATAAATTACCACAAAAGAAATTCAAACAAGCAAACTTATTTCACATCCATCACTCCAAAATTTCAAATCAAAATAAAAGTAACACATTCCCCAATAATTAATTTCAACAAGTAAATTCAAGTGCAATAAAATCAATGACAAATGAGCCACAAAAAGGGTCAAAAATCATAAATGAGACTTCAAAAATACTCCACCCATGATGGGTTAAGGGTATGGGTTCATTTAAGGTGGTTAGGACAAAGGTGCATTTAAGGTTGTCCAAAAATTCACTCAAAGCCAAAATCCGCCCCTCCATAATTCTCTTGGGTTTAGGGACTCATTAATTGATTTTCACCTACTAAAAAGGTCATGAAAAATGTCACATCATCACATGGGAGAGGAAGAAATTTCATAAAATTTCAAATTATAAAAATACAAGGGTGAATATTCAAAAGGGGCCATCAACATAGGATAAGAAAAATTAAATTAAACAACCACAAGAAAATAAAAGTCCTAGCCACTTTTCTAAACCCACAACCATTGTTTCTCAAGGTGGCTAAGGGGTCCTAGCCCATGCATCTTTTGTGTGTTGGTCCCTTGGTCCCCATGTGTGTTATTTTATTTGACCTGTACACCATTGCACACTTCATGCACACATCAAATCCATCCAAAACATTTCCAAATCATACATTCGCATATATAATTAACATCCCAACACAATGTACACCAATATCAATAACAATCATCATCACAATTACATTCAATACATGAAATTGGAGCACAATTGTGTTAGTATAAGCATTCAACATCTAAAATTCACAAGGATATAAATGTTAGAGCATCATAGTCATCATCAAATAATCACATGCATGATCAATATAAGCAATGGAAATACTATAAATCCTTGCATCACAAAAGTTAGCCTAATCCACACATACAATATATAAGCATCAAAACCATCAAAATGAGTCTGTCATGAAATGCCAATGGTGTCCAAATTTCACTATGTCAAATATCATAAACCCTATCGAATGCCCTATGAGATAGATAGAATGTCTAGAAACAACTAATCTAGTGACATAAAAAGGGTCTAAGGGAAGTGGGCATTACGGGTATTGTGTATAACACCAAATGGTTCTTATCCAAGGAAGGGTGTGAATTTATTAAATATTTTATTCCTCTATAGGTAAGTAGTCATGGCTCAAGTTTTTGATCATATACATACTAGAGATGACTGAAGTATGATTGATCCAATTAAAATATATATACTCTACTCTTTTATAAAAAATAATTTGATCCTCGTAAAATGATTATTTATGTATTGATATGGATCAATGTTCAATTAATAATAAATCTCATTGTTATTTGGGTTTTAAAAATGTAAAATTATGACTCGATGTATATATAAATGAAAATAATAATTGAAAACACTCTTTCATTATACTCTATTTAGATTATATTATGATTGTCATCGAACTTAAAGCGTCTTCTATGACTATTAAAGTTATGGATAAATATCTTAGTCTATTTAAAATATCATGAATGGTCTAAGTTTTCTAAATGAATTTATACGATCACTTGTAATTGTTGAAATGAGAATGTACATCCTATTTTGATTTACCCACATGTCATCCACCCATCTCTCCTTAAACATCATCAAATAGACTCCCGAATGAGTTTCTAGTGATGTTGAGGTGTAACAAATGAGATGTTGTCATTTCAGATGTCCCACATTCCATAAACTTTAATTCCACATGGCCAAGATCAAGACTCTTGTATAAGGAGACAATAACCTCTAATGTACTTTATATCATAGTTCTAAAATAATGACAAGTGGAAATACTCTGACAATCTATCCTCTAAAATTTATTCTTATAACTTGAGCACACATTCACTTTCCAACAACATGATCACACGAAATGTGACACATGTATCTCCAATTTCCACACCATGCTACATGGGGTCATAACACATGTCACATCTCGGGTAATTTTTCAACTCAACCCTAAGCACAAGTTGATGAGAGAACCCAATAAATTAATAACATGATATTGTGTCATGTGTCTTATGTTTAATGATAACTATTGCTAAATATAACTTATAGATAAGTCACAACCACCTTCTCTACCTCTCTTTCTAAACTTTATATGAGAATCTATTTATATTTCTTTGTATGCGTAAATGTTAGTCAATGTGAGATTAAACTTGTGAATAGTTATAAGCCTTATATATTGTCAAGCTCCCTTTTCTCTCTCGAATTACAAATTCAACCTACTCACAAATGTTGACTCATTCCATTAATGTTTTCAAGGACATACAATTCTAAATTCCTCACTATGATTATTAATGACGTTACAATAATATGGGAAAATTAATGTTACACGTAATGTAAAATTGCACATGTTGTGCCTAGAAATGCTATCAACCAAAACACTGTGGATAAGCTACTTATTGAGAAAAGATCAAATATAAAGTACATTATAAATATCATCATCATGAATTATGAAATTATCATCAAAGGTAATGATATTCCCGTGAGGGGAAGAAGAAGTATTTGTTCGATAAGAGAATCAAGTGGATGATAATATGTATCAAGAGGGGGTTGTGCATTATATGCATGATACACCTCGAGTTACTCTTAGCTTCAAAATTTTGATGATTGCAAAGTTGGAAATTAAATAACTTAGACTTGGGATTCTCATTATCTTGTGGCTTGGATTTCTTAGGAGAGTCAAATTTAATAGCATTGGTATTAATTGTACCATTTATAACATGTAAAATCTTAAAGAATTTTTAATAGAGTTCCCAATACATTCATGATAGTAAAAATAGGCATTAGAATCACAATATTTTCCTTGAGTCTTGCTTGTATCAAACTCAATAATGGGAGGAAGATAAAGAAAGTTACACTTAAGAAAAAAATTTAAATTTACATATGGAGGAGAGGGAAATTATGTAAATTATCTTTTAGGAGCTGCTTGTATTCAAATATTTGTATGTTGACATATGCAATTAGAATTTTATTTTAAAAATTTCATCAATGGTTCTGCTTTTGTAATTAGATTTCCCTTTGAATTCAGTTGTAGATGGATTATATTAAAGGTAGACACATACTTAAGCTTGTTCAAATCTAGGATCTTCACCTTTTTTAATTTGAAGTATGTCATATCTCATCAAAGGATTAAAAAAATCAAATGTACCATATTCTTGCAAAGAATATAATAGACTTTGAGTAAATATGTCTTAAAGTTCATTGGCTATAAGTATGTTGTTCATTTTAGTAAGCATTATTTCATAGAGAAAGACATAATCATTGATGGGTTCATTATAGCCTTGTTGCATTTTATCCATTTGAGAATAGGAAACCCTGTCACCAATATGAATGGATAATTCTACAAAAATTGATTAGTCAATGGATTGAAATCCTTGTAACATATTGAATAGGTAGATCATATAACCATTTCAAGGCATAATCCTTAAGAATTATAGGAAAACATTTAGTGAGAATTTTTTCATTGTAAGCATAGTCTAAGAAAATGACAAGAGTGAAGGTTTTGCATGGGATGCCCTTTACCCTCAAAGATAGGAAGATTATGAAACACAATTCCTAGGGGTAAATAATAAGAGGCCACTCAATATCCTAGTAAATCAACTATATTACATAAGTTGATTTGTCGTGAGCGATTACAAGTATATTGTCAAGTAATTGATTATATTCCATGATATTATAAGGTTTAGATGCACTTTTATCTAATTGTAACACCTTATTATGAAAATCATGTATAATATGCTCAAGGGAATGTGTAGTACATGAAGAGTGTGAAGCATGATGAGTGTTCACAAGATATGTAGGAATAATAGTGGAAATACAAATAAACATTGTAATATTTTAAAAGGGGTTGGTGAATTCCCCATAGATATAAGCACAATATATGTGTCAACAGTAGATGTAGTGATAGAAGATGAAACGATATTGGATTCAAGCATATCATATATAGGTATTTTAAATGCAGAAAAAAATTCCATCTCAACCGATATAAAGGAGTGCATCAATTTTTTAGGGATTAGATTTTAAAAATTCTAAATATTATTGTCTATCAATATTGTCAAATTTATCAGGAGGATTAGAATCATCATAGAAAATTTCCCATAGGAAGCAAAAGTGATCATAATAATATGGGGAAATAGAAATGATAAAGAGAAAGCGAAAGAAGAGAAATACAAAAAGCTAAATTGAAACTCTAAGTATTTTTCACAAAAATCCTAATTTGGAATAGGATGACCTATACGAAATAGGTTAAGGATTCGATTAATAAGTGGGTTCACCAAATTATTTAGCCAAAAATAAAATAAGAAAGAGGGAAAGGAGTTAATTCCTTGTACTTATTTCAAATTCATATCATGGTTATAAGTAAAATGTATATTTAGATTATAATTTAAACATTGAAATCAGAATATACCTATATAGAAACTTACAAGGTAGATCGATTAAAACATGTGCTAAATATGGTAAATCATGGGAAAGAAAGTGCACTTATATTTTTGGATTTTCTAAAAGTTGATGTGGGTATGAAAAAGTGATTAATATACGAGAAAATATCCTAAAATGCTTCATCTTTATTTCTTGGAGTGCACAAAGTGTACTAAGACCAAACCATTTGGCACTTTCATCCCTAACTAGAGGTTCATCTAAGAAGGTGATGGTTCTCTCCAAAAAAATCCTTTATAAATGATTGTGATATGTTTTGTAGTAAGATACTAGGTTTCAAAAATGTGTTAAATATTTTGTAATCAACCAAAAAGACACAAAGCCCTAAGCGTGGGTGAAACCCCTGTAAAATAGTTAGTGTCTAGGTTGAAGTGAAATTTGGTCACAACCTATGTTAGAACGAATCTGAAGAGGCATCAAAATGCATGTAGTTATCCACCTAGAGATATTATATCTATATAGATGTAACCATTTTTGAAAATTCAATCACTTCATAATGTTTCCAATGGCTTGTTTGCTTAGGACTTGACTTCCCTTTGAGGTTCTTTGGCTTGGGAAACTTGGCTTTATAACCTATTTTTGAGTGCTTTAGATCTATTTGAAGGATAATTCTAATGTATATTACTGCTCTATGAAAAATTATGATATATTTGAATCCCTTTTGAGATATATTTTCTTGAGTGCTTGAAAGATACAAGTAATTTTTAGGTGACTAAATGAGTGCATTTGACTTTCACATAAAGGTTGACCATGAGGAAAGTAATGACCCATAAGATATATACAATCGAGAAAATAATTATTGGAAGCACCAAGAAAAAACCACCGTATCAAACCAATTCATTTGGTATTTTATTCGAGGAGTGTGCAATGTTGGAATTTTTGTGCATGATAACTACATCTTATATAACAATTTGGACTAATGTAAAATTTTATGTGAGTTACTAAGAAATGAAACGAGGAGATAAAGTCTTGTAATATGAATAGGGATATTGAAATCAGGATTGGAATAGGTGCACAAGTCATGATTTAGGGATTAAACTATTAGTAACATTTTAAAGTGATTAATTGCCAAATTTATATGCTACTTAATTGTTGAAATAGTATCTTCATGTTAAAAAAATTTAAAAATGTAAAATGTATAGGTAACACTCATGACATGAATTCAAAGTTTTCCAAACATAATATTATAATTCAAACTATTGAGTATGACATGAAGTAAAATATCTAAAAACTTTGTGAAAAAAATAATTTCAACGTAGTTCACAAATAATAGAATCTCTACTTTTGTTGTCAAAATCACGCATATTCACATATTATTTTCCTAAATCTTCTTTTATATACTCAATTGTTGTCAAACAAAGTTTTTACTATAAATAGTCAATCGTGAACCATTATTTGTAATAATTATTTTGATTCATACATTAATAATGAACGTGTGGATGTATAAATATAAATGTTTGTCAATGAAATCTCTCGATGCATTTTCTTATTCTCAAGCATTATTGTATTTTGACAATATTTCAAATATCTAATAATTGTGGCAAATTAATAAGGTTTTGTATCACTTCATTTTTTCCTTCAAATCTTGATGTGGTTTCAAGAACTACATCATTATATTGAGTTTGAATGAGGAATTATTTAGAGAAACTCCTAAGGAGGAAATGTGGATTCGAGGTAGATTTTAAAAGGATAAATCAGATTGTGCAAAGGATTTCACCTCCAAGAAAAAGAAGTGTCTGCAAATAGTTTGGTTTGCAGTTATTTTTAGTTGGCATGGTTTGCAATACTCATTCTTCTTTTGATTATATT
Organism: Taxus wallichiana var. yunnanensis; assembly: GCA_018340775.1. Taxonomy (NCBI): domain Eukaryota; kingdom Viridiplantae; phylum Streptophyta; class Pinopsida; order Cupressales; family Taxaceae; genus Taxus; species Taxus wallichiana. The sequence continues at coordinate 208,564,702 of CM031239.1, read as the reverse complement.
TTCATTGTTGCGTTTTGTTGGTTGGTTGTTTTTGTTGTTTCTTTGTTGCTTTAGGTAGCTATTTTTATTTCTCTTTCTATGCTTTATAGTTATATTTGGGATTTAAGGAATTTTTATGATGTAATGGGTTTGGGACCCTACTAATTTGCCCAATTTACGAATATCTTTAAAAATATCCTTGTAAATAGTTTATATGTTGAGGAAATATAAGATATATATTTTTACTTGAATATTTTTAAGTTGTTCCAAAAGGTCATAATATTTTGCATGCACTTTGGGTGCGAGGAGCTTATGTAGATTTGGAGGAATATTTTAGTTAATCAATCCTTATTTTTGATGATGTAATATAACTATTGGAGCTTTAAATCTCCTTGTTAGAATGTGATCCACATGATAATTTGTCATCATGAATTTTTCATACCTGTGTTGGAAGTGTTCTTCTAAATATGAGATCCTATATAGGTATTTTTCCTATAATTAGTTGTTCCTTCTTATGGGAAGTAGATTTTAAATTATGTGGGGGCATAGATTTATGTTGTGAACTATAAGAACACAAGGAATTAAAAAATGGATATATGAGAGTATAAGAACACAATGAATTAAAACAATAGATATATGAGACTCTAAGGCCATTATTGATGTAAAAAGTTCCAAGAAACAATGTGGTGTGGTTGAAAAAATAGACATATTTCAAGGGTAAAATACTATACCCTTCAATAGAAAAACCCGTTAAATTTTAAGGAATAATTGTATGAGGGTTTAATCACTATGTATAAAGATATGACATGAAGCATAAAGTTATTGTAACTAAATACAAGGGTTATCGTTCCCATTATACATTTTTAATTTGAGCACCTCTATAATTTTGGAATGGTTTTCAAGCCTTTTGTTATTGTTATTGAAGATATAGTGAGTTGGATATGTTTTCAAAATTCATATAGTATCAATAATTTATAATTAAATTATGGTGTTTTATGCTATGTAATTGTGGATTTTCTAGAATAAAAATTTCACCATGATTTTATTTTAGGTATTTGGATTGATTTGCACATTATTTGTGAGATTCATGCAAACTTATACACCATGTATAGCCTATGCAACAACTTTCCAACTTTTTTATCTACAAAACCTATGGCAACATTTTTCATCTATGCAACACTCATAGACATTCCACCTAACTTATTCCCTTAGGAAAACACATGATATTATTCTTAACATTGTACTAATATTGACATCACTTTTGGAGCTCATAACATACCAACACAAGTTTTAGCATATCATGCATCTAGATTTCAAATCCGTTGCAGATTTGAAATATTTAATAATTTTCTTCTTTGTAGCATTTTCTTGTAATGATGTATATTAGGAATTGAGTACCAATTAAAAGGAATAAACGGCATGTGCTCATATGTTTACATTTCAATATATGAAAATAAATAAGAAAGTGTTTGTTTTATCATGGGAAGTATCTTCTCATCCTTGTTGCATATTGTATTCATAAGTACCATATCCTATTTTTTTCTTTTTGAATAGAAGTAGAAGTATTATTATAATTGCATGCATTAGAATGTGTAACGGTGAAATGTTGTTTATGTTTACTATTTTATGTTTTATAAGTCAATGATTTTCTACCTAAATTATTGGTTTTTCCTTCACACCACCATCCTAAGCCTTGTGGAGTAGATAATTAGTATCATTGCACATGTTATCATATACCTATAAATATACAAGCACAACAACAAAAATAATGACAACTTGATTCATTTCATAGTACCCAAAATGTAACACCTCAATATTACGCTTCATCAAACTGAGGGAAAAATAAAATATTTACCCATTTAATTTTATTGATGCATTCAATGATTAATAGCTTATATTAGATTAATCCAACATTAATTAATGTTCAGAATCCATCTTGACAACCTATGATAACCATGTGCAATTGTAAGGGTTCTAGATCCTACTCGATCCCCTTTCAATGCTCTACACGAGCCAATATACCCAGTATATCATTTGGTTAGACCTTTTAAAGGTACAAAGAACCATGTGCATCTTCTTAGTGTCAGCCTCCCACTCATGACACAGTTTAAAAGAAGAAATGGTGACAGACAATGCAATCAGTCATTTGCAATACTATGGCCATAGTTTTGGCATTGCATTAGCAAGTCTGGTTTCATGATTGCACATAAGCCACTTAAAACCCGTCCTTTCCAATTCACCACACAACCATATCAACATAGTCATCAGGATTATTTTCCGTTGTTTTCTTATTAAGTTACAATTATTCATTTTAATTTATTTGTTAACATCGTGTATGCCTTCATCCTAAGAATATTTTAACTAAGTTTCACAATATCCAAACCATGTTAGAGGTACGCAATGATCTCCATGATTCATTGCATCAACATGTACCTACTTTTGCGTGTTCTTCAACTATATCGAGTATACAATCTTACAACAATTATGATCTGTTAAGCCATACGCCATTACATTGATAGATCCATCTTAGAATCCTTATGGAAAAGGTTGCAGATGTGTGATGACTTATGTCATTGCATATCGTCACCCTTCCCATAGCCATTCCAAGTTGGCTCAGTCGGGATATTGTTGCATTACCTTTTGACACATAATTCTAAACTTAATTAATTCATAGTTTAATATTAATGAAAAGGAAGGTACACTTAACCTATTATGTGTCATTTTTATTGAATAGAAATCATAACATAGCAGCGATATATATCATCTGTTATGACTTTGTCTTTAACGCTTTTTTTTTATTAGATAAGGTAAAAACAGGGATCGGCTCCCAGGGGCCTTACAAAGGAGGGAACAATGAAAAGAGCAGAAAACAACTAGCAAAAAAGAGACAAAAGGTCCAATAGGAGTTAAACAAGCTTAACTCTTACAATGAAAAGCTAGGACCATGACAAAAAAACTAGAGGTATAAAACAAAACAGCTAGAAAAAACTAGGCTGAGATAGTTCACAAAAATCCCGCCAACAGTCCAAGACCAGAAGATCAATTAAATTTTAGGGGAAACTTCCCTGTTGTCAAAGCAAGACTATCTTTGTTGAGTCCCTCCTCTTTTCTCATCTCAGTCATATCTTCTTCCAGCTCTTCCTCGAGTCTGTTGATACACAAATTGAACTTCCTCTTTTTCGTGCCCTCCTCCATCACGTCCATCCTGTCACTCAAATATTTGACCGTGTCTCTAGCACAATAATATTTTGTTTGGACTTCACCTGGGCTGAACAGATTTGTTTGGAAGCTCGAATGAATTCCATCATGGTTTCCGATAGTCGCATTTGTCTCCTCCATCTCCTGAATAACCCTTTCCAAATATTGAACCTTGTTGATCAACCCCTCAAGATCCTTGTCACCACCATCAATACCCTTGTTCTGGAAGTTCTCGCTTCACCTCTTCCTTCCACACCTTTCTCCAGACCTTCATCCTCCACAACATTCCTATACCCAAACATTTTACACCCTCATCTTGGTGAGGCATTCCGCCAGGGTTATGTCCTCCTCCTCTTCCTTATCTTTTAGGGAAATGGCAGGGATGGGTTTCCCATTCTCATACATCAAAAGGATGAGCCCTTCATGCAGAGGTGTCTCGACTTTTCTTCTGGAACGCCTTCAAAGAAGTAGTCAATGACATGAAAAGGAAAAATGGAATGCTCACCATGATTTTGTGTCTAAACATGTTAAGGAAAGACAGATGATGTGTGTAAATTTTACTGAGTATTTTCCCTCCAAAGTAATTTACTTCATTATTTAGAGGCACACCTCTTTCCAGATGCCCAAAATACAAGATCTAGCTATGCCATTAGTGAAAAAGGAGCACCTTTCCTTACCCATAAAAACATCTCAATTTCATGCTCCCTACGGGTTTTGTCTTTAAAAATCTTGAGCCCTTTTCTCGCATCTCCATAGCTTGGGAAATGGTGCTCTCAATGACTTCAATTTCCATACCTCTCACTGTAAACTTTCCCTCTTTCCAAGCCATACCAAAATCCTTCGACAATGAAAGGATCATAACAATGCAATTTGGAGATAAAATTACAAAAACCCCAATCCTAAGCTTTTTCCATAAAGTTCAATTGAAAGCCTTGATGCTCTGACTCCCCGGCTCAACCTTGATTCTATCGCCACCCATATTCATAATTTAGAACCTATCCCACCCGCTCTCACTTCTAAAGTTCATAACCCCTTTCGAAACATCGAGACAATTGAAATTGCTCCCCTTAAGTAAGTTGTCTTGGTTCAAGTGATACCAATGCTCACTCGTGCAAGAATCATCAATTTTAGTGTATTCTATCTCTACCAATTGCTTCATTAATTTCTAGGGAAAATCATCACCTTTATTCCCAAAGGTTTCCCAAGCGCACGTTCAAGTTTTTAAGGAATTTTTTCCCAAAGTTTTTCCCAAGCACACGTTCAAGTTTTTAATCATGGCTTTGTACATGATTAACTTTTCCCAAGCCACCAATGTAAACTTGAATCTTTTCTGAATTTTTTCTAAGGACCCAATGATTTTGGAAGGAAGCTTAAAGAGGGACATGAAATAAATAGGGATTCCTTGAAGGGAACTTTGAAGTAATTGAATCTTACCTTCCTGAGAGAGAAGGATACCCTTCCAAGAAGACAATTTTTGTTCACTCTTTTCAATAGGGTATTCCAGATAGAAACATCCATATTCTTTTAGACAAGGGGCATTCCCAAATAGGAATCAGAAATTGCTTAATCGACACCCCAGGATGTGAGCTAATCTAACTTGGACCGGATGCTCCACATTAATGAAAAAACAGAACTTTTATGAAAATTAACTAGTTTTCCGAGACCAGTTCATAGTCATTTAGAACAAACTTAAAGTTAGAGGCTTCCTGGATGAAGCTTTACCCAAAGCATGAAATTATCATCAACAAACTAATTAAGACAAAAATAAGGAAGACCATTAGAGATTTTAATACCCTAAATACTATTGGAAGACAGAGCTTGTTGAAAAATCCTACTTAAAGACTCGGCCACAATAACATAAAGAAAGGGTGAGAGAGGGTCTCCTTATCTCAAACCCCAACCCGCTTGGAAAAAACCTTCCGGTTTTCCATTCACCAACTGAAAAAGCTAGTTGTGGAGATACAAGTCATGATCATGTTCACAAAGGAGATACTGAAACCCACTTTGATCAAAATGGCCTGAAGGAAGGACCAAGAAATCCTATCATATGCTTTATGCATATCCAACTTGACAAACATAGCAGATCTTCCGAGTTTTCAATAGAATGAATAGCTTCTTGGATCACAATGATACTATTATCTCGTAATTTTCCTTCCCAGAACAAAATCTCCTTGATTAGCCGAGATGAAGTTGGCCAAATCATTTTATAACTGGTATTATAGAGACTTATTGGTCTAAAGTCCTTAACTTCTTTGGCCCCGACAACTTTAGGAATGAGGACCAAGAAAGTGTTATTCATTTGTCTCAGAAGGTGCCCATTATTGAAGAAATATTGGACCATCTCAATAACCTCTTGTTTGATCACCTCCCAAAATTTTTGAAAGAAAATGCAGGAAACCATCAGGACCAGGAGATTTATCTAGTTCCATTTCAAAGATGACATATCAAATTTCCTCCTCCATGGGTATCATTAAGAGATCTTTGTTTTCAAGAGGGGAAATCACATTCTAAAAGAGATCAAGAACTTTATTCTAAGCATTCTCCTCTGCAACCTGCCCCACATGGAAGAGCTCCTTGAAATAATTTATTATTGTATCATTGATTTCCTTACTTTCGAATAGATCACCCCATTCTCTCCTATGATTTCATTAATCTTCAGGAGGTTGGCTTTTGAAGTAGTCATGTAAAGTGGAAAAATTTAGTATTCCTATCACCCTCCTTGAGCCATTTCACCCTTGATTTTTGTCTCCAGTAAACCTCTTCCTTAGCCAAAATATCATGGTATTCAGTCAATAGTTTTTGTTCGATCTTTGAGAACATGGTTAAGGCCATCATTCTCCATTAGTTCCTCAATAGTTCTTAAATCCTCTGTAATTCTACTTTTTTCCTGGAAAATATTCCCAAAGGTTTCCTTATTCCATCTTTTGAGATTACTTTTAACATTCTTTAGTTTAAAACTCAATCTAAAACTAGCCACCCCATGAACTTGGATACCCCACCATTCTTGAATTCTATTGAAAATATCCAGATGATCCAACCACATCTTTTCAAACCTAAAAGGTCTTGCTTTCTTGGGTTGATTCATCCCCAAATTTAGGAGTAAAGGATTATGATCCGACTCTGATTTTGGGAAGGGTTTTAAGAGAATAAATTTGGTTAATCATGCACAAATGGCTCACCAAAAATCTATCCAGTCTAATTTGAATGAGCTCAGACCCCATCCTTCTATTCACCCAAGTATATTTTGGACCCTCCAATTCCAAGTCAAACAAATCATTTCTGGCTAGAAAATCAGCTAAATCTTCCATGCTATAAAAGTAAGAAATGAATTCCCCTTCTTTTCTCAGGGGAAAGGGGGTGTTGAAATCCCCACCAATGATCCAATATTTTTCTTTGAAAATTTTTCTAAACTTAGATAGATCCTCCCATAATTTCCTTCTTTCACAAGTCTTATTCGGGGCATAAATATTTGAAACATACCAGGTTTTCTTTGACTCGATCTCCATAAAAATTATAACCACATGCCCGGGGTAGTGAGAATCACTTCACCCTTCACTACTTTAGGATTCCACATAGTAACTATACCTCTCAAGGCTCCAAAGGAGCTGCTTCCATCCCAACAACCTTCTTTCCAAATAATCTTGCCCACCTCTTTAAATCTATCCATGCTCATTTTAGTTTCTTGAAGCATTAAAATATTAGGTTTATTTCTAGTTCTAAGGTCCTTAGCTATTCTATGTTTACTGGGGTTGTTCAAACCCCTAATATTCCATGAGAGAATAATCATTTATACTTTCTTATTGTGGGAAAAATCCTTCCCCAAAGTAATTTGTATACCAGTATCCACCTCCTTCCTAGCATTTTTTTCCCTTAATTCCTTATTACTTTTCCTACCCTTGTAGTTGAATCTTTGCCTACATCTACTCTAGAATTGATTCGAGTAACTGGTTTATATTTACTTACTGGTGTTTTGGGAGATGTAGCATTTTCATACATGTCTGAAACATAATCCATTAAAATCCCAAAGACATTTGAGGTTGCAAAGGCCTCATCTTGTCTTTGACCAAATGAACTTTGACCTATTGATGAAACCTCATCTAGTGAGGGTCCACAAGCAACTTGCAAAGCATAGTTTCCTTCCGATTCCTAGATACACACGTCCTCTGTTTCTAGAACCAATTCTTCTAAGATAGTATCCTCGTTTTTGTCTTTGTCATTGTCTTGATCTTTTTTGATAAACAATCCCTTACCTAGGATTTATCCTTAGGAAATCCCAAGGGACTGACTTCTTTTGGTAAATTCTAATTTTCAGTTTCTCATTAAACACCACCCTATCATTTTTCCCAATCTGCCTCCATTCCAAATTCTCCTTATTATTTATTGGCATCTAGGTTTTGGTGATTGATTCATTCTTTTTATTTGATTGAGGGCATATTTTGTAGTCATGGCCCACCATCTTGCATTTACTATAGGCTAAAGGGGATGGTTCATAATCAAATATTTGCACCTACACTGCCTTTATGGTCATCGGTTTGATATTACTTTCCAAACTATCATCTTGGCACTTGTTGACGCAAAATCTAGCATGGGTAAGTCTGGTCTTAGATTTTGTGATCGTATCCAAAGCTATAGGCGAGCCCAATCTCTTCGCAATACCTATAAGGACCTATGGTTCCCAAAACTCAAGGGGAAAACTCCGGGAGATTAACCTAGATCAGGAACTTAGAAACAAATTTCTCAAAAGGGTTAAAATTTGGTTCCCATTTCTGAACTACCACATGTGATTTTCCAAGAAACCACGGCCCTTCTACCAAAATCTTAGCCACATGTTCTTTATTGGGCAGAGTGACTAGGAAGAAACCATTTGCATAGGCTAAGACTTCAATGGCTCCATTCGAAGCCCATCTCCTCTTGGCCCATCCTCTAAAATAGTCAATATTGGGTCTAGTACCCAGACATTTCGCAAACAAATCTCCTTCCATCGTATATTTAGCTCTAGTGAAAAAGAAACTCAGGAATTTTAAGAGATAAATTACCTTTCTCTTTGGAAGGCTCCACTATCCCATCCGAGAATCTTTTTGTCCAAGATTTTCGACTAGTCGTTCATCCCACGTTGTCTCCACTTTGTGGACTCATCCTTATTGTCCTTTCTCAAAGTAGTCACGTGATCCCGATTCAGATTCAACACCTTCTCCTACTCCTTCCGAACCGTTAAAAGTTCCGACTCATTTCCCTCATTCAAAATCCACTCGTTTCTCCCACTATGTCTTTCACGTTATCATATCATTAGGTTGCTGATATCATTGACATGTGATTAATCATTTTACATATATCTTTTAAACATAGTTACATGTGTGATTATATAAATTGTAAATGTAACTTAATGGTGACTTGTTGTATTTTTAATATCAAATTGTCCCATCTTATCATGCATCCATAAATAAATCATAATGAAATCAAATCATCAATTTCTACTTATGTTATTGAATTCATAATTTTTCATAAATTTGGTATAACAACATTTTCATAAACACAAAGATATGTTGAAAAAAGCAAAGCATGTAATCATATAATGGAGATTAATACCTCATTGTTTAATACATTATGATAACGAAAATAATCAACAATTTACAACATGACTAAGTTTCTTAATCATTTACAAAGTTCTTATTTCACTTTTAAACAAATACAAGATCATTTATTACATTCGTATGAAATGGTACAACAATATTCAAGTATTTCAGTAAACTAATCTTTTACCCTTTCGTGATCACTTTTCAAAACCTACAAGCTGAAAATGATAAAGTACAACAATGTACATGGTCATTTCACAAGAACTGGCATGGGTTCATTACTCTTAACGTATCAATACATTATGAAATATAGTGTATTACGAGTTTACGTACCCTTTATTCATCCAAATATAGTTTAATCCAAGTAAAACAATACCAATAAATCATGAAATAAACTTTATTTATATCAATTATTCATGAAATAGTCCTAAACACAAATAGTTAAACCATATTAATATCTATGGAAATGAATCTATTTCAACCCACTTTCCCATTCCCGCACATTTAGTTGAAAACAATATAGCTCAATATTTACTTTAAAAATGATCAATTCACATGAATTCATACTCCAATTCATAACCAAATAAGAGATTAAATGAGAACTTATTTTTACACAGTTTTAATTATAAACTCTCTCTTTGTTTACCTTGGGTGCATTTGTCTCTATTCTCGTCAACCCCATTGAGGAGAATTTATCAATTTTAGTTACACCCTTTAAGTTTAGGACGGACCTTATAGGGATCCTTAATACTTTATTACTCATTGATGATCCAATTTATTAGGCGGTAGGGTTAAAATCCCCTCTAACATTTTGAAAACCTTATTTATTTTAAAACTAGGTATACTAAATTTCCCAAGGAAAGCATGTCCCACTCAGCTCGAATGAGTTGAGGAGCACCTCAATTCATCTTGGAGAGGACTAAACCCCCTTTATTCAAATGATAACCTCTTCTAAAGAATAACCACCAGTCGATTATTTGAGTATTAATCATAAATAAACACAAGATTTATTTATACTGAGACTTGATGTATAATCAAAGTTTACGAATAAGATATATATAATAATTTGTAGATATTTGTTGACCTATGGCTTTGACACAACCTTAATAAGAATTTTTTTATAGATATTTCTTAGATAACCGTAATAAATTCACAGTTCCTACGCATTCAAAACGGAGGCCATAACCCCATTCTTGTTCTTTTAAGTGCACAAGGCTTTGTTAATTAACTATAAAGTATACACCTAAGTAAGGGAGACAAATTCCCTATGAATATATCAAATAATTGCACATAGACCTCATAAATGAGGAAAATCACAAACCAAATCGACAATCACATTCCCTTTTGATTTTTTATGAACTATCGGTTTATTATGCATTCAAACCTCACAACAAACCGAAATAAACCAGAGAGGTGAACTCCTTTTCAATAGAGGAAATAAAAGTTGTGTTTACAATTTATCCAAGCATTCATATGTGTATTCCTTTTAATACTCTAGTACCTCAGACCTATTATTCCATTATTCAACCATGTATAGATCAAACACATTCACGAAGTTGTAACTCAAACGCCCTTCAAGATATTTAACTACGAGATGGAAAACCCATTAATAAACTAAATCTCATAATGCAAAGTAGGTTAGAGTAAGGAATCCATGCCTTAGGATTACGAGCTCCAGAAAAATCTATAAGTGCTTCGAGTCCTTTTTCAAATCTTTACTCATTCCATATTCGGAACCAATAAAAATCCCCAACTCTATCTTTAATATTTGTACAACATTTTTTGAAAATAACTAGTTGTCCCCACAATAGCTTCACCAAACATTCATAATATATCTTCACTCAAACCACCATGCACGGTCCAGTGAACTTGAAATCACACACATACAAGGCCAAAAATACCACAAAGGAGTAAATTGCATGCGTTAACTTGCAGCCTTCCTCGTGCGGCTCGCTCATAGAGCTCGACAAAGGAAAAACATAATAGGAAAAGTAAAACCCAATTTTCATGATGTTTCCTTCCATGAGAAGCTTCCAGTTTTCTAGGACTCCACCAAAATAAATGCCTTTAATTATCTTTGTGCCACATAGTGTCTTTAAATAAATTTACCAACTAACCTCAAAATGGCGGTGATTCCTCGAGTGGCCAAAGATATCAAATAAACCACTTTTTAAATGTTAAATCCTGCATGGTAAATTAACCAATGAGATAATCATTACTTGTGCCCATAATCTTATTTTAAATATATTGCAAAGTAATCAATGTTGGAAATAAGGTGTCTCAACCTTGTTTGGTTTATTCAGTTAAGATTTTCCTCTGACTATTTTGCATTGTCGTTGCTCTAAAAATAGAAGTAGGAGTTGTCAAAAGATTCTCTTATGATAGTATATCATGGAAGGGCTATTTTTAGAGATATTATGACAGATTTTATAACATCTATAAGGGTCAAAAATAGGGAAGAATATTGTGGACGTGAGAGCCTAATTTTAGACCGAAATCTTACTCTTTAATGTAGTCCACCTCATGAGAGGTTTTGTACATGGTTTTGTAAACCATAGATAGTTTCTTATATAACCGGAGGTCTATAAATTGAAGGCTTGGAGAAGCAATTGGAGTGATGAGCTTTGCAAATCTTGTAAAGTTGGAATCCTCGTAGAATTGTTTCGGTGATACTCCTATAAGAAACTTTCTCTGCAAGTGTATGCAATCTTGTTATTAGATTCAAAATACATTGAGTGGGATTTTGGAGTGTGGTGTTTTTTATCCGAAAGGATTTTCCCCATGTATATCTGGTGTTTGTGTTCTTGTTATGAATGTGTTCGTTGATATTTTTATAACTGGTTTATTATGTTGAAAGTTTTGCATAATATCTCTCCTCAAGATTAGTGTAGGAAGTTGTTCTGCTACTCTTAATTTCCTATCAAGTGGTATCATAGCCTGATCACCTTTGGTTTCATTTGTGGGTTGTTGGATTTTTTTGTTAATCCGGGTTTGAGTGGGAGCTTGTACAGAGAATACTTTGTTATCTAGTTGTAGATATTTTTCAAATGGTGAGCACATCTAGGAGGATTGACGTAGAGAAGTTTTCTGGCACAAAATTTGAAATGTGGAAGCTGAAGATGGAAGATTTGTTGGTTGATCGAGATCTATGGGATGCGGTGGATGAGAAGGTCCATAGGCCTATAGATCCAATTTTGGCTATAACATATGATGTAATGGATAGAAAAGCTAAAGGTCATATTAGACTATGTCTTGCAGATTCAATCCTGATAAATGTCCATGAAGAATACACTTCGGAGAACCTTTGGAAAAATTTGGCTGAGATATACCACGCTAAGTCTCTAGTAAATAAGATTTTCTTGAGGAAGAAGTTGTATTCCTTGAGAATGGAAGAAGGTGGAAAAATATCGAGCATCCGGAAACATTCAATACATTGGTGACTCGGTTGAGCTCGGTTGGGGTTATGATGGACGAAGAAGAAAGGTGTCAAAATATGTTGGTTTCATTTCTATACTCATGGGACAGCCTAGTCATGGCCATTGGGAGCACTTCATTCACTTTGAAGATGGAGGGAGTTGTTGATTCTCTACTCTCTGAAGAGATGAGAAGGAAGGTCTCTCTAAACACCAAAGAGTCTTTGAGTGTTTGAGGAAGAAAAAAAGAATGAGGCAAAGATGAGAAGAAGTGTGGCCATTCCAATAATAAGGGGAGATTAAAATCCCCTGGTAATTCCAAGGTGATATGCTGGAATTGTGGCAAATCTGGACACTTCCAAAGGGAATGTAAAGAAGAAAAGAAAAAGAAAAAGAAGAAGCATGACTCTGATTCTGAGTCCGAAAAGGAATATGGAGATGCCTTTATTTCAGCTTTGGCCACTCATGCAAGTGATAATGCATGGTTGATAGACTCGGGTGCATCTTTCCACATGACCCCTAAGAAAAATTGGTTTAGTAAGTATGAAAACTATGATGGCGGTAAGGTGTATTTGGGTGATAATTATTTCCTTGAAATTATTGGTCATGGTAGTATTCAGGTGAAATTTTATGATGGTAGAATTAGAAGATTTGATGGTGTCTTGCATATCCCAGGACTAGAAAGAAATTTATTATTTGTTAGCAAGCTAATAGATGCGGGTGTGCATGTACAATTTTCTGAAGCAGGTGTGAAAATGGTGAGAGGTGCTATGGTGATAGCAAGAGGAAGTAGATTGGGTACATTGTACCAACTTGATGCATGCATGGTTGAGTGCAATAGCACTTCGGATAAAACTAAGCCAATAACTATTTCAGTTGAAAAAGGAGAGGGTTTCCTCCTCTGTGGATGGTCGTGGCTTCTGGGTACCCAAGGGTGCTCTGTCTACCGAATCAAAATTACCTACAGAGAAGACCATGTTATGGCACCAAAGGCTTGGCCACATTGGAGAGAAGGGTTTAAAAGCCCTGAAAAATAAGAACCTCATTGAGGGGTTGAATGATTGCAATCTAGAGTTTGATTTATGTGAGCATTGTATTTATGGCAAAACAGAACCGCGTTCAATTTTACTCATCAACTCATAAGTCTTCATGTATCTTGGATCTAATCCATTCAAATGTATTTGGTCTGTTAAGGTTACTTCTATTGCTAAATCAGTTTATTATGTTACTTTCATTAAGATTTTAGTAGGAGAACATGGGTATATTTTTTAAAGAGTAAATCAAGTTTTTAGTTGTTTTAAGGAATTTAAGGTTATGGTTGAAAATCAAACTCTGGGAAGAAAATTAAGTGTTTGAGATATGATAATGGCGGTGAGTACTGTTTTGCAGACCTTGATAGATTTTATACAAATTATGGGATTACAGAATGGATTTGTAGAAAGAATGAATAGAACACTGATGGAGAAGGTTAGGAGCATGCTGATTAGAGTTGGTCTAGAAAAGAGGTTTTGGGCTGAAGTTGTTACCACTGCTTGTTATTTGATAAATATATCTCCTACATCAGCACTTGTTGATAAAATGCCAATGGAGGCGTGGTCAGGGAAAAATCCTTCAATTAGACATATGAGAGTTTTTGGTTGTGAGGCATATGCACATGTGCCTAAGGAGAAGAGAACAAAGTTGGATTCTAAGGCTATCAAATGTATCTTCATCGGATATGGCTATGGTGTGAAAGGATACAAGATTTGGGATCTGTTGCACAAAAGGTAATACACTCTAGAAGTGTTATTTTTAGAGAGATTAAATCTTTCCTATTAATTTTCAGCCAGAACAACATAAAGAAAATGAAAAAAAGAATGTGGTTCAACTTCCTTCTACACCGAAGAAAGTTGAATCGAGACCCCAAAATAGACAAGAAGTTGAAGAGAGCTCACCAAGCTCTGAATATTTAGAAGAGGAAGAAGAGGAAGAAGAAGTGGAAGAATCTCCACCTTATCTTGTTCAAAAGTCTACAAGGAAAAGGCAACCACTTGAAAGGTATGGGTATTCTCCTGATGATTGGAAGTGTATATTTGCTTTGAGTACTAACATTGATGAACCGAGATCTGTACAAGAGGCTTTGGGTATGAATGATGCAAAGTCCTGGAAAATAGCCATGGATGAAGAGAAGGCATCACTTAAAAATAATGATACATGGGACCTTGTACCATTGCCTGAAGTTCAGAAACCTATTGGATGTAAATGGGTGTTTAAGAAAAATATTGTTTCAAATGGAAATTTTGAAAAGTATAAGGCACGATTGGTTGCGAAGGGTTACTGTCAAGTTGAGGGTATTGATTATGGTGATATATTCTCTCCTATTGTGAAAATGACATCCATTCATTTTTTATTATCTATTGTAGCAGCTTATGACCTAGAGGTTGAACAAATGGATGTGAAAGCTACTTTCCTTCATGGTGATTTGGAGGAAGAAATCTATATGACACATCCAGAGCACTACATGGTGAAAGGTAAAAGCAATATCATTTGTAAGTTAAAGAAATCCATGAATGGCCTTAAACAAAGTCCTAGGATGTGGTACCAGAAGTTTGATTCATATGTGTTGAGTTTGGGGTTTGTGCGGTCTAAATCTGATCATTGTGTATATTTTAAATCTAATGGTGATTGTTTCCTGGTAATTACTTTATATGTTGATGACATGTTGTTTATTGGGAAAGGAAAAGGTTTGATTGTAGAATTGAAATCTCAGCTCTCTACAAAATTTGAAATGAAATATCTTGGTGCAGAAAAACACATACTTGGGATGGAGATTAGAAGAGATCATGAGAACAGAAATCTATGGCTTGGCCAGAGTAAGTATGTTTGTTCTATTTTGCAAAGGTTCAACATGCAGGATTGTAAACCACTTTGTGTTCCTGTTACTTTGGGAACGAAGCTCTCCATTTCACAATGTCCTTCATCCCCATCGAGAGATGGAAGACATGAGCAGAGTGCCTTACTAGAGTGCAGTTAGAAGCTTAATGTATGCTATGGTCTGTCACAAGACCGGACATTTCCCAAGCAAAGGTGGGAGTTCTTTCGCTTTATGTCTAATCACGGAAGAGTGCATTGGGATGCGTTAAAAGGGTCTTCATATATTTGTGGGGTACATCGAGTACTCTATATTTTTTCATGGCGAGAGAGATCATCATTCCCTAGGTATTCATGGTTTTATGGATTGATTGGGCGGTGATGTCAATAGCAGAATATACACCAAAGTGCATATGTGTTTACTATTAATGGTGGTGCAATCGGTTGGATGAGCAAGTGACAGTTGTGTTCTCTTTGTCCACTACTAAGGTAGAGTACATGGCAACCACTCATGCTTGTAAAGAAGCCATCTGGCTAAAGCATTTGTGTTCATATATTGGATTGAAAAATGGTGCGAATTACAATATCTTGTGAAAGTCGAGTTCAATCTACCTTGTGAAGAACCTGACTTTTCATGCCAAGACCGAACGCATTGATGTTTAGTATCACTTCATGAGAGATATGGTCAAGGATGGCAAGGTGAAGTTTTGGAAAGGTAGAGACAGGTTGTGAATGTTTTAGATGCATTAACTAAGCCCGTGAGCATAGTGAAATTTAGGTGGTGTTCGAGTCCATGGGCCTCTCGGCCCATAGTAGTTGATCCATGATGGTATCTTTCCCTTGGCCCTTACAAGGTATTCGACAAGTTGGAGATTTTTAGGAATAAGGTGTCTCAACCTTGTTTGGTTTATTGATTAAGATTTTCCTACTGCCGTTTCGCATTGTCGGTTCTCTAAAAATAGAAATATGAGTTGTCAAAATATTCCCATATGATATTATATCATGGAAAAAATATTTTATGACATCTATAAGGGTCAAAAATAGGGAGAATATTGTGGACGTGAAGCCTAATTTTAGACCGAAATCTTGCTCTTTAATGCAGTCCACCTCATGAGAGATTTTACACATGGTTTTGTAAACCATAATGGTTTCTTGTATAACCAAAGGTCTATAAATTGAAGGCTTGGAGAAGCAATTAGAGTGGTGAGCTTTGCAAGAAATCTTGTAAAGTTGGAATCCTCCTAGAATTGTTTCGGTGATACTCCTATAAGAAACTTGCTCTCGCAAGCGTATGTAATATTGTTATTAGATTTGAAATACATTAAGTGGGCTTTTGGAGTGTGGATTTTTTTATCCGAAAGGATTTTCCCCACGTATATTTGGTGTTTTTATTCTTGTTATGAATGTGTTGCTGAGATTTCTATAACTAGTTTATTATGTTGAAAGTTTTGCATAATATCTCTCCTCAAGATTAGTGTAGGAAGTTGTTCCGCTACTCTTAATTTCTTATCAATCAAGTGCCCATAAAGTATGGTTGAGGACCATATCACCAACTTCCAACAAAATATCATCATCTTATCAATTGCCAATCAAGAATGGTCAAACCTTAGCAAATAAGATGTCATGAAAAATGACCTCGTAAACATAAACCATTGAATGTCATAAACCATGGTATAAAAACACTTTAATTTGTATTCACCTTGTTTTGCTTCCTTGTTCTATAACCTCATGCATTTCAAACTCACTAATTTTGCTACATAAAACTATTTAGACTCATCACCATCTTACTTTTTCGCAACCTTACCATGGTATGCATCTGGTTCTAGTTTCACCAACTAGTAAATATCAATCATCAAGAAGGTGATTATTAACGTATACCATCATAGTCTATGACTCAATGATAATTCATGGTAATTCACACTTTAACTAAGATCAAATTCATTTTTAAATCAACTTAAACAATCATTAACCTTTAATAATTTCGGTGTTCGAGTCAATAAGGTTTGACTTTATCAACCAAATGCTAATACCATAGTCTTAGGCTTGCTTTGCCATAATAATGGCTTTACAACAATCAAACTAGTATTACCTTAATGAAAAACCAAAAGCATTACTAGCTCCGAGTGAGATGTTTTCATAATGTATTATTTTCCTTGACCACCAAAACCAAAACACAAAGATCATTAGTCATCATCCAATTACAGCTTAATTAATGAAATAACACAAGTACAATCAAGAAATACATTATTATCAAACCAATAATTTCAGCAAGTGAGATGAAACTGGAATAACGATAACATGTGCATTCATGTAACTCGATTTTTCACTATTGTGAAATCATCATGAACAAGAAGAAAACATAGTCATCAAGATAGTTACAAAGAACCAACAATCTAATAATGCACAACATCATCATACTTAGTAAAGGAAGTACATTCAACATTAAAGCAAAACAAGAATATGTCGTAAATGTTAAGTGCTTTACTTAACGCAAGGCGACAAACGGTGTTGTGTGGTTATGCATGAAACTATGTGTAAGGGTGTATATACTTTTCAAGATATACATGCGTACATGTAGCTGCATACTCGGCTACGTAATAAGGTTTATTCCCCCGACCTTCATCAATCATTCACCATTTTACGACTTGTCCATTTGATAAAATAGACTAAAATTGTGGGATGTGACACAAAAGAACATAGATGTAATAGTAAGATGGATTATTCATATAAATAACCTTATAATGCATCCACAAATATCAAAAACACATTTAAGACACTTTCAAGGATTAGCGCACTACACTTATTGGATCATGTAATGAACTCATGATGCATATCATTCTTCTACGTTTCCCATGAATCCTTTATTTTATCATCAAATCCCTTTCAAATTATAATTCAATCTAGACAATCTTATGTTTAGAGTTAAAATTGATGTCATAACAATGGGTGTTGGATTCAAAACTTGAAGGCCTCCTTAATTAAATGTTTCAATGACATGGAGAAGATTATATTTGTAATGTTAATGATGTCATCTCAGTCACACATCAATGGGAATCTTACGATGCACAACATTAATTATAAGATAATCCTATCAAAACTTGGAGCAAGATTTCTAGTGCCATGCGAGAGAATACTACCTCTCAAACACTATGAGGAAAAGTACATGAAGTTTCATCATTTTCACTAATGTGAGGATTTCAATACTACGCCAATGAATTTTGTCACCATTTTTACACCTACCATAAAACAAAATGAAACAACATAATATGTTAAATACATTAGCAAAATATCACCTTATATTTTCACCAAGATGGAATTATTGACCTTTAAAATAATGGGAAAATAAAACCATGATTCCACTAAGATAAATAAGAAGGTATTTTTTTCATTTGGCATCACACACAAGATAAATCGTGCCCTATGCTTTAAACTCTTTTACACATCATGCAAATATAAACAACCAAAATAATATTGTAATCAGTAAAAGACTCTAATGCAATCAAATTAAATAAAATACAAGAAGAGGAAAGTTGATTATTGGTGCAATTAACACCACGCAAGTTCACACAAATACTATGAGTGTTACACATAGCACAATAATCCATGATTTTGTAATCTACATTTTTCTCATGCAAGTAGAAAACACTAATCCAGATGGTACTTGTTTGATTTCCAACACTTCTTCCATCGGTGTTCGATCAACACTTCAAAAGAAAAATAATTATTCATCAACATTATTTATATAGCTAAAGGTCAACAACTAAATGGTGTCATCATTAATTGAAGTCAAAAGAGAATCATTAATAAATATGGATTTCATTACCTAGGTCTTACAAATGAAGCACGTCTTTGACCATACTCCTTACTTTATTATGGTTATATCAAGGGAAAGATATTCAAGTTTGGAAATAATGCACTTTAAATATGGAATCAATCCCATGAAATACATGATCACTTATGATATCATTCCACTTGAAATTTGTGGCATCCTTTTTGGAAAATCATATATAAATGACCACAATAATACCTATCGGGATAAGCCACAACATTAGACCATCTAAGTCAACAACTACAAATTATACATCATAAAATCCCCTCTAAATATTAAAATTACTTTTGTACATGCCAAGTACTATTAAGCTCCTTTCTAATGTACAAAAATTGTGTTACTCATAATTTTTCTAGATACACCAATGTAACCTAGAAAGTGTATATTGAAAATGTTCCATGTCACACAATGGTCATGGAAACAACTCAAGAAGCTACTAAAACAATATGGACATTGTTTTTAAGAACCTAAAGTACTTCCCATATATTACACGATACAATATCAAATCAATTTGGTCCTTGGCTTCCTAGTTTAAAGCATATAGTTGTAATGTAAATCCATTAGGTAGAATGTTAAAATGCAATGTTATATCTCGAGAGCTTGTTGATCAAGGAAAGATCAGGGCAAGATGTTCTCCTTATGGTAGGTTGATATTCTTGATGCCTACTAAATATGGGTCATGGTGCTTCTACGTTGATTATTATGTGCTTAATAAGATAATCACTTCTACACAAAGTGCAAATAGCTCTGTTGGTGTCGAATCACAGCACCCCTGGGACTCCGCAACGCGATCGTTTGAGACTCCCAGTGCGATTGCACAACATGGAGCTTTTCCCAAGTGTGGGACCTCGCGAAATCGGAAAAGCTCTCCGGATGAAGGCCGGCTCCTATTCCTCTGTTCAGATGCACCAATGAAACGCAGAGGTTTACCCAAAAACCTAATCTAACTACCAAGGAGACAGGGAGAGAGAAATGCATAAAAATAAACCTAAGCTAAGGAGGTGATGCACCGAGGAATGAAGAACACATGTTTTGCCAATTAAACACAAACCACAGAAATGCAATGCAATATCATGCACAGATAAACATATTCACAGTGAAAGATCAGGAGGATGCAAAATGAAACACATAGAGGGTTGAGAAACATCCACAGTCATGCATTTATTTGCTCCGAAGGTTTGATACAATACACTGCGAAAAATGCCAAGAGGCAAAGGTGGCATTACAGTTTCAAATGGGAGGTTTGAGCTCCACAACTCCACCTGCCAAAGAGAAGAAGGGAGGGGCCAAAACAAAAATGTCCAACCTTGAGAAAAAGCCCATCCTTTACAATTTATAGAAGGGAAAGAGATGGAGAAGTGAGAAAATCGAGATTTGCCCAACCACCTCCAAGACTGCGCCGAACTCCATTCATCATGGCGGTAGGTAAGAACCTCAACCACCCAAAATGGTGAACTGTCATATTTCCCGCGTCAGGCCCGTTCAGTCGGGTTCGGGACTCTCCTCTGCATCCGCATCGGGCTTGGAGGACACCGCGGCATGTGTTTGATGTTCGTGCTTTCCCGAAACCCGCATCCGCCGCTATTACCAAATTTCCTTTGTTTTCGGGTTCGGAGGTATGACTTGCATATGCATCGGGTTTGGGAGGTGGCGCAACATGTTTTCGCCCCATGCTTTTCCGACTTGTTCGCCCGACCTGTTTTCCCGACTCGGAAACCCGAAATGCCTTGTGTCGGGTTTTGCGACCCTTCCGACATGTCCTTCCTGTCGGGTTTTCCAACCCTTAGGCATATTTCTTCTTTGTCGGGTTTTCCAACCCTTCTGACATATTTTCTTTGGCGTCGGGTTTTCCAACCCTTGCAACATGCTTCTTTACCATGTTCTCCCGACGTGCTTCCCCGACGCGCTTCCCGACGCTAAGACCCGATTTCTTTGATGTCGGGTTTTAGAGACCCGAATACATATTTTTTCTTTGTTTCGGGTTTTGAGACCACCCAACATGTCCTTTGTTGTTTCTTCACCCTGTTGACCCGATTGCTTTGATGTCGGGTTCTAGAGGCCCAACGACATATTTTCCTTGTTGGCGTGTTTTTGAGACCACCCGACATGTCTTTGTGTGTCGGGTTTATCCGCTCCTCGACATGCTTCTTCACCATGCGTTTCCGATGTGCAAAACCCGATTGCGCTTCACCTGGGTTTTGCGACCCTTCCGACATGTCCCTTTTTCCGCTTTGCTTCTCGAAATTGTTCGTTTATCCATATTTACCAGGGGTAAATATATACAACAACTCCTTTTGAGAAAATATTGTGTTAAAATTAGCTTTTGGGGGTTTTTAGGTTGTGTTTCTATGAATAATTCACATAGTGAAAGGTGGTGCAAATGTGACTTGCAACCTTGATGTGACTAGAAATTTTTATTGCATCACATTTGCACCACTTTTGTGACAAATTTGTGCTACTTTTCCACATGTTTGTGTTGGACATTCATGATGTCAACCATGTTATTTTCGCATTGCACAAGTGGTGAACATGTGATGCAAAGTTTTTTGATAAATTTAAAAATGTAATATAATTATTTGAAATATCAAATAATTATATTACAATGTGTGTGTGTGTGTGTGTGTGTGTGTGTGTGTGTGTGTGTGTGTGTGTGTGTGTGTGTGTGTGTGTGTGTGTGTGTGTGTGTGTGTGTGTGTGTGTGTGTGTGTGTGTGTGTGTGTGTGTGTGTGTGTGTGTGTGTGTGTGTGTGTGTTTAAATGTACTAAAAATTGATATTGATACCTTTTGTATAAAAACAATTAAGAAGATTATAGTAACGTTTACACAAATTAATGGAATTAAAATAATAATAAGTTATTTTTAAAATGTAAATTACAATGCTAAAATAAAATATCATACATCAAAAAAATTACTTATTTTCTAAATGAACTTAACATTACTAAAATAACATATACCAGTTTTTAAACATAAAATAATGTTTTAGGTAAGTTAATGGAAAATACGAAATGTCATCTCAAATATGAGAAAATAATTATTTTCTAATGTATAATACAAAAACAAAATTCAAATTGTAATTTATATAAAAGCTACGAACTATTGAAATCATCAATTGCTCGTCACTATCATCTAAGGGATCATTATCATTATGATAATCTATATGATCATTTCCCATATTGTTTGGATTGTGCTCCATCCCATGCTATGATGGGTTGTCATGGCCATAGTTAGGATCATCATCATCACTAGTACCCTCTCTAGAGTTAAGGCCATTAATTAAAGCGACATTTTATTCACCTCTGATGACATTATTTAATAATTAATAAAATATTTGAAATTTAATTTATGTTAAATACTTTATTTTAATAATTATTTAAGAAATTAATATGGTCTTCTTGCACAAACCCATGATAATGTGCTCATTTTTGAATGCATTGGTGTTTCATCTAAGGGATTTAAGTTTTGTTTGCACTTTTTAAGTGGCTTTGAAGTCATATATTTTCTATTGCAAAAATAATTGAAAGTTACAAATATAATTGAGGTATGAATTAATAAGTGTTGTATACTAGGATATTTAAATAAACTTACAAATTTGTAAGCACACCCTCATTTATGGTCATTTGTCTCAAACGATGAGTCACCAACTTCCCATGACTCATTCGGTTTTGTGAGATTTTTCATAGATGATTTAGACCCATATATTAATATGAATACATAAAAATACTCATAATTAATGAATATGACAAAAACATATAAATTTTTTTATTTTATATCTTTATTTTTCAAATTACTAGATACCCATTCTAAGTCCCATTTTGTATTTTACATGAAGATGCTTTCATGCCTACACATCGGTGTGCTAGTATCTCATCGTGTGTATTACCCATGCAATTATCTTATACATTAAATTTATCATAAATTAATATAAGTATATAAATAAATATAAACATCATTTTAATTTATTTCGTTGTCATACCCATATATGTCGCCTCATCCTCTTAAGCACCTTTGTCTCAATTTTTTCAATAATTTCTACATCATAGTAGGAACTACAAAACTCTTTCTTAGTAGAAACTGCAACCAACCATTTTCTATACTTAACTAGTTATAATTTGTATTCTGGTCATAATTTTCAAAAATTAATACTTTTGCTTGCATAATAATTATTTTTTTGAAGTGCCTATAAGAAAATAATGAAATTAAAAAATATATATTTAAAACATTAATAACATGAAAACAAAATGATTAAATTAAAACAAGATGTAAACTAATACTTACTTGCACGAACATCTTATAATATTTTCATTCATGGTACACATACGGTATCACGTGCATGACCTCCCACACACTCAATAATTACTCATTTAATGTTATACGAGATGGTCGATCCTCCTCACAATCGGGGGAGAATTTGTATCCCCTATCATTGTTACATACAACAACTCCTCAACACTTTTGGGGATGGTCTCCTATTATATAAATTGAAAAGCACAATATTTATGAGGCTTCATTGAAGATGTTAGCACATTGAAGACGATGGCATAGAAGACTGCGATCTATAGTTATACAATAAATTATTAAAAAAGTTTATGAATATGACTTCAAATAATTTAGAAGAAAATTATATTTTACCTCTTTACCTCCCTTGAAGTAGGTGAAACATTATAGGTTGCCTCTGAAATTTCACCACGGATCGTCGATGATGAGATATACGAAGATACAAATACATTGGAACTAAAAATGAAGATCTGTAATTATACAAGAAATCAATTTTTTTGATAAATTAAACCTCATTAAATTATGAAATAAATTTTTGAACATGACTACAAATATTGTAGAATAAAATAAACTATTACCTTCGTACCTCCCTAGTAGTATGTGAAACAAGAGAGTCAATGTCAAGAATCTAGATATGGGCCTTATCTAGATATGGGGGCCCCACCCCCATATCTAGATAGAGGCCCCCATATCTAGATAGGGCCCCTATCCATATAGAGGCCCGCCCCTATATAGATATATGGAGGGCCCTATATCTAGATAGGCCCCCATCAGGGGGCTATCTAGATACCATTTTTCAAGCACGATTAGTTGGATTAGCTCACTTTTCCGTAGGTTATATATTTACCTATGCAGCTTTCTTAATTGCCTCTACATCAGGCAAATTTGGTTAATTCTTTTAAATTTGAGGAGATATATAGATTATAAATCTAATCTCTATTCATTTTACGCACATCATGAATACAAGTACACATCTAAATCTCAATGTACATGATATGATTGGCGAGGCATACGATTAGTGTTGTATCGAGGGGTAAAGAAATCCTCCTCATGCCTCATGTAGAATCTTCATGAACATTAGTTCTGTCACACCCCACACTATTCAATACTCGTTTCAAAAATATTGACCGATGATCAAGAGGTTTTATGTATTAAAAAAATCTAGGGTTTGTTGTGTTTTAGCTAGGGTTTATTGTTTCTTTGCGAGTTTTGTTTTTTCTTACGGTTTTTTTTCTTTTGTAGGGTTTTTTGTTTGTTTCTTATGCTTTTTTTTGTTTTCCTAGGAATTTTTTTACAAGCATTTGATGTTTTTAACTAGGGTTTGATATTTTTAACTAGGGTTTTCTATATTTTTCATAGAATTGATTTTATTGCTATATTTTTAATTTTCCCTCCATTTTGAAATTTGGGGTTTGTTGTTTTTTTATTTTGGCTAGGGTTTCGTTGCTTTCATAGTTGTTTTTGTTTGGATTTGTTATTTTTGGGTTATATTTGTTGTATTTTGAGCTTAGGTTTGTTATTTTTGTTGGGATTTACTATTTTTTCCTAGTTTTTGTTAAGTTTTTCTAGTTTTTGGGCTAAGGTTTACTATTTATTGAGCGAGGGTTTTTGTTTTTCGCCAATGTTTTGTTAGGGTTATAATATTAAGTGGTCATATACACTTAATTAAACCCACCAAATGTTTTATTTATAAAACATGTCGGGTCACTACAATCAACCTATGTGGATGAATTTTATTTAAACATAGTTCAAATAAATTAATGTTGCTGAAACAATGCATTACCGTGGAAACCATTTTCACTAACCCTATTTAATAAGCGGCTCTCATTTTTTAGAGGAGATATCTAGATTCAAGAATTATATTTTGCAAATTTATTGAAATTGTGCAAAGGTTAGAAGAGTGGTGGGACCAGGAGATTGTGGGAGTGTGGGGTGAAAGTGTAATTTTAATATTAATAGATAAGTGATTTTGTTGATTTTTTAACGAAGTATTTTTCCATGTAAAATCTTGTGTTTTATTGTTATGTGATTTATGTTTACTTTTTACTTAGTTATTTTATTTATGTAAGTTAATAATTAATTCGTGTGTATTTAAGAACTATAATCATTGGTAATTTGAGTGATAAATATTTAATTAATATTTATCTTAATTTTTCTCGACATGGTATCGAGAGGATGTTTAAGTTTTTTTGAGTGTTGAGGAAAACTTGGATTTTTTTGAGGAATTGGTCCTTGTACAAATATTAAATCAAAACAAGGAAAAGTTACAAATTGGTGCACATATAAAGGAAAAATTATTTTTAAAAACTTTGTACAAAGTTCCAATTAAATTTATACAAATAATCCTAGAAATCTATAAAAATAATAATACAAGATCTTGAATCAATTTTGTTTAAAATTTCTTTTTGATAGTTTTTGAAAAATGGAAAGAAGGTACATTTATATTCCCTATCTATCTCGGTGCCTTTCAAAAATCAAAAGATTATTTCAAATTTAATTTATTTATTTTTGTTTGAAAAATTAACTAAAATTTGTTGCTTATAGAAAAAAATTGTTTTTAGTTAATTTGATTTCAAGTTGTGTTTTTGCGTTTATCATTGGAAAATGTTCAAAACTACCGGTTTTCAATGGATAAATCGTAATTTTTAATTGGGACAAACTATAGGATCTTGCGAGTTAGGTTAAAACCTTGTTTTATGGCTAGAAGCTGTGGGATCTTGTCACCGGTATGGAGAAATGTCCCCCTTTGGAAGGAAAGTGAACCTCGAAAACCTAAGCTCCTCCCAAAGTGATGCGGGAGCATAACTTGCAAAGACCATAACTTTTGATCCGACTATTGGATCGTCTTGAAATTTTAGGGTGGTAGATATACATTAGTACTATGCTAGGGTCAAATTTTTAGGAAGGTTGTGGCCATTTTAGGCACTTTTTGGGCCCATATTCCTTCATCTAGTGGCTTGAAATTGGTTCCAAAGCGTTTTTTTGCTTTTGAATAGGTCTTAGAACTTTAATAACTTTTGTTTTTCTTATTAGAATAAGTCAAAAATTGTGTGAGCCTTAATTTATGAAGGCATATTTGGCACACAAATTTTTGGGCCCATCCGAGTTGTTTTTCTAGTAGGTAATTTTTGGCATTTTAGGGTTTTTTGGCATTTTAGGGTTTTTAGAGTAGACGTGAAATAAAAGGAGGATTGTAATGATGTAAAAGATTAGTGTGGATTTCAGAATGAGAAGAAATATATTTTGAAACTTTTGGTTTTTATTTGCAAAGTTGGTTATTTGTGTTTTGGGGGTATTTAAGCCTCTTGCATTTGGATTCACATCACAAAGATCCGGGAAGCCTTTTCAATTTTATTACGAGAGAATAAAAGATAAGATTTTACTATATATAGGACACATGGACTCTCTTGTTGACGCTTGGAAATAATTGGAAACCATGCATGAGGTAATTAACTTCTTAAAGATAATTAAACTCATTATGGAACTATTTATAACTCCCATGAAGGGGATGAAAAAATAGTTAATTATCTAGCAAAAATTAAAAATATTAAAGCACAGTTAGATGGATGTAATTGTGAACTGTTTCAAGATAAATTGTTATATTTCATCATTCAAATAAACATCCATGAAAAATTGAAACTACATCTCAATATTAAACTCTAAATACCAAAATGATTTTGATTTACCTGACTTGGACACTCTTTCTTCTCTCCTAATTTAGGAAGAATGAATCACAAAAACTTCAATTCAAAAGAGAATTCCTTAGGAATTGTTCTCACATAATCATAAAGCCTTCCAAAATCAAAACAGCAATCCCAATCAAAAATCAAGCTTCAAATCAAAATTTAAATCTAATCTAACACTAATCCTATCAGGAATAGTCAAAATTTCAATGGAACTTGTAATAAATATGGAAATTATGGTCATAAAGGGACTAACTATTATTCAAAAACAAAAAAAAATGATAAAAATGTTAAAAATAATAAGTTCAACAATAATAAAATCAAACTCAAAACCAAACAAAAAACGTTGGGAAAACTATTGCACTATATATTGCACTCCCTTCAAATGACAACGAATGGATTCTAGATAGTGGTGCCTCTAGGCCCATGACCTGCATTCTTGAAATCCTCACAGATATTGCATAATGTCGGGAAAATATATATCTAGGTGACAATTCTATCATTTGATCTGAAATTTGTGGTAATGTTAAATTGAAAAATGGAACAATTAAGAATGTGTTATTCGTTACTCAGTTAAAGAAGAACCTTTTATCTTGCTCTCAATTAACTAAAGAAAATTATAAAATTGTATTATTGCAAAATAAATGGTATGTGAAAAATAAACTCAGTAATGTTATTACTTCTAGTATACAAAAAAATGGTTTATATATTTTTGATGGATTTGTTTCGAAACTTGTTTTTCTTCTACTTTTAGAAATGATCTTCAACTTTTGCATGAAATACTGGACATGTGAATATTAGGAGTATGTATGAAATGTCTCATCTAAACCTTGTAATAGGTCTCCCTAAAATGAATCTAATCATGAAACGTGTGAAAGTTGTTAGCGTGGTAAGCAACGTGTTGATTCATTTCACAAACATCATAATCCAAATTCATCTCACTTGTTAGAGTTGATTCATAGTGATGTGAGAGGTCCACTTGAAGTTCCAATATGTTATATTCTTTATTGATGATTTCTCTAGGATGACATGGTCATACTTCATTAAGAAAAAGTTGATGTCTTGTCCAAATTCCAAAAGTTTAAAACCTTAGTTGAAAATAAGTCTTATCACAAAATTAAAAGGTTTAATTAATGAAGATATATATGTTAAGAAAACATTTTTGAATTCTAAATTAGTATGTGATTACTAAAAATAGTATTATATGCACATCAAATGACACTTGGGGACGCCTTTGTGTTTGTATTGGAGACGTCTAATATTGATTGCATCTAATATTTTTTTAAGATTGAAATGTTGAAGTTTTTTTTTTCAAAAATTCAATATATTGGTAATATGACATGGTTAGTTATAAACATATTGTCATTAAAGTTGGTATACAACTTGTTTTTAAACCTATTAATGTAGGATTCATATATGGCTAAAAGTGAAATCAATAATGGTTTATATTGTGCCTATTCGATAATGATTTGTTTGTAAAGTGTGAAAATAATTATATTATCATTATTGTTTTATATGTTGATGATTTGTTGATTACTAGTAGTGATAAGAATTTAATTCTTAGAATCAAAGAAAGATTAAAACAACATTTTGAAATGACTGACTTAGGTTTGTTAAATCATTTTTAGGCATGGTTATATTTCAGGATCATAAATCTATTGATGCATCTCAATCTCAATATGCTACTAATTTACTTTTAAAATATATAACATGATTGACTATAAAAATTTTCTATTCCTATTGAATTTGGTGTTAAATTAGATCCTAAACTTGCATGTGATAAATTTAATCCTACTTTGTATAGACAAACTAGTTGGTAGTTTAATTTATTTGACTATTACTAGGCCAAATATTTCATATGCAGTAGGAGTTGTTTCTAGATTCATGCGGATCCTTATGAGGATCATTGGAAAATGACAAAAAGAATTCTAAAATATATTAAAGGAACAATTAATTATGGTTTGTATTATTCTTCTTGTAATGATGTAAAATTATTTGGATATTGTGATTCGACCATGTTGGTGATATTATAGATAGAAAATATACTTATGGATATGTTTTCAAGTTTGGTGCTTGTTTCATTACTTAAAGTAGCAAGAAGTAATCGACAATTTATTTATCTTCTGCTGAAGCAGTATAGAAGTATTATGGAAGCAAAAAGAAAGCCATTGGTTGAAAATATTGGTGTATGAACTCCATATGGGAATCAAAGAAAGCAGTACTCTTCTATGTGACATCTAGAGTTTTATTTATCTTTTGAACAATTTAATTCAGCATTAAAGAACAAAGCATATAGAGATTCATATGCACTTCATTCGAGAGAAAGTCCTAAATGGAAATATTGATCTCAAATCCTATTCGAATGAAGATCAAGTTGTATATATTTTCACGAAGCCACTGAGTGTTGTGAAGTTTTACAATTTTTGTGCCTTGTTAGGACTTTTAGAGTTAGCCTTGAGGGGGAGTGTGCATGATAATGTCACCTATTAATGGCTTGTTGTAAAATCCCTATACAATCTCCATTTTGTAAAAGATCACCGTAAGTGAATCTTAAGTAAATGATCATAACGCATGAGTTTACTTGTAATACCCAACAAAGCATTAGTTATGGGAGATTCTTATTTTATAAAAGACTTTGTAATCTTATGTAAGACTTCATATGTAATCACTTGTCTTGAGTTTTTTTTTTGTGGCAAAATCCGCATGAATTCCCTTGTTGTTTCATGTTATCCTAAACGTACTTTTAGAGTTTTATGGATTATAATTCTTTTTTTCAAAAGGTGATGTTTGGAATGATCAAGGTTGTTTAAAAATTCATCAAATTTTTGCATAGTATAATTATTTTATTAAGGTGACTATGACATTATTTCCCACGTAATATTAACGGGGAGTGTTAGGATTGTAATATTAAGTGGTCATACATACTTAATTAACCCCATAAAATGTTTTATTTATAAAATATGTCAGTCATCACAATCCACTTATGTGGATGAATTTTATTCAAGCGTAGTTTAAATAAATTAATGTTTGATGAAGCAGTGCATTCCGTCGTGCAAACCATTTTCACTAACCGTACTTAATATGGGCTCTCATTTTTAGAGGAGACACCCGAGATTCAATAATTATATTTTGAAAATTTATTGAAATTGTGCAAAGGTTGGAAGAGTGGTGGGACCCAAGGAGATTGTGAGAGTGTTGGATGAAAGTGTAATTCTCATATTAATAGATAAGTGATTTTGTGGATTTTTTACTTGAAAGGTTTTCCCACATAAAATCTTGTGTTTTATTGGTATGTGATTTATGTTTACTTTTTACTTATTTATTTTATTTATGTAACTTAATAATTAATTCACTCTGCATTTAAGAGCTAAATCCTTAGCAATTTGAGTGGTAAATATTTAATTAATATTTTTCCTAATTTTTCCGACATGTTTTTGTTTTTATTTCTATAGTTTCCTATTTTTGCTAGGATTTGGATTTTTCTTGTAAAATAAATCTTTGTACTATGCAAAAATTATCATTAAAACCATGTACATGCCTCTCTTCTTTTGTCCCTAAATTATTCCTCCTCTTCCACCTTCACCTCATTACAAAGTCATTTTTTCCTTCTAACTCTATCATGTTCCTCTTCTTCAAAGAATGTGTGAAGTTATTTTCTCCGTACCCTTATTTCATTTTCTTATTCTTCTACACAATTGTTTTCTTTTATCTTTCCATCTTCTCCCTAATTTCCCTCCTCTGCATTTAACACCGACATATTTCTATTACACTATCTTTTTTAACGTTTTGGCAAAGCACGTGTACACGATAATAAAAAGGATACAAATGGTCTTGGCCCTTTTATTTTTGAAGTTAGGAATTTTTGTAGTGTAAAGGTGGTGCTAATAGTACCACAATTTAGGTCATAATTGCATTATAGTATTTGTGTCAAATTTTCTCAAGAATAAAATCAAAAAAATGCAACATGAATCAACACAAATTTGACACAAAGTGTGATGTTTTTACACTATATGTAGAAAGATTGGTGAAGAACCTATATCCATTTTCATGTATTGATAAAAAAATGAACTACCAAGAATAGAATACTATACCAAGATCAACATGATGTTACGTTACCATCAAGTTCTATTACATCTTGAATATGTTCTAAAAAAATAGCCAAAATAGAAGAATGATTATATTAATGGTTTGTAATTCCATTTAGCTTGAACAATATAGATTATATGTGAATTTGGTTATGCCCTTAGGCCCTTCACAAAATATTTTTCATCTTATACCTAGATAACATTTTCATATTTAGTAATACTTGGGAGGATTATTGTTATCACCAAATCACAATACCCCCTAAATAGCTTGTGTGTGAATGGGGCATTCGGTGTGATTGGGTAACATGGGTATCACCTCTCAAGTTATGGGACTTGTAGGCTTGAGGTGAACCTCTCGAAGAAGGTCGGCTTCCTCTTCCTAAAATAAGCACTACACTAATCCTAATGCAAGGAAAGCAACTAATTAGACCTATACTAACATTTCCATGGGATTAGGGAGAGAGATTGCATGAAATAAAACCTATACTAGAAGTGGTGATGCACTAAGAAAGGGATTTTCTAGACAATTTTCCGGCTTTCCAATGAAGAAGGATGAACATGGGAAGGATGGACATGCATCACAAACCCAACTATATACAATACTTCATTTCCAGATAAGCACAACAACTTCCAAAACTCCGCATGGAAACCAAGTTTGCAAAGTATACTGCAAACATGAGAAAGGCAAAAGGAAGCAACCAAAATGATGCAAGGACAGATAATTAGCCACAAAACATAATTTTTATTACTCCAAGAACATGCATAGTGCATCATTACAGTAGGAAGAGGTAGAAGTTTCCATTACAATCTTTGGAAGGAAGGCTTGAAAGCCTCTAAATTCACAACAGCTCGGCTTGAAAGAAGAGGAAAACTTGGGAAAATTGTCTAACTCCTTGGAAAAATACACCCCTTTACCTTTTATAGCACTCTTGAGTTGTGTAAGAGAAAGAAGGAGAAATTCCTAAATTCTAGGAAAATTTGTACCAAGTATGGTCTCATTATGCTTCATGCTTGCTCAGTAGCACTACAATCCCGATTGCATCATCAATTGTACTGGGAAAAATTCCCCATCATGTTTTCATAAATTCAAAATTTTGAATTTTTCTCCATTTAATTTAAAATAATATTTTAATAAATTTTTGGAGGTCCTTTATACCCCTGGTGGGCTCCATAGGCTGAAAACTTTTAGTTCGGGTTGTTTTGGGTTGCTTTGATAGTCAACTTGCCAACCAACTCGATAGCTAGCTCGGTGAGCTAGTTGGTGAGCTGCTTTATTGCATCACATGGTGGGTTACTCTTTTCCCTACTATTGAGATCTTTTCTTCATGGCTCAAGCAAGATACTCACTCGCACATTCTTGCTCCATACTTCATTGATGTCAACGACCAATTATTTTTTGACCACCTCAACGTCTCCTTACTCACACAATGGCTCATCGAGCCCTCGAATATTCCCTCGCCCCAAGTTTCAAATTTACCTATTGAGTGCCTCAAGAAAGCTCCAAGTGTTCCCCATCAATTGCATCAGGTGCCTCACCTCCACATTTTGCAATGAATGGCGCTTTGCACTCCACATGGTGGGTTCCAACTTGCCTTATGATTTAACGGCCTCGAAAATGGCTCCACCATTCACTCACAACTCGGTGATTAACCGAGTACACATGTCAACCGAGCTCTAAGTTGATAGAGTACACATGTTGCCTCACTTGCTTACAACTTAGCCGCTCCTTCATCCTTATCACCAATGCACCCCCAACCCAATGACTCAATGAGCGACTTGGCAACTACCCGCAAGTTAACCCGGTCTCCTATCAACTTTCGTGATTCGGATATTCGACTCGCCATGCCATACACTATTCACCGAGCTCACAAAACTCGAAACCCTAAAATTCTTAAGTCTGAAATTTAAACTTTAGGTTTCAAAATTTTCCCTCCATCTTACCTCGTCGAGCACCTCTCGAGTTCGATTTTCCGAACTCCGAAAATCCAAAATTCAAAGATCGGAAGTTAGGATCCTCCAATTCCTTACGACGACTCGCCCATCGAGTACTTCGAATCATTAATCCCGAAAGTCGAACCTTACGGCTTCCAAAATCATGACTCGTCAAACTATCTCGTCACATGAATTTCAAAACTCCTCTGCCACTTCACTCATCATTGGCTGATCGAGCCATTTTGTCACATCAAGCTCGATGCGGTCTCCCACACATTGAGTTGATTCATTCCAACACCGAGCCCTTACTACATCGACGCGTCCTTATCACCTCCTAGCTCGGCCATGTCCGAGCTCCTCCAATGAGCCACGATTGATCTCAACCCTCCTCAATCTTCATGACTCGCTACGTCTCGAGGTTCCTTGCCTCACTATCTTATCCGAGTCCCCAGAGAGGTCCACCACACTCCCACTCTCGATCCAATATTTCGTCGAGCTCAAGGATGTAAGTCGTGATTTACCTACACCGAGTTTGCATCTATTCAAGCGAGTCACTCACCCCACACCTTTTCTCGGACCTATCCTAAGCTCGCATCCATTCAATATTGCATCTCTCGAACATCACCTCCATTCTACCGAGCTAATTTGCTCTGTTACCTAGTCATGACCTGATGCATCAAGCCCCTGTCATGAGTTGATCCAGATTGTCCCAAGTTACATTGTTCGAGCTCAAACCCTAGCTCATTGTACATGCTCCTAAGAGCTCATCGGGTTGTTAGTTCTTTCACTCTTCCCCCAGTTCCATTTTGGCAATCCATGCTCCAACTTGTTCCATCTACCTCTACCAATCCCTCATTGATCTCTTCAATGTCATCCATTTCCACAAGCTCGATATCGAGTTGTTGCACGCGTAGCCCAACATTACCCTCTAGATGTTGCATTTTCTTGAAAATTGAGCTCGAGTATTTCCCCTCCGACATGTTACTTCCTTGTCGAGCCCACATCGAGATGTTTCATTGTGTTTCAAAGGATGAGCCTACCAGCCAAACGAACTCACACTCGAGCTATACCTTGCAACATTTATCCCAAAACCTATAGCTCGCCCTTAGCTTGCCGAGCTACTCGGCGAGTTATTTCAAGCTCATGCCCACTTGACCCTCTAAACCTGATTTTGATCCAGATTTTGATTGTCTTAGGATTTTATCGAAACCAAAGGATAATGGGAATACAGTAAGACCTCTCAAACATGATTCATTAATTTTGGTCATTTTTCACTCGTGTTGATTGGAAATGGGCCCGTCGGGGCCAATTTCCTCTCTCTGATCAAACCTCGAGCCTCCAAGACCTGAAAAATGAAGGAAAAGTCCAAGATGACCCCAAACCTTCTCATAGCACCATAAATGTTCTCTAAATACAAAATTTTAACCGGAAATCCCCATAATGCTTCATGAAGGACTCTTCTCGGTCCTTAGGTCTAATGTACCCCATTGTCTATTTTTTCCCAAGGGGAAAAAATGGATAACAATTATCATAGGATTATATAGAGTCTTGTGCACCTTATTCACATTTCTCAAGCACAAGTTTCAAGCTAACTTAGGGAAGAGTATATTTGATGCACTACATATTCAATACCTAAGCTACATCATTTCTCATACACCCATCCATGTAAATATGAATAATATTAGAGTAATCCAAGAATGGCCAAATTCTCACAATCTCATAGAGCTTAAGAGTTTTTGCACTCACACAAGCTAACTTTTGGACTTTCATATTCTTCCTTTTATTTTTACATATATCTTGGTCGCTCAACTAGATCATGCATACAAATTTTTCATTCTACGAGGAACTTACGAAACTATGTGCATTTGAGGAGTTCAAACAAATCTTGTATGTTGTCTTTCCTAATAGTTTGTGACATTTTTTAACATTTTAATATCAAGACCAATGCATAAAAATATATACTTAAAGTGATATTCACTTGTTAGTGTATGTGAATACATGTAGAATTTGTATGGTTTAAGTTACACTTTGTAATATTAATTGTAAATATGGATAGGTACTCATTGTGTGCATACTTAGCAATATAATTTTTTTATAGAGAAGATTATCGATTAAGTAATTAATTTAATTGGCCTATGCTAATAATATGAAAGTCTTATCTTAAGAATACTTGTAGTACAAGTAACCTACTCTCCAATACCTAATCTTAACCTTAATCTTTGAGAGATGTATTAGCATTCTACCAAAATATTCATAAAATAACAAAAAGAGGTAGTTGTTCTACTTGCCTTAGTATTGTGTCTTTCAAGATTTCAAAAATTTATCTTATGAATGCATGTGGGTGAAACTCTTAAAGTTAGTTCGGTGATCCTATAACTTGTCCATGAATATTACATGGTATAAGAGATTAATCAAAAGCTTCACCTCTTACCTCACGTCATTTTTGGGTCCTATTCAGATTTATGAAAATTCATCACCTTGAAGGAGCCACAGTCGATACGAAATCATTTGGGTACCTTGTGTAATTTCTTAGTCAAATTCACATCCTTTCATGCTCCATGTGTAATTTCATAATCAGATATATTGTTTTTCATGCTCCTAAAAATAGTCTTTTAGCTCTCACAAGATTTAGGTTTTAATATAGTTAATTACAATTATTTTTCCTTGGCATAGTTTTTCATTTCGTAAATGCAAAAAAATCATCAAAAATTGTATTAACATATATTTACACTATAGGAAATCATTATTATCTTATTGCAACCATTCTAACTTCAAAACTCTTTGTGTTCAATCCCCTCGCCTTTTACACCCCTATAGTCAGCTTTTTTCGACCACTAAAACCATATTTTTTTCATGAAAACTAAAATTTATTTAGTGTCTCTATGATATTTTAGCATCCGAAAAAATCAAGTTTCATCCTTGAAAAATATTTTTGTTTTAGTTATTTACCTCCACAAAAATAGGTACAATAATCACCTTTGGGCTATTTTTTTATTCATTCATCTAAGAATAGTGAAACTCGTCACCCTAATGATACCTTGTTATTCTACCCTCAAAATTATTCCGAGGTTCCTCCTAAGATATATGTAATTTGGATTTTTTTACTTGAATGATGCCCTCCTTTGACTAAGAAGAGTGACACCTATTTCTTAGGAGATGCCTTGATTATACCTTCATAATGAACTTCCAAGGTATCCCTCGGTGATACCTTGGCCTTGTAATTTTCAATGGACTACCAAACTTGAAATAGTCATATTTTCCTCATATGAACTCTATTTTTAGAGTCATTTTTTGAACTTGCATAATTTTGTACAAGGTACATGAAGGTGACATCCTCTATGACATCTAACATACCACCTACACAAAACCTTTCTAGGGAGTCTCAACCTATCGTTAAAGTGACATTGTGTCCTTTCCCTTTTGAAATTTGCACCCAAACTTGTACAGGAAATAACTTCATAATAAGGACTCCTTTTAATGGATTCAGAAAGGGGATAATATTAATGAATTCCTACTCCAATATTTATGACCCACACTTTGAATCTCAAATGAAAAATATAGACTCGAGAGAAATACCACATATTCAAACACAATTATATTTATTGAATTCATCGAAAGTTACAATTATTATCTCTATATCTCTAGGTTTATTAAAACATTACATGAAGAATAAATCCCTAATACAAATTCCCTCATGGACTTTGTATAGCTCTTACTACTTTAGATTGGAACCTACTACCAATTCCAACTCTAACTCTAAACTTTGAATTCTTGCTATGGATTCTCTTTTCCTCTCAGCTCCTTTTTTTGTAAAATGTAACTCCTCCAATAACTTTAGAAACTCTCTGGGAAGAGAAAAGTAATCATTTCTAGGTGTTATTTTCTTTTACGTTCAATATGGGTGAATTCTCCACTTTTTGCATAAGCATCATGGTGGTTATGATACCACAAAAATTGTTGTAAAACAATCCCTTTGTCAAGTAAGCGGTAGTTGAGAAACCTTCTTGATGGTTTCTAAACTACCACTTAAGATAGACCAATATTATACAATAGATAAAAACTCTATAAATTCTAGGAGTCGTAACTTTTTCATATGATTTCAAAATCATGTGACATTTCTACGAAAGTTTTGATTAAGACAATATTGAATTTATAGATGCCTAATTTTGATTGCAATGTAGCATTAAATGAAGAATAAATTAAGTACATAATATACCCAAGCAAATTAAGCTAGTAAATATGAAAACTCTAGTTTCAATGAAGGGATAAGAAGACTTATTTGATTTGTAACTAAATATGAATTGTGCCAAAGTGCTAACTAGATGAATAGAGAGGGGAAAGTTTCACACAAAGCCTCAAATAAATGTGCGAGCTGAAGATTTTACGATCTTGGGGTGCCTTGAATGGGTCGGGCGCTACGGATGCCACAGAGCTGTTTTGGGCACCTAGGATTGCTCAAACCCTCAAAACCCTCCTCTACAAGGTCACAAAATGTTTGTTTTCCTTCACTTCTTTTTTCTAGTATGTCGCACAATGATTTTTGATGTCGTTGATAATCAAATCCCAAAAATAAAAGAAAGAAAATGAGGGGTCGATTTTCCTCATCTTTCAAACGAGTCAACTTACGAGTGAGCATTGCACTACATTTTTGGACTCCAATATAGTTTTAGGTGTGTGTGTGCGGAATTGTGCCCTAGGTGGCTCTTGTGCGTGTCGCACTTGATAGCGAGCAATAACTAGATGTAGAATATATAAGTAGATGTGTGCATGGAATAGAATGAACTTCCCCTCCTATGAAGTGTATGCAGAAGAATGCAGTCCCTTGCCCTTGAATGGATGCTTGAATGCTCTTGAATAGCCTTTGGATGCAACCTTAGGTGGTGATAGCTAATGCTTAGTGTTTGGTCCTTTATTATGATCACATAACTTTATATTTATATGATTACCTTGATTGAATTTCATAATCAACCCCGAAAAGCTTGACTACTAAAAAGATAAGATGTTCAAACAACTAGAAAGGACCCAAAAGGTGTGAACAAAGTATAAAGAGGTCGGGGGGTGCCAGAGGGGATAGGGGTGCCTAAGCGTGCGGTGTCCTGGTTGGGCACCGTTGTGTCAGGATGAGAAATGTCGAACTGTGAAAAGAAAGGGTTGGCTAGAAAGAGTGTAAGACCAAAAGTGGAAACAGAAAGAAAGAAAAGATGGCTAAGGACATGGGTTAATTAGTACTTTTCTTACTTAGGAATCATATGAATAGTAGTATGCAATTAGGACTAGATATATACCCAAAGTGCGTGATTTTGTGTCTACAAGTGTGTATTTTTGAGAGGAACCCAAAATATGCAATTATATTCTAACTTTAAGATTTTATTCATGTTAGTTTTTCCTTTTTTCAAGACTTGTCCATTTTAGCCCTTGAAAAATGTAACTACTTGTTAAATTCATATAATTATTAAGAAACATAACCACTTCTCTCATAACCTTATTAGATGCATGAAACTAATGTTATTTTATGTACTTTTTGATCTTGATGTGTTGGAATGTTGGTGCTTCCCATAGATCAACTTCACATGTCAAAACAATGAAATGAGTGTTTAGTCCACACGAACACGAGCTTACTAGTTTTTGTTTATGTGTTATTGTTTGTACTCATTGGATGTTCCTTCATTTGAGGTATAAAATATTTATTTCCTAATCACAAAGGTAGGTTGAGTGGTCAACCCACTCTCTTGATCAATGACCATGGTTTCCCACCTTATAGGGTACATGTGAAGCATTTCTTTTTATTATTCTCTCCTTTTCCAAACACATGTATGTCCATAAACCACCCTCCTCGATGTAGATTTAATTAACTTCATGGTAACTATTTCTTGGAAATAATAGTTTGTTCACAACCACCAATATTCTCTCTTTCTAATCTTTCATCCCCTTATGGTATTTAACCCACCACTATCCGTCCACCACCACCAATTTTATTCAATCCCATTTTTTCTCAACCCTTCATATGCTTTGAACAAACAACCTCTTCCTCTAATAGAATCATGGAACTCATGGTTTTCTTCCTCTTCTATCTCATATAACTCTTCTCCCCAATAGCATACTTATTTCTCCTGTAGTGCCCACATTTTACACACCCAAATACAACAGTAAAATACCAGGATAATTTTTTTGACTTACATTGCTCACTACACACAACATAGCAAGGGCTCCAAGTATAGAAACTCGACTCGCATACGACAATCACATAAGTCATCGACTCACATAGACACATGAAAATGACATAGGCATGTCGATGCCACACTTTTCCCAATGAATGATTACTAGCAATGACCCAACCACAAGAAACATGACTTCAAGAACGGCGAACCCACAACACATCATTTCTTTAAATGTATTTTAGTTACGATTAACATTCCAAGAACATTATTGTGCAAGGATAAATTCCTCGTTTGTCCACCTACAAAAACTTTAAGTTCATTCCACATTTAATTTGCAGTTCGACCATTTTAAGTTGGCTTCTTATTCTTTACAAAATTTCCATAACTTGCATACTTATTTGGCATAGTTCGGATGCAATTAAAATACTTAATTATCTTGTTCTTATGTTAAAAATCTTCTTCTCAATCATATATTTAGTGTCTACCTTTTTATTCTTACAACTCAAGTGGATGTGACTTGGTGTCCATATAGCGATATTAGGATTTAATAGAGATTTAAATACAAGATAGCTTTTTACCACAAAACATTCCTCAATCACGGTATAGTTATTTCCCTACCATAGTTATTCTAATTCAATGACTTGTGAAATTCCATTTTGTTTTATATATGTATTTTGTTTTCTCGAAGGTTGATCACACCAAGAACAATTCATATTCTTTGAAAACAAAAGAGTATTTTTAATCGAGATATAAGGTCTTCAAGGGTGGCATTAATCTGAACCTCAAATCTCGTCTTTACTCTTATATGCCTTATTTTCTACGTCACATTATGCTCTTATTATTAGCATTGTCTTGTAAAAGGAGTTACGACTTGTTTGTCTAACCTCTTGAAGACATATATGATTAAGAGACTTGAAGCTACACACGAACCCTAAGTTAACATCCAAAACAACTGAGGTTTAGATCAATTTCCAACTTCACCTAAGGGTCTACCCCTCAACTATACATGTGTTTTAAGCAAGAGGACATATTTATGCTAAACCACCTTCAGAAAGGACCAAGGTGCTATGTTGAGAGAAACCAGGGTAACACATTAAGCTGAGTGGAGCTAAGGAGCTCATTAACAAAATTTTAAGGCCTAGACAGCTAAGTCACCTCCTCCATCTATGTCGTCTGGATCCAACAGGGATTTCATTCGATGAAGAATTTTAATTTTAAAGCTATCTTCGGCAGACAAGATAAACCGCTAGGATACGAAGGAGGAGTTAGCTCTACATACTCCAAGAGAAGTTTGACTGTGTCACTCCTATCAAACAGGTTTAAGACAATGTCACTAAACATACTGACTAAGACGATAAGCCCATTCTCGGGTTCTTGTTTACTCAAACTAGAAGGTTCCATCGAGTGCAGAGATTAAGTTCATCCTACGGTTTTCAATGTCATCTACGGTAAGGAGTATCACACATGAAAACAAGTTATACTCCGATATTGGACAAGGGTAGAGTGTTTCAATTTAATTCTCTTTATTACATTTACCAAGTATGAAAGCACAAGATGACTCATTGATCATTTATTGAATATTGAATATGCACTACAAGATATTACTCCAAATTCATTTACTTTATATAAATATCAAACCTTTTTACCATGTGTACTATGAATCAAAATTGAACCTAAGATTAAATGCACATTTCCTAGATGTCCTTGAAACTAGCATCTTATACATAACAACAAATTATCAAATATAACCTTCTGTAACATGAGACTATATTATACATTTATTCTTCTAACAATGAACTATAGAAATTACAATGATAATTAATGCATTACACAATGCCTTTACATCATCATTCTTTCATCCTACAAAACCATGTGAGCAAGATATCAGTGATAAATCGCTGGCATGGCATCCACCCTAATCTAACATAATTATCATTTTTCAGTTTCCCATTTACATATGATAATAGTTACAATTTGTAATCGAAATAAAAGGTTTAGAGACATGTATTCATTACATTTCATTTTATTTCATTTTGTAACCTAGGAGAGAGAAAAGAAGGGAAGAGAGAGAAAACACCATTTTGTCAAAAGTTCTATTTCACACAAGTTACACTATAGAGTTTTAAACAGTTATTTGCATGTTTTATAAGTTTTGAGCGCCACGTTTCCTTCGTGCATTTTCAACTGTCCCAACAGCTAAAACCCCTTCCACGCCTATTTCACGTCCGGAGGGTGCGTAGATCGCCTAGAGCTTCCTCCCTCCCTCCATGGCGGCGGCGCTCTCTCACAACAAAACCAAAAAGATGGAAACAGTCCCCAACTTGCCCTAAACCGCCCTTAAAACAAATCACGGGATTTTTTTAAAAAAATTTAATCCCTTTATTTTATTTATTTATTTTTTGTTTGTTGCAACCATATTCTTTTCACATTTACAAAGCACTTTGATTGATAATATGCATGTTCCTTTAAATATATATTCGACTATTTGTCATGTTGGGGAAGTTGTGTTGTAAGCTGCAAGTTTTGAACTTCTACACTAAAAAAACACGGCCGACCCAATATACCAGCTTTGTCAATCATCCTCTTATAAGATGGCTATACAGGTAACATTGACGAGTGTTCAAAGCACCATGTACAACAAAGTGTAGGAAAATGGATTTGATCCACTAAAGATTAAATATGGTGTATATGCATTATATATTAACTGCAATAAGTAGTGGAGTTACGAGGTTAATACTGAAATAGTCCCTGGATACTATGTAACACTTTAAACATGCTATAAGTAAGCCTAGCTGCTTATATTCAAAACGAAAATAGAGTATGAATTCCCATAAAGATGCATATCTGCCTCAAATAGAATGGCAAACATTGGAAAGCACTAGTTCTTTGGATTCCAAGTATTTTAAAAGCTTTCCTAAATTAATGCAAGTGAAGATTAAAAATGCTAGGATATGATCCAACCTCTTGCCTTCACCCTTTAACTGGAAAGACCTGAGAACTTTTCCATTATTAGCCTGAATCTCCAAGCTCTCTCGCTTCCTGCGCCTAGCTCGACCACGGAGACAAATACATTTTCAAACCCTGGCCTCCCTAAGCATGCAACAAAACACACAGATTTCAAATAACGCCATGGAGCTTCCATCCCTAAGCACGCAACTGGCCACCTATCGAATTCGAGAAAGATATTTTTCCTTAACAGGGTAATCGAAAAGGCGAAGCCAGCAAGGATCAGCAGGAGCACAACAACGTTAAACGCTTGGCAACACGATCGTCGAAGAAGAAAAAGGAGAACGAGGGACGGGGCATTACATCTCCCAAAAATATGTGTCATCCTCAACTTATCCTTACATGGATTTCTAGTCAAAGAATCCATCACATACACTCCTCATCATGCCTACAACAAAATTAGAAAACTACACATTTAAAGAATCAACAATTCTCATGAGCACTAGCCCATTCAACACCACCACTTCGCAACATCTCTGCAAGCAACTCCTCTTTCATTGTAATTTTCCTCTTCACTCTCTCAATCTCTCTCCATTTCTCAACTACTACGATAAACTCGGTATACATAGTATTATGAGAATTTGGCATACCCATATGCATATCCTTCAATTTCATATCTATTTTTGTATGCATACTAAATTAACTAAACTAATTAAATGAAGCTAACACCTAGTAGCTTCAAAGAAAAGTTAATCTAATAAAAACATCAAGATTAGAGCTTAAAGGAAACTAGCTATTTTGCATAAACATGAATTAAATCACCTAATGCTAACCATTCCTACTTTATTTATGTATGATTACTACTAAAGTATGAGCCTATTTAGATCATAAGCAATCAAATTTGTATGTTTGTCTCCAAAGTGAGGGAAATGATCTCACCAAGAAATGGCTACAAGGCCATGCTTGGATCTTCCAATACTACTCAACAATGGTAGAATGGATGCACAAGATGAAGTAGCTATTCCAAAATAATGGAGAAGGCTCTTATCATATGTCTTATATGAAATACTAGCAAATGTATGGTGTAGGTGTGAGAGGAAAGAGTTTGGTTCTTTATATAGATTTCCATTTGGGAGAAGCTTGAATCCCAATGAATGTGGGATAAAGGATAAAATAGATTTAGACTTGTTAAGCTTGATTAGGGAAATTAACAAGTGATTAGAAACTCATGGGAGTTGGGGGTGCTTTAATTAATCAACTAGGATTAATTAATAGGCTATAATAAGCTTTTTAGGCTATTTGGAGGTGATTTAGGAGGAATTTGATATGATTTGAAGCATTTGAAAGAGAGATTTAGCCAATAAAAGGGTTTATTGATTAAATACATTGTTAAAAAAGCTTAATTAACTAATAATAGTTAATTAATTGTTTCGAAGAGGATTATAACTAATGAAGTGTCATTAATTGGTATCGGAATGTGATAAAGGCTAGTTAATTAACGAAGTGTCATTAATTGACCAAAATAGAGGGAAACGTTAGTTAATTAGCGGAAATCACTAATTATAACGAAAATGATAGGAAAGAGGATAGTTAGTACAATTTTAGCAATAAAATTGCGTAAGCATTTTAGGTGTCTACAATTGCAACACTACTCCTCCTTCTCCACTCCATACTTCCTTTAAATTAGCATCATGTACATTCAATTGCACATCCCTCCCCGCCATCTTCATGTATTTTGAAATAAAATCTTAAACTAAAAATCCTCTTCTACACATTATTTAGTTGATAATAACATTATCTCCTACATCTCATTATAT
This sequence comes from Taxus wallichiana var. yunnanensis, assembly GCA_018340775.1. Classification (NCBI taxonomy): domain Eukaryota; kingdom Viridiplantae; phylum Streptophyta; class Pinopsida; order Cupressales; family Taxaceae; genus Taxus; species Taxus wallichiana. The sequence goes on along the minus strand of CM031239.1, from coordinate 208,520,964 downwards.
TCTCTTTCTTCTCCTTCTTCTCTCGTCATCTTCTTAGGCATCGCAAGCATTCCATATGCAAATAAACTTGCACTATCTTTGTACATATCATAACAATGTAGCTTTTTACTCATAATATCCTCTTCATAAATTCATGTGGGTTTCTCCCACATATACACTTCCTTGTTATTCCTTCATTCTTCTTGATGGAAACATACCCATGAACGTATCCCTCTCCTCTTTTATGTCGCACGAGTGGCATTCTTCCTCTTTACCATTTTTCTATATTTATGTGTTTATAACACTTTAACCCACCACTATCTATTCACCACCACCAAGTGTATTCAATATCATTCTTGTATGCATCTCTTTCAATGTCATACCTAATGTAATACTACTCTCTTCCTCTCCACTCCATTCTTCCTTCATATCAAGCATCATGTGTATTCAATTTTGTAACTTTCTTCTTTTGTAATCATTTGCTTGTAATGATATATATTAGCTATTCAACACCAAAAGGAACAAGCATCAAATAGTTATTTGGTCACATTTTAGTCTAGGAAAATCAACTAGGAAGTGTTTTCCCTTTCTAATCATCGTAATCATCATTCTCATCCTTATTATACATTGTACACATATGCACCATATCTTGTTCTTTCTCATTAAATAAAAGTGTTGATGTTACATTAATTGTGTACATTCAAATGTGTAATGGTTTAATAGTGTTGTTTGTTTATTATTTGCATTTTTATAACTCATTGTTTTACTAGCTAAGTTATTGGGTTGTCCTTTGTGACATAATCCTAGGCTTTGTGATGTGGACCATGAGTAAATCTTAAATCTCTATTGGCCAAAACGTTTTTCTGATCCATTCCAAGGAAAGATGTTCAAACAAGTCAAGCAAATATGCAAGAGAGACAAATGGGAGACCTATAGCAAATGCCTTGGTTTTTAAGGATAAATATAAAGAGGGGAAAAATGTTATAAAATCCTAGAGATCTAGCATATGCAAGGCACATCAAATTGATCTATGGGTGCAAGACAAATGGGCTTTACCAAAATGTGTGCATAAAAATATACCTGCCTCAAATCCAACATTATAAAAACATACAAAATGCAATAAACAATTCCTAATCAATTTTGCAATTGAATTTATAAGAAGGTAGGTATACTTAGCTTTTGAGAATATTATCACTAATGAACAAGTGCTTTGGAGTTGTTTCTAAACAAGTCATAATTAGGAACTTTTTGAGTGAATTTGCAAGAATGCTTGAACTTGTGGTCACTATCAATAATGCATGCACGGTGGTATTCAAGCCTTACAACGTGAAAAGAGAGCCTCCAATCTTCTTCCCCTTTTTCTAATTTGTACATTTGACTTTTGAATATCCGAAATGCGGGTCATCTTAAGAAAGTATTGCTAAACTAAAATTGATAAGGGTTTAGTTTGAGGGTCTATGTGGCTAAGTACTTTCCTATTGATTTGTGAGATCCCTCAAAGTGTTCACAAAATCACAGAGTATTTGTTCATAATAAATGAATACGATAGGCATGTATATGATATGTGCTCAATGTTTCGAAATGATAATCAAATTCAATTAACAATCTATTTTAGATAAATAAATTCGATAGGAATCACCCGAACTCCCAATAAGGAAATTCAAAACTTACTTAGTGTCCCTAAAGAGCGAAGTAGTTAACTAGCCTAAAATTTCACAAACAACTTATTGATGGAGCTTCCCATTGTTCAAAACTCAATCTTGACTAAAAGTTGTATAATTATCCTGCAAATAAAGGACTTGTATAAATTAATCTTATGAGTAGAATAATGATAAATTACCACCAACAATGCAGCGACTAAAATGATCCCAAACCTAATTTTATAGGGGTACAAACCACCCCGCATCAAAGACCTACCTTCTTCGCAATTATAAGGTGTGGGTAGTTATTGATCATACATAACAAATACAAGAGTATCACGATTTCATAAAGAAAAAACTAATATGGTACAAAACAAAATGAAGTAACATTCCTAACAAGGGAAGAAAAAAACCAAGAACTACACCCACACAAGCAAGGTAATTCTGAGTACAGTCATAAAAGTAAACATCCACCAGAAATAGAGGAAAGAACAAGTTTGCACTATGAATATTTATGTGCACCATAAGGTGCTTAAGAATTGAAGATGTATGTCATGTACGGAAAATGTCAAACACCTCTAGATACATAATACATTTTCATGTGTACAACCATAACGTAGGTGAAAAAAATTAACATTGTCCAGAGAAATTGTGCTTCAAAGTACAAGAAGCTTTCACCAACCATCTTCACCCATGTTTGTCATTGAATATTTTATCAAGTTTGAAAAATCAATACCACCAAAAATAATGCCTAGATGAGTGACCAAAGTGAACAACTAGTTTTTAAATTCAAAATTTTGTTACCCTTGTTTTAGATTTTAATTTTTTTACCATAAATTGCATCCAACATTTAAATGATCTCTACCCTTTCACCCTCATTATTTGGGCATCATATAATCATTAAAGTACATGAAATTATATATAGTTGTAGTACATAGGTGTATCATAATCAATAAGAACTAAGCTCAAATAGTAGCACTCTTGTCAAAATCATCTAACTTTGACCAAGTATGAGAGGTATTTTGATAAAGCAATTCTCAAAAAAATTAATGTGTAATGACTTTATGACCATTAAATTTAAAACTTGCTTGCAATAATACCTACATATGCCACGCTTTAATGGAAAATATGTTTCAAAATGGGACTAGTAATGAGCCCCAAAACACTTTCTTAATAGCAAGCATATGCAACCAATGACGACTAGAGTGAATTACTTTCTAGAATTATAGAGGTACACTCTCAAGGACATCATGAAGTGTGTGATTCTTAAATGAGATTACCAATATTGAACGACCTATTGATAAATTATTAAGTTATACTTTTACCAACAATCTTTGTATGTAGCATTGACTCTTGTGTCATTGGTTATTAGTTAGTTCATCATAGTGAAATCATGGAAGTTGGGGAAATAATAATTAACAGGTGGGTGTGCATTTGGAACTTTTTTCCATTAAAAAGGAAACCTTCAAAACACCATGGTGAGGACGTGTTTTTAAAGCCAAGATACTACTAGAAGATGCATTCAATGTGGACAATTTTATATTTTTGAGTGCAATCTAGAAAGGAAATCCAGAACATCCCCTCATGATGTGTTATTAGGGGATTGGTCACCAACTCTTGATAAGCACATGATGGGGGCCAACTTGTAGATGGTTGTGCATGTTATTGATTTTTGTCTTTTTAATAATATTGACGATTTGATTATGCCAATTTCTCTTTCCAGATGATGTTTGTTGGCCATCATAATCAATTGTTACTAGTTAGTGGTTATCAATTTAATGTATCATGTTTAGTATGTAAATATGCTCTAGACATTTGTAACAAAAACTTGGGGATACAAAAAATTAAACAATTTATGGGTCCAAGTTGGGTAAGCGCCTCATGTGATGTTGAGTTATCCTCGGTGAGCCCAAGTTGTGTTGTATATCAAGAAGTGAAAGGAAAACAATTATCCTAGTTTATTGTGTCGTGTTTTGGTCTTTACTTATGTAGACTTTACATTTGGCATTAGAGTGAAGTTGTGGAATTTGACTTTGTAGGCTACACAATGAATTTTTAAAAGGCTTTAGAAACTTTTCAGCAAATGTAATTGGCAGCAAGGCCCTCTTCAACAATCCCATGTTGTGTAAAATCCAAAATTGAACAAGTTCCTCGCTTTGATTCTCTCTTAGGCATGGTTTTCTCACCTACATCTAACATTATTTTTTCATATATAGTTTTCCCTTCGAAGTGATTTCAAAAAAAAAATCAAGGAAGAATATTGCTTTGGTAAATTAATAGGATTTATAACACAACGTTAAAAAAAATATCATGGTTTATTTTGTTGTGTTTTAATCTTACATGTGTGGACATTGCAATTGGTATTAGAGTGGAAGTTTATGCTCTCGAACCTTTGTGACAATTTGGTGTTGTGATGGCTATTCACAATGGTGGAGTTGGAAGAGTAATGTTATATTATGTTATGATGTGACAATGTGCACTTGTAATGATATGAATGCACCTATTGTGCTTACCATTTAATGTGGATTCGTTATGATGTTGATGTGTTTCATGATGAGAATAATCTCTCTCATGAATTTAACGTGTATTACCACTTTGTTGTATGAAAACAATGTTATTGTGAACTATGAAAGTGTTGAAGTGTTTCATTATCTTGTGATGTGGAATGTGTATACCAATGTGTTGCATGATAGAAAGTGTTTCCTAGTGAATTGTGTCATATCGTGTTGTTCCCACCATGTTGTGTTGTATCATGATGTTATGTCACCATGTTGTATTGTATTTGTGTATATGTCATGATGTTAATCATTATATTCGTCGTACATATGTATTCATATGTTATGTGATAAATTCATGTGATGAATTGGAAGCATATGGTGATCTTATGACCCCTATTGTATCGTACTTGCACTTTTGGTGTGTTATGTGAAACCGTGACGTTTTGTAAGCCATGGTGACGTGTTGTAAGTCGTGGAAATATTGTGATGTTATACCCAAAAAGTGTATCATGTGTATGACGTTATAGTTGTGTGTAAATAATCATTGTATTAGTAATGTGGTTATGTGCTATGTTATGTACCTTACACTTGTGATCCCTATGAATAGCATCAAAAGTGTACATGTTGAGTGAGAAAACTGGACCGTTGTCTATTTAACACGAGCTAAGTACAAGCTAGGAAGTGGAGTCTAGCATAGACTGAAAATTTACTTTTGTTCCTTTGGTGTCATATAACAAGAAATGAAAGAGAAAAATTATCTTGGTTTATTTTGTCGTGTTTTGGTCCTACATGTGTGGGTGTTACATTTAATTTTGGTGAAAAATATTCTTTTGTTCCCTCACTAGGGAGTCACATCTTGCCAATGGATCCCTTAACCTTTGCCAGGTTATGCCAACTCAGCTTAGGTGCAAAGTATGCTTGTTCTAGGCACCCTAACTTCTATTTCAAATAATCAATCAAAACATTTCAATCAAATATAGTTTTAAATATTTCCATGTTCAAAAATGCAATAGCAAAATGGCCAATAATCTTGTGGCAAAAGCTATTGACAATAGAGATACACAAAATACTTCCTAAGTTGGACTAGAACTGCTATAGCAATTTCATGGAAATTAAGGAAACATATCTTTGACACTTCTCGCAAATCAATATTTTGTTTTGTTTTTTTGGTATAAAAATTCCTGTGCCATTGTACTGTTTCTTTTTATTGTCTGACAGGTGGATTTGCACTTCTGTTTATCAATTGCTCATACCGAGGACAAAAATATAGTGCAGTCCTCTCCATGGTACACCTTAATGTATATTTGGATGTTGCTCTTCTGAATGCAAACATTGTTTCCAGGAAAATATGTTACTATAAGTGGGATGAAGTATGAAATTTACAAGTAAATTTTGAGAGCACTTTCCTATCATCTATTTCTTGTCTTCAAGACTAAACTTGTGGGGCTGTTTTTCAATTCCCTTCGGGCTATGACTATAATTTCTAGACAAGTGATTTGATTCTTCTCAGGTGCTGTACCACCCAACTCAACCGCAAGCTACAATATTTTAAATAGAACAAGAAAATGGAAGTCAGTAAATAAAATACCAACTTAAACTAATTGATTGAAAATGATAATTTAGTCATCCATCATTCTCTTCTTGTCACTTGGATCGTGAATCACCATATGTGGACCAAACTTTACTCTCCAATGTATAAGTGTACTTATCAAGCATAGAAATTACAGCTTCAAGTTCTGTCACTTGTTGATCAATTTCATCTATCTGCTCGATGTATTCATGGAAACTCTCATTTTTCATCTTCAACTGCTCGATAAAAACCCGAAGGCCTGAAGTAATGTCTCCAAAGTTGTTATATTCATCAGCTGTCCGTAAGTTCATCTTTTCAAGAAGTTCCAGGAGATTATTTGTGCCCTGCACAAACAAAATCATTTCTTTTAGCAAAGTATGATGTGCAGCAAGTTTAGTATTGAAGTGATTGATAGCTGGACTGGAATGAAACCCATTAAAATTTCGAAGCTGTGAGTTCCAAAATAATTGAATGACAGACACTTGAAATCTATTCATTAACACAGTATCAATGAGATAGCCTTTAACCAAGGGCTATACAATAAAATTGGTAGACTTAAAAACTATCTAGCCACATAAAATGCATAAATTATTAATAAACAAGAAACCTGTCTATAATTGCGAATATGAGATGATGACCCAGGTTCAAGCCTCGCTGGGCACACATCCTGTGTGAAAGATGTGGTGAATTTGGGCTGAAATTGGATAGGCAAGTTACAAGCCCTCGGAGAATTTTGACAGAATAGACACCCTTGTTGCATGGGCTTCTAAGTTAAACAGTTATTCTAAGCATGATAGTATATTATACCCATGTATTACAAAAAGGTCAGGTCAGAGTGTTTGTCAATAATAAGTAAAAGGTTAGCCGTGCTTAATGGCATAACACAACCCTAGTCTAGTGGGTTGTAGTCTGGTTTTAACATGGGAGCTATTGCCATGGTCATAACCCAAGTGCGAACGCTGCTGGGCTTACTTCATCATTGCAGGCTACATCAAAAGAGATCGCGTGCAAGTCCCAAACAAATTTTGATGGAAGAGTCAACCCTTAATTGCAGCTTTTTAGATGAAAGTATTGCTGTGTTTGATAGTGCGCTGCCCATGTACCGTTTCCCTATTTGCCATATAAAACAAAAAGTAGACCACAACCCTAGGGCATGGTGGCAGACCACCACCACTATTTAGAAAAAGAAGAAAACCTAATCCTCCCCTTGGCCCAAATTTACAAACTCAGGGGTGAAGCCATATAAATTCCTATTGCTGAGCATACATGTACAATAAACTTCTTAGAAAAACACTTGCTCGATTAAGCCTCTGAGATGGTAGATTATATGTTTTCCCATTTAAGATTCAGATTCAATAAATGGGTGTGGAACCAATTGGGAATGTTAACTGTTTAAAAAGAACCACAAAGTATAAATCCATATCTTGGTTTTGCTGATAAGCCAAATATAAGCAAAAACAAACATTTGAAATTCCAAATGAATCTGCATTATATTGATCATTATGAGTAAATGGAGAGAGGTTTAAATCTGGATTGTTAGGAACACTGAAAGAACACTTCACATGTCCTCCTATTCCTTAGCATAATCGATTATGTAGCAGCAGTTAGAGCTTTTATATGGTGCATATATCCAGGCTGTAAGTCTTTCCATCCACCGTTTACTTCTCTTGTTGCCTTCCTAGTCCCAATTGTTAGATGCAGCCTTACTTAATACAGACAAACAATCATGAATGTATGATTTCACCAGGCATGTTGTAGTATTCACAATTAGTACAATCAAGCCATACTCGAATGTTTGGTATCATACCAAAGGGGTTGGACAAGCACTTCCTCCTTTTGAAATATAGAAAAAAACTCCAAAGAACTGACAATAACCAAAAAAAAGGATAAAACGAAAAACACGTCATAATTGAGCAAAGTGTTCGCCTGGATTACCACTAAAGAGCAATTTTGGCATTCATGGAAGTATATAATCCATTACCCACATTTCCTTTTCACAAAGTAATGACCAAATTGAATAAAAAGCTGCTATAAAAGCCCTTAATGATTTTGCTAAAACAAAGCGATATGGTGAATGGGGAATAACTTATTTTGAAAGTGTTTATAAAACATTATTTGCAGCTCTATTAGGTTGAAGTTATGGTCTGGATAAGTTCAAAAAGTACCCAAACCTAGAAGAGTAAATGTTAATAAAAAGTGGTTAAAGTGGTCATCTTTATTACAATTTCCCTCTAATTTGACTCTTAACCTCATAAGGACATATCCAATATTTTCATTCACTGTTACTCTTAGTTCAAATTATGCACCACAAGGAGACCATCAATGGCCTTTATACATACACCTTTTGATGCAGAGATTACAAATGAAAATTACCTTGTCATCTTGAACCTTTAATACAAATGTTCAACCATTCTTCTTTTGTTTAGTTAGTTGTTGTTCCTAGGGTCCTTTTACCCTTAGCACTTTCTACTGTTGTTGGTTGTATTCTCGAGTCCCATCAACCTAATTTGCTCAACCGTGGACATTTATATAGTTCTTTCTTTCTTTGTTTCTTCTTTCTTCACAAAGATGTTCCTTGTAAACAAAATGCCAATAGGCCTGAGAGGTACAATATTTGTCAATATGAATATGAAAAGCTTCGCTGTCCTTATAGAAACAAAGAAAGCCCTACTACACAGACATTAATACAGAAAAAGTCAAAGGAGTGTTATGTCATCATGGATGACCACTGGCTACACAACTTGGCGTGAAACCTAATATTCTTTTGTGAACCACTTATTGATTGCCCTTAAAAAGAGCAAATTGCCATTTTTTCAATTAAAATTATCATATGTAGGTAATTGGGACGTCAAATATCAATGTTAACACATATGGTTGGCATATTTGAAAGTTAAAGCATTATTTGACTTCAGCAATCATCCCATCATACTAAGATTGAAATACAGAAAAAAATAGACCCATTTGCTGATTGTTTACAGCAAGCATATAGGTACAACTGCCAGACTCTTATTGGGTGCATGCAACAAATAATTCATGAAGGTATAAATAAATTTGGTTTGATTGCACCAGGCATATCACATGGAAAGCAAATATAGAACATAATAATAGGACTCACAAAATTTTTCCAGCTTCGTGAGGAAACTAGCCGAAATGAATCTGACAATTATTTTTTCATTCCTATGGTCAAACCCCAAACAAAATCAATCAACCCATGGGTTAGTAACAAGTCACAAATAATTAATGAGTTAACTAAATCTCTAGGAAAAACACGAAAAATAATAATATAAGAAAATCTCTCCTTTATTTTTTTAAGGTTTCTATTTTTGCTCAAGTCTTTTCTGATTACTCTCCCAACTTTGATCGTTCAGCCATGCCAAGTCAAAGTCAAGTAAGAGTTGTGTAACTATGATGTAGATGTGCAGTCATAACTCCCACTGAATCGAAGCGAGAAATTCCTTGAATGCAAATTTAGATTTGCTCAAGACAAGAACTTCATCAATTGCTTGAAATACATGAGTCTCAAATACCAATGATTATAATCGAGATGGGTAGAGCTTGGAGATAGTCTAATTACAAATATATAATGAAGCGAGATAGTCTATGATCTCTTCCTAATATAATACAGGAAACTTGTAGCTGCAACTAGAGTTGAAAAATCATTTTTAGGTGGAATCTAAACAGTCCAATTAGTGTGCACATTAGATGCACAACTTACAGATGGGGCTGTCCTTTAGGCTGTGTTTTAGTGGTAAGAATGGCCCATGTTCAAAACCTAACACGTGAGCCCCTCCGCAAAGCTGTGACATTAATAGACCAAAGTGTAAAAATACCAAACAAGTTGACTTTCCATAATTCAGAGATCTTGTTGAGGTATGAAGAGTAAGTTGGCTTCTTTGCTAAGCTTTATAGCATTGAGCGAGGGCAGCCTACTCAATAATTAATGGGCATATCTACCTCAATGAAAAAATATATATAAAGAGGTCATCATTCATTGATCTGAAGTTTGTTTACCACACAAATAAATCCCTATAAATAATATGCAACTCTAATTCCCAAGGGAAAATACTTACATTACCAATTTCTTCTCTGTACCAGAGATTCCTCTGTCTGGGATGCTAGGAGAGGTTCTACGGGGATTACCGGCTTCCTTCTAGGATTACTCAACCTGAACCCCTCAGCCTTAAAAACTCCCTGATGAGCATTATCAGATCCTGCCCTGGCCCTTTCACAATGATAGAGAATAGTGAGGGCTCATCCAGTCTGAGTCTTGTTACAAATTTGGTTGATTATGGCACTAACAATTCTTCCAGCTCAAGCCTTGTTACAGATATATGAGGCATTTTGGATCTTGAATTGGCAAACTCACATACATTATAATTCATCAGAGAGTCCTTCCCTCCTATGGTTATTTTGTCCTTGTACTTGATCATATGGTTTGGGTTTTACTGCTTTAGGTTTACCCCCTCTTGTTCATTTTCATTGCTTTAGTTCTTGGTTTTTGGTTAGTTCTGATCCTAGGGTCCTTACCCTAGTACTTTTCTATTGCATCTGTTTGTACTATCAAGTCGCATTGACCTATTTTGGTCGCTCCTTGACATTGATTGATTTTCTTTTTCTTTCTTTCCGTCTTTCTAGTTGTACTGATTAAAGGGTCCAAAATGACAAAAATCACTGACTGAAGTGTGTCAAATTTATTATAGATTTTATGCAAGGAGACGATGAAACATACTATATTGTTGTAGTCTTCCTAAATGGTAAAAGTGGGACCAAAAAGCAACCGAAAATGGGGGTCCTTCCCTCATATGGCTATTTGTACAAAAGCCAATCAAAACTGTTGAACTTTAAATGCTAGAATCTATAATCACATACAGTAGAGAAACACTAACTGAAAAATACTCGTATCTGCTCCAAATCACATCATTGTTTTATTAATCAGAAAATAGAAACTACAATGCTTTGGAAAACATTCTAGAAAAACTCTTATTAAATGAAAAAGTGTATGAATATTAACACCTACACTAGACCTTTTATATCTGAAGAAGAGGCCCTAAAAATAGCATGGATCCTAAAACTGGATCCTTTCTCAAAATTATATCACCCGGTGCTTATCTTATTCTAGGGATCTGCACCCTTAAATGGACAAAGTCTCACTTTCAAAAACCAAAAAAATAAATAAATAACTGCTTTTCTAAAATTGGAAAACAAACTACTTAAAAGCAACTGATAAATGTAGAGAAGCAAGAATAGGACTACCAAGATTAGGACTGCTGTTCTCTATGATTGTATGCTCTGTTAAAGTGTGCCCAGGGTCTACAAGTGCACCCTATAAGAGAATGCATTTTGAAGTACCATAACCTAATACTCCCTCTTACTGAAGAATGTGTTCTCCATGAATCCTCATCTTTCCCAGAACATCTCGAACTTCCCCTTAGCTAGAGGCTTCATCAAAATGTCTACAACCTGCTGATTTGTCGAAACATAGTCTAGAGCAACTGCTTGGAGTAGTCATGGAAACATTCTCTGCAACCTTCTGAACTTTGTCTTTGAGAAAGTGATGTTTGATGTCAATGTGCTTGGAGTGGTAATGAAATACTGGATTCTCAGAGAGTTTGATACAACTCTGATTGTCATAGTAAATGACTATAGGCTCCATTTTCTCACCTATCAGCTCTGCAATCAACTCATGAAGCCAAATGGATTCACAATTAACACTGTTGACTGCCATGTACTCCGCCTCTACTGAACTCAATGCCACTAAAGTCTGTTTCTTGCTGAACCAGGATATGGCTCATGTGCCCAAATTGAAGCAACATCCTAAAGTACTCTTCATGTCACCTGCATCTCCTGCCAAGATAGAATCAACAAATCTATGCAGCATCAACTCATCATCCCCTGCATATCTCAGACCAAAATGTACTACACTTTTCAAGTATTGAAGCACATGCTTTGCAGCAACCCAGTGAATCTGCCTCAGCTCAACCATGAACTGGCTCAAAGTGTTCACTGCAAAACATATATTTGGTCTGGTATTAACTAGATACATCAAGGACCCAATCAATTGCATGTACACCGAAGGATCTACCAAATTTGAATCCAAGTCAGCATGTAACTTCAGATTCAGTATCATAGGAGTGGCGATGGGTTTGCAATCCATCATCTAGAACCTCTTCAGAATATCAACTATGTATTTTCCCTGCCCAAGGAAAACCTCACTTGTCCTCTGCCACACCTCTAGACCCAAGAAATAGTGCATTAGTCCAATGTCCTTCATGTCAAATTCTTTGGCCAACTCTTCCTTGCACCCTACAATGAGCTTCTTTAAACTCCCTATAAGTATCAAGTCATCTACATACAAGACCAAAACCAACAAATCAGATCCATCAAATAAATAATACAGATTGGGATCTGCAATTGTTTTGGTGAAGCCCAAACCTAACAGGTACTCATCAATCTTGGAGTACTAAGCATGAGGTACTTGCTTCAGCTCATAAAGAGCTTTCTTCAACCTGCACACATGGGTCTCTCGCCCATGCACCTCTCGGTTGATTAATGTACACTTCTTCCTCAATCAGGCCATTCAAAAAAGTTGTCTTAACATCCATCTGATGTAACTACCAACCAAAAATAGTTGCTAAACACATGTCAATCAATTGGAGCAAATATTTCCTCATAGTTAACTCCTCTCTAACATAATCCTCTAGCTACAAACCGAGCCTTGTACTTCTCTATGTTGCCATCAGCTGCATGCTTCACCTTGTACAGCCACCTGGAATCCACCATTGATTTCCCTACTGGCCTCGGCACTATCTCCCACACATCATTCTTCATGATGGAGTTGTACTCCACCATGGCATCCTACCATACCTGCTGACCTGTTGCCTCCTCATAATTGGAAGGCTCTACATCAATGATGGAAGACATTAGTGCAACATAACTAGAAAACTTCTTAGGAGGATGACTTACCCGAAAAGAAATCTTTGGAGCACCAACTTGCTCCTCTACCTCCTGCAATGTTTGTTGAAGCCATTTAGGCTTCCTAACTGTCCTAGGGGTTAAAGTTGTCTTAATACATGTACTAGAACCTTCCTGATCTGAAGCTGCAATCCCTGACCTTGTGGATCAACACTAGGGGTAGCAAGCATTGTCTCCTCCTCAACTGCTGCTAGAATTTTCTGGGACCTGGACTACCATGCATCCTTGTCCACCTTCACATCCCGAATCACTACTATCTTTCTCTCAGATGGAACATAGATGTTGTGAGCCTTATAGTTATCACTGTAGCCAGCTAGAATACCCTTCAAACTAACAGGTTCAAGCTTCAACCTCTTCTCCTCTGGAACATGAATGAAAAATGGACTCTCAAACACTCTAAAATGAGAAACATTCCATTTCTCCCCTATAAAATCTTCCTCTACAGTCTTGTCCTTCAACACTCTACGAGATCACCTATTTTGTATGTAGATTGCAGCACTACAAGCTTCTGCCCAAAAAAACATATGCAGATCTGAGTCATAAACAATAGACTTAGGAATCTTTACTATGGATCTGTTATTTCTGTCTACAACCCCATTTTGTTGTGGGTTCCTCTTCATCCCTGCTTCTTTACAAAAGGAATCAAAGTCATTGAAGGCAAACGCCCTCCATTCTCTAATCTTAGCACCTTGATCTTCCTGTCAGTCCGGTTCTCAATAAGGGCTTTGAACTCCTTAAACCTATTGAAGACCTCATCCTTGGTCTTCATAAAATAAATCTAGGTCTTTTTGGAAGAATCATCAATGAAAGTAACATAGTACAAATTACTTGTTAATGAGATGATAACATAGGTCCACAAACGTCTGAATGAATCAGATCTAGAATCCCCCTTTCCTGTGCTCACCACTCAAAAAAGAGGCCTTGGCATGCTTGTCAAGTGCACATCCCTTACACACCCCTCTCCTCCACCTTGAAGCTTCAGAAGAGGCAATGATCCATAGTTCAAGTGCCCAAATCTTTTGTGCCAAAGCTCACATAGATTGTCACTGCTGGTCAATAAAGCTTTCTGCTTCATTGCATTTGTCAGCAACTTGTAAAGGTCACCCTCTCGAACTCCCTTGGCCAAGACTTGACCAGGCTTGAGGCTATGTTTCCTGATGATTACTTGTTGATCATCAAACTCAACCCTACACTTCAAATCTGTTAGACAAGAAATTGAAAGGAGATTCCTAGTGATGTAGATACCTAAATTTGGTAATTTATCACTTGGAAATTACATCAGCTTTATCCCTAAATCATGACTTGTGTGCACATTATAAGCTTAATTGCCTATCCTTAGTCCCATGCATGACTTGCTCTCCTCAATAGCATTGCTCAATCACTCACAGTATTGCTTGCATCAATCCACAGCAATCTATCACCTCCAAATGTCATGCCCAAAAGCTTCCAACATCTCACTCCCTATCCGTATGGGACCACCAAACAAGGACCAAATTGTCCAACGGTTTGGTCCAAAATTAGTAGTTTCGTCCCCAGCCACCCAACAGTCACTTTCTCAATTCAATAGCTTTCTATGGGTCGCTACATTCCTCGTGGGTCGGCCTTAATGCAAAATAATACCTGCGAACCCTTACAAAAACAAGTCAAATGCACTCATTTACTCAACTAGCACTTTCAAGAGCATTCATGGCAAATATCATTCCTAAAGCACTCTTAACCCTCCTAAATTCCTAAAAATCAGCATCACGCTCTAGGAGCAGCCCCTACACATGTTTGAAGCTCACTCAACCGAGTTATAGAGTCACACATCCCAATGTAGAGACCATCCAAGCCAAGTCAAGCTAAGCACACCAAGCCATTGTTTACATTATCAAGTGATCAAATTGTCGAAGCTAGTTGCATCCATATAGATATCACATGCTAGGTGGAGAATTACATGCAGTTTGAGGCCTCTTCAAAGTATTGCCAACATAGGCAATGTATGGATTACACTTCAACCCAACCACTAACCTTTTGCAAGGTCTCCTACCCATGGTTAGGGTTTGAAGTTATTTCGGATCATACAAAGGGTTTCGTACATGTGCGAAACCTAGGGCTTCATAAAGAAAGCATATTTCAAAGGTTTGCACAAGCACAATAAGTTACAAAGCTCCAAAGACAGTCATATTAAAATGCCAAATAGGTACAAAATAGTCAATCGATTTCACACACATCCAACGGTTCCATAGCTACTCAATTTACATTTCCAAGATCAAAGACGAATCATCTTCAAATCATCTGTTAGGCTTTTTATCCTTCTCACGTCACTACCGGATCAGCTCGTTAAGCATCCAAACAACTAAGTGCACCTCCTTCTTGCTAATTGTCGTATTTAGCACTTGTTTCGATTGATTCATCTTACATATTGCTAATATAGGTATATTTTGATCTGCATATTGATTGTTTAATTAATAATTTGAATATACCCCTTGTTTCTAACCATTAATCCGAAGATAATAAATAAGAACAAACTCACTCTTGTTTATTTAGGGTTAAATCATTTGGTGAACCCACTTGATTGAATCCTTAGTCTTGTTCAATCCCTAGCTTCCCTAGGGTTTCCATTTCTGCCTTAGCGCATAATCCTTTTCCCGCTCTAGGGTTCTTTCTCTTTGGTGCTTTCATGGCTTGCTCCATTGTGCCTTTCTCTTATACTTACACTCATGAGCTCGCTTCTATGTTGCTAGCCAATATAGGAATATGCAAGGACATTATTGATACCCCTAACGACTATTCTCGATATGAATGTGATGATACATGAGGCATATTCTGCTATGGTTCATAATCCTTCGCATATATGAATAATTTTTCTAATGCTTCTACAAATAATGGATACAACGTTTTGCAATGAATCGTTTGCCTCTCTTCCCATAGACAATCTGCAAGTGCTTACTCTAATGGTTCTATCTTTGCTAATATTATCTTGACTTCCTCTCGTTGAGTGCTCTTAAAGAGAAGGTTCTCATGATGACTCCAATCCTAACACAAACCCCATCACTAAAGAGGAGCAAGGGTTTACAGCATTTTTATAACAAAATCTTCAACATATTGATGCACTTCTCTATATAGCTAGGAATGAACAAAAGCACGTACTTGCATTTAACATTCATGTGTCTCGTATTCCAAAATCCATCGTTATTGCTACATTCACTATTGCCACATCTATTGTGCCTATATCTATGGAGGCGTCCTATATTCCCCTTCGAAATGTTACAATGTAAATTCCTATGTCTACTACCATTCCTATCTATAGTGTCTTGATTGATAGGGGCTCCAAACACAATATGTGCACATTCAAATTGCTTGCATCTTTACATTTTACTAAGACACATATGCACTTTTAGACTAATACCTCTTTTGGGTACATTGTCCTCCCTCTTATTGTGGGATATGCTATTATAGATATACCTTTCATGGTTCCTACTTCTCCTATTTCATGTGACATGCTTCTAAGATGCCCTTGGCTTCGTCAACTTAAGGCTATCCCTTCTATGATACATTAATGTGTTAAGTATATCCATGAAAATCAAATTGTTATGGTTAAGGGTATCCCATATGAGACTCCTTTGCTTAATCCCTTTGCTAAGAAAGCACCAGCTTCTACATCCATGCCTAGTGCTCCTATTTATGCTACATCTTGTGGACCTATATCCCTCACAGGCATTCTCCTAGACCTAGTGCAAGTAACAAAGCTCCAAAGCATGTCCTAACGCCCCAGCTTGACACGATACATCCTAGTCCTAGTGTGCACAATGCAAATTTGAGGTCCAAACCTCCCACACCTACAAGTTTTTCTCCTCGCCCTCTTGATAATATCATAGCATATCTCTTGCTTTTACACATAAAAATACAAAAAAATCAAATAATCTCATAAGCACAAAAACATTCAATATTATCAATTTACAAAATCGAGACCTATATATGACTTGATTTGCTAGTTTTTTACTTTGTACATGTTGTTTGTCATATGGTTTGATAAATAACATATTTTATATACTCTTTACACACATGCGTTCATGAGGTATTTGAGCATGATACAAGACATACACAAGACTATTCAATGCTTAGATGTTGGATCTCTCCTCTTACCCAATGGCCAATCAACATCTAGGGGCATCTCTTACACTATCAAGTGCTATTGTTTCATTACATAGTGCTATTTCACATTCTCATTATGCTCATTTTCTATATTGTGTTATATGCTATTTATTCGGACTAATGCAGCTAATAAATGTCTTTGTGCATCAGCACCATCCCTTGCTCTATGTGCCTCTAGGCTACTATCTACTATTGTATTCACTTGCTTGTTTGTATGCTTGTTTTCATGTATACAACATATGGCATTTTCTACGTTTGTGTGTGCGACACGTTGGTGTCCCTTGTTTGCAGCCTCTATTGCCTTTGCTTATGCTTGTTTGTATGTGCAACACTCTTGTGTCTCTTGTTTGCGGCTCTTTGCCTTTGCTATGACTAACATATGTGACATTACTTGTGTACGTGTTTGTTGCTAGGTTTTTAATGCTTATTTGCCTTTCCGCTTGTTTACTAGTATGATTTGTTTTCTATCACTTTGTGCCATGGTTGTTAGACTGTAAAGAGAGAAAGAATAAAGAAAGAATAGAATGTACAAAGAACAAATGAAGAGTAACCAAAATGCATATGTTATTCATTGTGTGTCCGTCCTTTTATTATGTGAGAGATAGTTACAAAATGGTTAAAGTGGTTATAACCATTTATTAGTTAACTAATATTAACATAACGCTAATTTATAAGCCTTATATTAAGTCTTATATTCTAATACCCCCTCTTAAGGCTTACACTATAGAACATACTAACAAAAGATTAAGGTAATAGAACCAAATAAGATCACGCATTCTTCATAAGCTTCCTCTTTGAACACAATGCTTTGACTAAGTACAACTATATCAAGCTCCCTCCCTAACCCTCATAAAAGTGTAGCTCCCAAGTTGAATTCCCGAGTTCCCGAATTCCACCTCCCCAAACTCCCGAATTACAAAATCTTCCGAATTGTTGGACAACCATCCATATTGAGCTACTCTCACAGTTGCTCCATCAAGTTGTCTCGTGACCTCGTAAGGGTAAATTCCCGAGATCCACAAGCTCCCAAACTATCTGGGCAGCCATCCATGTTGAGTTTTACCTACACTAGATCCCTTACTATCTTCAAAGTGTGAGGCTTCTTTTAAAATATGTATTCTCTATCAGTGAGTTCATCACTTTCAGCATCTGGTGGATTTTCAACAATGGCTACATTACCTTCATTTTATTAAAATATAAGGCTTATTTATTAGTGTTAGTTTAATATTAGTCAAGTGTTAACTAATAAACGGTTGAAACTACTTCAACCACTTTGTAACCATCTTTCACATTATAAAATGACGGACACACAATGATAATGTGTGAATTTTTGTTTATCTTCATCCGTTCTTTGTACATTTTAATCTTTCTTTACTCTTTTCTCTCCGCATATTCTAACATTGGTATCGGAGCGCTGCAAGTACGAAGAAAGAGAAGGAAAGAGGTTGCCATTATTGCTGTTATTATAGTTACAAATACATACATATCTCATCTCTGCTAAAGACAGATCCACCATTTTTAAAGTAAACTACGAGTTTGGGCACATCCCGTTGTAAACACAATCATCACTAAAACAATCGCGAACAAGGGCATCGAGGGTGTCAAACGAACGAGAAAAAGTATCATTACCAATCACGATTCGGGAGAAGAGTCTTTTTAGACTCAGTCTTCACGAGAAACATAGTATATAATGGCGCAAGGGCAAAACAAGACAAATTTCGGTTTCAAAAGGACATTAATACATAGTCGTGAATACTATGCAAATTTTGTCTATTGTCGCAAATCACGAACTAGGGCATGGGTAACACCAAGTAAAGTATCAAAATTTTGAGGTTTTTACCAGTTGCAAAAGGCACGCATGATCACAAAGAGCGAAAGGGCTCACGAATACAAGAGAAAACACAATCATACAATCGCAAAAGGCACAGAAGGAATTTACAGTCGTAGGAAGGCTTTTTCAAAGTCAAAAACATGAATCAGTTATAGTCGCGCGAGGCTTCTTCGAAGACAAAAGGCGAGAACATTGTAACAATTGTGAATATCTATTGAGGGCACAAGGACGGTTCGAGAATAGAGAACTCAAGTTATTATTCTTCTTGCCATCTAAAGTCAAAAATTCAAAATATAGATTGTAATAAAATAATACATGACACAGAAGGAGAATGATTATAGTCATTGTTGAAAATCCACCAAATGCTGAAATTGATGAACTCACTGATAGAGAATGTGTATTTTAAAAAATTCCCAACACTTTGAAGACATGAAGGAATCCAATGTAGGTAAAACTCGGCATGGATGGTTGTCCAAATAGTTTGGGAGTCTGTGAATCTCGGAATTTACCCTTACGAGGGTCATGAGACAACTTGATGGAGCACTACGGGAGTAGCTCAATATGGATGGTTGTCCAATAATTCGGGAGATTTTGTAATTCGGGATTTCGGGAGGTGGAATTGGGGAACTCGAGAACTACACCTTTATGAGGGTCAAGGAGGCAACTTGATGGAGTTCTACTTGGTCAAAGCATTGTTTTCAAAAGGGAAAGCTTCTAAAGAATGTGTGGTCTTGTTTGGTTTTGTTATTTTAATCTTTTATCAGTATGTTCTATAGTGTAAGCCTTAAGAGGGGTATTAAAATATAAGACTTGTTGATTAGTGTTAGTTTAATATTAATTAAGTGTTAACTAATATATTTTGAAACTACTTCAACCACTTTGTAACCATCTTTCACATAATAAAATGACGGACACACAATGATAATGTCGCATTCCGGTTTATTTCATCCATTCTTTGTACATTCTAATCTTTCTTTATTCTCTCTCTTCGCATATTCTAACACATTTGATATGTCTTTCATCTAGATATTTACTTTCCAAGTATGAAAGTTGGGGCCAAAATATTTGTCTGATGGAATTTCCATTCTCAAACAAAATACCTCAGCACAAAACCCTTTCACAAAATATAGAATGATCCGTAAATTAATGTAGCAAGATTTTTAAAACTGATTTTTCTTTTTTAAAGCAAAGAAAAGAAACTATACTATGCAGGTTTGTGCCCTAGACAATTGGCTATGACTAAAAATTAACAAACTGTATACCCTAGCAGCAAACGACCCTTGAAAATTTGAAAATTTGGATATGCACAATTGTATTTTCTTTGTTTTGCACTAGCTACCTTCAAAAATCATGCGTCTTTCCTCTTCATTGTGATTCTTGATTGTGTTTTCTGCAAAAAAGTGCCCTAAATCACATTTTTCTTTGTTGCATTCTACCTTTCACATTTTGTCTTATTTTCCATGTCCTACCCGCACGAAGTCCCAAAATTCTTCAAAATGGCAAATTCCTATTTTTGTGCCCTAGCACTTCGAAATGCCCTAAAATTTGTTTGAAAACACAGCCAAAATTGTGCCCTCAAATGGTTTTTTTGCACCTTGCAATGGCATTAACTATATTTTGTGGTTATGTTCGTTGTAAGTGCCCTTGAACTGAAACTGGGTCGTTTTTACCCTTTTTATGACATTTTTTCTACCCTACGTTATTGCTCGTTGCCCTACAATATTGCTCTTGCATCTAGCATTCGAATTGGTCTTTTGCTCTTTCGTGCCCTAACGGGACTGGTTTGAACTTCTTCCCTTCTCTTTCTCCTTGCTTGCCCCCACTTTGATACCAATGTTAGAATATGTGGAGAGAAAGAATAAAGAAAGAATAGAATGTACAAAGAACAAATGAAGAGTAACCAGAATGCACATGTTATTCATTGTGTGTCCAGCATTTTATTATGTGAGAGATGGTTACAAAATGGTTGAAGTGGTTACAACCATTTATTAATTAACACTTAACTAATATTAACATGGCACTAATTTATAATCCTTATATTCTAATAATGGTTTCTACCATGCACTCCCGTGAAGGGACGGGATCTCTATAGTGACCACCTACAGCAGTTAATGTGATCCAACGCTAACTATCTACTACATCTGACATGGACATACATCATTTCTTTTGAGCCAAACGATCTATTGCACATCTCACTCACCTCAAAAGAGGGGGCATTCAATGGGGTTATCACACTGAAATCTATGCAATTCGGACACCAAACAGAATACAAAAATCGAAACAGAATAGAAAATAATATAGATACACAGAACGGAAACAGATATAGAACGGGTTCAAAACTTACACAAGTACAAAACCGTCCAAGAGGGAATGGAACTAGCAGATGTTATCTAGGATGGCCAGTTTTGTCCTAGGCACTTTTTCAGTGACAGATTCAACATTTTCTAGAACATTCAGATTTTTACAGGTTTCTGATACAAATTCAAAGGCAATCGGCACAATCCTGAGCAAAGTTTAATGCATTTCGGTACAGAACGTGTGGGGCATGAGTATACTTCATTCCCTTTTGACTTTGCACATCTTGAGCACCCTTACACTACACAGTATGAGGCATGGGTGGCCTCCTTATTTTATATTCAGTACTGCATACTTGGCACACATGGGACATCACATAATAGGGGCATGAGTATACTTATTCCCTTTTGAATTTTTAGGCCTAGATCCATTTGCAATGGTGTGGTCCGTGGGTAGAAAATTTTGGGGCAACTAGAAAGGCCTATGGTGCCCTTCTTCTCACTCTTTCAAGGAAGCTTTTGGGACGACTAGAAAGCCCTGTGACACCCCTCATTGTTTGAGAATGTTCTTCGGGTGATTAGAAAGCCCTGTGATGCCCTTCTTTGGTGTTGGGTCAAGTGACACCAATTCCGTTATGGCTTCAACATCTTTATCAACAAATTGGGGACAGATCACCCTCAATCCTCTAACGGTTTTGTCCCAATTAATCTCTCCAAGCATATCATCAAAGAGCTTCTCCTTCAAAAAGACAAACAAGTGTACAATTTCCTTGCTTTATTACTTTTAAAATTTACAAGTTTCAATTTCAAATTACAATGTTTCAATTACATTTTCAAATTTGAGTTAAAGTTCAAATCTTTCTATGGACATTGACTACACTCTGTGTTGTAAGTTTCACTTTGGAGATCGTGCCAACACTCAAGCAAATCAAGCACCTCGAGTAAAGACAAAGTGTGTTTACACGCTCATGTATCTTTTCCTTTAATTTCTTTAAGCATGCATTTGCATTTCATGCTTAAAGGGGGGGCAAATGTAGAGACCTAAATTTGGTAATTTATAACTTGGTAATGACAACATCGGCTTTACCCCTAAATCATGACTTGCACACACATTTCGAGCGTAATTGCTTACCCTTAGTCCCATGTATGACTTGTTTTCCTCAATAACACCGCCGATCGCTCACGGTATTGTTTGCATCGTTTGCAATAGTCTGTTACCTCCAAGTGTTGTGCCAAAAGTTTCAAAGACCTCACCCCATGTTCAGTATGGGACTGCAAACAAGGACCAAACGGTCCATCGATTTGGTCCAACACCGGCAATTTTGCCTCCAACCACCCAATGGTCATTTTTTCAATTTGATACCTTTTTATGGGTTAGTACTTTCCTCATGGATCGGCCTTAACGTGAATTTATACCTACGAACCCTTACATAAGCAAGTCAAGAAGCAATCATTGCAAATATCATTCCTAAAGCACTCCAAGCTCTCCTAAATTCCTAAAAAGCAGCAACACACTCTAAGAGCAGCCCTTACACAGGTATGAAGCACACTCAACCAAGTTATAGAGTCACACTTCCCAAGCTAGAGACCATCCAAGCCAAGTCAAACTAAGCACACCAAACCATTGTTTACATTATCAAGTGATCAAATTGTCGAAGCTAGTTGCATCCATATAGATATCACATGCTGGGTAGAGAACTATCTTTGGTTTGAGGCCTCTTTGGAGTATTGCCAACGTAGATGGTGTATGGATTACACTTCAACCCAACCACTAACCTTTTACAGGGTCTCCTACCCATGGTTAGGGCTTGAAGTTATTTTCGATCATACGAAGGGTTACACACATGAGCAACACCTAGGGTTTCAAAGCGAAGCATATTTCAGAGGTTTGCACAAGCATAAGTCGTACAAAATGCTATACGGGTATAAAATTGCCAAACAATTTCGTACACACCCGACAATTCCATACCTACTCAATTTGCATTTCCAACATCAAAGGCAAAGCATCTTGAGATCAATGCCAAACTTTTTATCCTTATGTCGGTTGTCGATCATCTTTTGAGCATCCAATCAACTAAGTGCACCTTGTCGTATTTAGCACTTGTTTCGATTGATTCATCTTACATATTGTTAATATAGGTATATTATGATTTGCATATTGATTGTTTAATTAATAATATGAATATATATCTTGTTTCTAACCCTCAACCCGATGATAATAACCTAGTACATATATCTTAAATACATGTATTTGAAAAATGTCAATATATATCAATCTCAAGGTTTTTATCTTGGATTTTATGCATATCACATTGATTAATACTTTTATTTCATTCTCTTCATATTTCCCTCTTACTAATGACAAAAAAATCATTTCAAAAAAAGGGCCCCAAACTCTACCATATAGTCAAGATATTACTATTTTTTATTGGTTTCTCAAAGTTTACAAAGAAACTTTTAAGTGATGGTCAAATGGATGTCAAATTTAATGTAGAAAATAAAGTTTACACGTTCACACCATTAGGTCCCCCCCTCACGCCATTGTAGAATGTCCTGTCGGCATAATAAAAACAAACGCCCTCTTGTTCATTTAGGGTAAAACCAAAAGTGATACTAGGAACATACAAGACCTCATGCGCAACTCCAAAATTTCTCCGCTAGCATGTGAAATGAGATAGACCCTATTCCCATCACTTCGAGTATTTAGCATCATCACCAATCTCCACCTACATGCTAGTATGTTGTTCCTTCAATCTAAAGAAGACTTCCCCATTCAAATTCATATTTTTCGAGGCTACACTATCAACATTCCACCCAACATTTAAGATTGTCTTGATGGAAAGGCATGACACCATGGCAGAGGTTGTGTCAAGCTTGGCAATCAACTCATCTACACATGAAGCTTCTACACTTCCTACAAACTGTTTTTGTTGTTGTTTGCCCTTCCCTTTCTTCTTCTCTAGACACTAAGAAGCATAATGGCCATGATTATTGCAATTAAAGCATTTGATATGACGCACATCCTTCTTCTTCTTCGTAATTAGAAGACCCTTACTCTTCTTTCTTCATCCGACCATTCCCTGAATCTTTCCTTTCATCCATTCCTCACCGTCCCAATGAGAACCAGATTTGGAACATCATCCTCAAAACAGTTTGAGACTTGTTGTAGTCTCATCTCCTCTTTAATGAAAGCATCCCACAATGCTCAAAGTCAAGTAGCTTCCTCCAACCACGATAACCTAAATCATAGTGGACTGAATCCATTCAAGCAATCCAAAACTAGCTTGTTATCTTTGACTTCATCACCAATTGCACCAATCTGGTCTCCAAGCTTTGTTAGCTTGATCAATAGTTTGTCACTGTATTTGTCTTGCTCATGCAAGTAATGTTATATGTGTTCCTTAGAAGCATCACCCTGGAAGCATTCCAACCCTGCTATGGTAGTCTTCTTGGTGGCGATATGAGCGATCAGCTGATCCTTCGCCGAATATGCCTTTTTGTTGTACTCTACCACATCTTTGGGATATGTGGGAGGCGTAACTTTCTTCTCCAATTGGTACCAACATTTTGTTTCTTATAGGATATCCTGCAATCTTACCTTCCAAGGCACATAGAGGATTCCTCCAATAAGTAACTCTTGCATACTAGGAGTTGCCATTGTTGCAACTATTCAAACAAGCTTCAATCTACAAACACTAGATCAACTAGGGTTTCACACCTCACAACCCTTCATATTGTAGTGCCCCCGCCTGCCGCACATGGTTGGTAAGTATGCAAGCTTACCTTGACAAGTTGGTTTACCACTGTCGAAACCTTTCCCCACATGAAAAAGGAAAAATAAGTTGCTAGCTCCTTCCAAGCGTCTTGGGACGATGCTTGGGTGAGACGCCTTGGGTGTCGCCTTGATGGATCGTCAGACCCATGACCGCTTTCGTACCGTGAGTGCAAAATAATAGTAATAATAAAATTCAAATGGTTAAGATAATAAAATGGAATTAAATAAATAAATAAAGTTCAGGAAAGTGTGGTGTTGTTTGTGAGTTGTTAGAGGTGAGTTGAAAGCAGGAAGTGTAAGATATCTCACACTTATGAGAATGCTTTCTGAACTCTGTCAAATCAAAAATTTGATAAAAGAAAAGTGAAGTGGTCAGGACAGAGGATAATGAGTGTCCCTTTATAAAGGCATTGGGACTTAGTCATACATATTCCTGAAACATGCCATATGTAATGCATAAACAATAGTATGGGGTGAAATAAAACCAAGGAATGGCGTCAATGGGAGGACTATTTACACAAACTGCAATCATGTTACAAGGATTTGGTTGGTGTAGTTTTAGATATGTCAGTACGCCTCAAAGAAATGTGTCTCTGGGACCGCAATGATTTCAAAATAGGGCAAATGTGTGTATTGAAAAGTCCTTTTGAACTTTCAAGAAAGTGTGCTTGGCACATGCGCTGCAAGACCCCACAATTCCTTTCCTGTAGTCTCTAGCATGCCCAAAATAAGTGTTTTGCACAAAGCTCGAAGTGCTTGTATGAAAGCATGTGCAAGACCATCCATTGGTTTCTTCCTTCCAAGGAAATTTTATTCTGCTTTCTTTCTATCTTCACTATGATTTCAGGAAATGCGTTGGAGCTTTTTGAGGGCAGAATTCTTGACAGTTGTTTTGTGTCAGATGTGGAAGATTCCACCACCCTTGCAAGCAATTCCTTAGCTGTGCTATAATAAGAGCTTTGGGACAGATTCTGGGCATTCCCAAAGCACTTGGAAGTGAATTTTATTGTTGTATGTGTTTTTGAGGTGCTGAAATGGCATTGTGCCAGACTGCAGAGATTATGGTGGACGCTAAGTGTAACAATATGCATTCAGAGGCCTGCCCATGACTGGGTGCATGGACTACTTGAAAAACACCAAGAAATGCGTTCTCATGGAATGTGTTGGTTGCAGGAAAGGCACAAAATGAGTTTGTTTGGATGTCCTTGGAAACTTTTAAGCAATGCAAGTGGCAGGTGTAAATGCTAGCTCCACAACCTTGGCATACTTCCTCCCAGCCATGCCAATCAAACCAGTTCATCTCTGTCAGCATACTCACAGTCTATGCCAAAATAGGAACTTTAAAACTGTGTTTGGATGTCTAGCAAATCACGTTGAGGGCAGATTTTGCCAGATCTTAGTTGCAAATGCGCTGGTAGAAGTTTTGCACAAAATGGATTTTGTTGAAAATGTCTTGGAACCTTTCTTCAGATGCGGGCAGCAATTTAAAGCCACACTCCAAAACTTCACCGTAATAATGGCTCTTGGAGCAGGGTATGGAGATCCGCATTTTTATTTTAAAAGGGAAGCTTTGAACTGACCATGGAAAGTCAACAAAGCATTAAGTAAGCACATACATTGTTTGATGCAACGCCTCATCAAAATGTAGTTCCATGAAATGTGTTGATTTTTGGATTCGCATAAATGGAGTTGGACTTGATCCTAAAGCCCAAGACATTTTCTCGTACTTTACTTGATCTCCTGTGTCTAAGGGCATGAGCTACCTCCTCTACAAGAAGCATACAAAACATGAAAAACTAGTTGACAAAATGACTGGAAGAGTTGGGATCTCATGGAATGCGAGTGGACCCGCCCAGAGCACCTTCATGCACTGATTCATCATTTGAAAAGCATGGATTTCTCCCTTTCTCCTAACTTGCTTTAATATTCTGCACTTCTAATTGGAGTAGAGAAAAATGCTAAATTTAGATTAAAACCTTCAATCAACGTACTGTTGTTCAACCAGATTGCCAACTTTTTAAAATAGTAATTCTGCCAAGTTAAATCAACCATGAAAAAACCTCGTCTATAAGCAGAGTTGCAACCAACTTAAACAATGTACTTGTTATTATTGGACCAAACACGATCGCTATGCGTATGCGGGTTAGTGCTCCAGACCGTGAAAGATTAACACAAAAAAACCTTTGCAGTGTTAAAACAGTCCCCTTTAAATGTGATAACTTTCTTCTTAAATCGATGCGCAAAAAGTGCCTTTAAACCACTCCCTGTAATTTGATTGTTGAAACACTTTTCCCGATATACAATGAGCTTTTGTACAATCCAAAACCCCATCAAAACATTTGTTTCACGTGTTTGGAAACAGGTTTCGAAGCATCGTTGAGAGTCGGTTGCAGGAGGCAACCGCTTAACATTTTGAAACCCCTTCGAATCGCCCTCATTTTAATGCCTACAAATCCAGAAAATAGAATCTGACACCGTAAACCTCCTCATTGTTGTATAGATAATTGCGTACCATAATTGGTTTCTCCTGTTTCCACCAAAAGCACTTTTCCCGCATCCATTTTGAAGCCACCTTTGCTTAAGTGGCTTATGTGCAAACTGCAAAATTCCATCAACTGGCTCCAAGAAAATATTCCCAAAATGAGGTTCAAATATCGGTTTTTGGTCTTGTCAATTTTTCTACATTCTCCTAATACTAGAAAATAGGCTATAAGTGTTGAATTTCGCTCGGGCGTTTGGTGATATTTTTGCAAGTTTATTTGGTAGCCACTCGGGCTAGTTGGCACAGTAGAATAATTAAGTCTTGTTGATCCGTTTTCGACCTTTTGAGACACCCTTAGTGGGTATAACTGAATTACTGTTTTGTAACATGTTTAATAACCATAATTAACCTCTTGAATACCGTAAACAAAATGACAAATGGATTTTATGATTGCATGTAAAAACGATGTTCCCTCTTGAACCCTTGTCGTGGCAACGAAAATGAAAACTAATTGAAGGAATTGAAAACCCTCCAAATCTGCAATACGGATAGACTTCAAATGTTATATGTAAAACTTGATTGTTCTCTCTCTCACCTCATACTGGGTCATGTAAATTAGTTAGTTGTTTGCGTAAACAAAGAATAATTCTCTCTAAAACCAAAAAAGTACTTATGATTTGAAATGTTGTGAGAAATAGTCTTGTTCTCTCTCTTAAATGTGATTGCAAATTCTGATAGCTTTGTTAAATGGAAAGAGGGTGAGATTTAAGTTAGCTTTGTGTTGACACCATGTTGATGCGGGAGGCAAGAGGCAACATAGCTTTGTTAAATGGGAAGGGTGAGATTTATGTCGGTGTTGTGCCGACACCGTGTTATGATCCTCATGTTCGGATTTCCCCAATGCCTCGAGGTTTTGGTGTAACGGTTTGTTACATTTGGTATCAGAGCAACCACCCAAGTTCGAGTCCCAACACGGGTGGCTACGCCGGCATTGCAGTGTTCACCCGGGGCTCATATAGGGTAGGGTGTGGTCCCGCTATACGGGCGTAAATCTAGCCCTGGGGTCCGGGCTACGGAAGCGTGGTGGGATGTTATGATCCTCATGTGCGGATTTCACTAATGCCTTGAGGTTTTGGTGTAACGGTTTGTTACATTTGGTATCAGAGCAACCAGCCAAGTTCAAGTCCAGTGCACGAGTGGCTAGGCTAACGTTGCAGTGTTCACCCGACGCTCGTATTGGGTTGGGCGTGGTCCCATTATACGGGCACAAATCTAGCCCAGGGTCTGGGCTACTAGAGCGTGGTGGGATGTTATGATCCTAGTGTGTGGATTCACTAACGCCTTGAGATTTTGGTGTAACGGTTCGTTACACGCCATGTTGATGCAGGTGGCGAGGGGCAGCGAAAATGAAATGTTTATTGCGTTTAATGGTTGAATTTCAGTTGGATCTCTTAAAATGTATATTTTATTTGAAAAGTGAATTTGACATCTATGTTGTTAAAACTAATGTATGATTGTATTATGATTAGTATCCGAAAGGATTAAAATTGAAATTATCAAATATGCACCTTTAAAATATCATGCCTTTATGAATCATATGTTGGATTCAAGTAAGTCATTAAATGTTGGAAATGAGTTATTAATATGTAGCTTTATCCTTGTGTTGAAAATGAATAATTTAGAAATGAAATGAAATCAACGGGCAACTTGTGTTGAACTGTTCCTTAAACTCACCCTTGTTCTAATTGTTCCCTTGGTGAACCGAAGCGAAAAAACATAACCTTTAAACCCATAAACAAGAACCTTGTAAATTCACAATATTGACAGTCACTTGAACGTGTAAATTGCGAATTGATAGGAGACCAAGCCCCACAACCTATTAGTGAAACTTGATCACATTGGCTTTTGGTGGATATCGTTTGTCGTTGAGCTCTTTTCGTTTGTTGTGCTTGAATGCTTGCCATGTGCGCTTTTATCTTGAAGGGATTGAGTCACGTGTGACCCTTTCCCCATAGTACATCTTTTTTCATTCTTGCAAGAATGGATGTTGTTGTTCAAACTAGGATTCGCAAACCCTTGAATCAGTTTTTATCTAACGAGTTGCCACCCTTGAGGGAAACGGGATCGTGTTTCCTAGAATTTTCCCTACCCTTGTGTCCTGCTCCTATTGAGCTAAAATAGAAATGCTCGTGTGCATCATGTTCTTGCAAATAAAAAGTGAATGTCATTAATTTGTGCAAAGCTTTTGTGAAATAAGGGTGTTGTAATTATCCTAGTGTTGACCTCATCAGAGGTTATAGGCGTTGCAAATTGGAATAAATTAATCATAAGACTGCTTATTAGGTTCTTTTGGGCGAAACTACGAAGCCTACAACAATTATCGAAATTGCGTCTAAAGATATTATTGAATGCATAAAGTGAACTTGAATGCATAAAATGAACTTGAGTTGTCTCTTATAGCATGTGGTTAAACCTTGGATTGCTTAGTAACAATAAAATGATTTGTTCCATATAAAAACACGTCTTTTGGAAACATGAATCCCTAACTTGAAAACAAGTGCTATGTGACTCGTATGTATTTGCAAAATGATGCCACCAAATGATTAAAATAAAGAATTTATTTGTAATAAAGACAAAAGCAAATGAGGTGTATTCCCTTGTGCGTAAAACATTATAATGAATTGGATGACTCGTAACGCAGAAAAAAAAAAAAAAAAGTTTTATGCTTTAATGTGCTTTAATGTAAATAAGATTAATGATTAAACAAGAATGTAATGGTAATGAAAATGTAAGCTAATTGCAACCTATGTACATTGTGAATTAATCCTTTTTCCTTACTCGTCTCGTGGTTATATTATTGTCTTGTGATTTGCTCGTTTGAACAAATGTGGAAGTGATTTATTGTTGTCTCGTTTGTGTGGATGCATGCATGTGTGGGGGTGGGATTCACCATTGATTATGCAAGTATAAGTGGGTGTTAGTGAAGGGAGGAATAAGGAGTTGTATATTTTATATGAAGGAAACAAGGGGATTCGTGGCTAGTCTTAGTGGAGGTATAAGTGTTGATAATTTTAAGTGGAGACATAAGTGTTGAAAATTTGTATATTGAAATATTATATTGCGTGTTTGTATTGGTGAACCAAAGACTAACCAAAATTCCTTAATGGAGTTATAAGTGGTAGTTTACAATGATGATCTCTCCCCTTGCAAGTCTCGTAGGTAGGCTTGGTAGTGTATGTCGTTCTTATTGGTGAAATACCCTTCTCACTCTCTCTTTATCTTAATGATCTTTTGTTGCTTATTGGTTGTTCATTGGAGCATGTCTTCATTTATTTGATGGTATTTGTAACTTGTATGCAAGGATATGTTTGTGTATATGCGTATGTTACGGATTTGTATTGCCATTGGTGGAGGATTAAGTTTGATTAGGGAGTATGAATTTTGCATGTTTTGTGTAGGGGAAACAAAAATTGGTGAGACTAGCCTTGGTGGAGGTATAAGTGGAAGTAATGGCATCCTTCTCCCTTTGACAAACCATTGGGTGGCTTAGTTGTGTAAAGTATATTTCATTATTTTGATATGATGGCATCACTCTCTCTTTTGTCCTAATTGCATAAAGAGGTGATGCATGTTACTTTATGGTTCAGGCATTGTTGTGTTGTTAAGTGCGCACAAGTGTTAAAAAAACTTGGTTTTGGCTTGTGTTTTTGGTCTGAGTTTTGTGGGTGTTACACATGCCAATCACCAATACAATTCTGCTTCGACTACCAAAGCTTAGACATACTACCCACTGAAATCCTCTAACAACTCTCTACTCCAAACTAGCCTCTCCATTCACGGAATTTGGAAGATTTTATGAACTATGCTCTAATACCATGTTGAAAAATCATCTACACCATGGTGAGCAAACTTTGATCTCAAATAACCCTCAATTAGATAGCTCAGAACTAGAAGCCAATCAAAACTGCTTAACTTTAAATGCTTGAATATCCAATCACATACATTAGAGACACTACCCAAAAGATACTCAGATCTACTCCAAATTACATCACTATTTTATTAATCAAAATTCAGAAGCAACGATGCTTTTGAACACACTCTAGAAAAACTCACATTGCATGAAAATTTGAATGAATAACACACCTACTTTAGGCCTTCTTTTAAAGCTATCTAGCTTGGTTTTGTCTAGATTCACACTAGAATAGGGTTAAGCTTAAATTAGCTCAAGTTGTTATTAGTTAGAGAGACATTTGTAGCAGCTTGCTATAGTAGTTTGTTCTCTTGTGCATTATTCGCCATTTCCTGTGTATGGCTTGGTTCACTGTGGTTGTGGTAATGCAAAAGCAATCATAGGGGCCTTACCCTAGTGCTTTTCTATTGCATCTGTTTGTACCATCATGTCCCATTGACCTATTCTGGTCACTCGTTGACATTAATAGATTTTCTTTCTTATTTCTTTCTTTGAAATTGGTTAACCGATTAAAGAAGAGCCCAAATGACAAAATACCAACTGAAGAGTGTCAAATTCATTGTAGATTTTAAGCAAACATAATATCCTGTTGCAGTTTTCCTAAATGGTCAAAATGGGGCCAAAAAGTAAGCAAAATTAAGAACACAAACAGGCTTAGATGGGCATCAGCAAGTAAGCCTTGTGAGAACATTTGACACTGAAAAGCAAATAGATAGTCTTCCAATATTCTCGCAGTATCATCATTCTTCCAAAGTACATAAGAGCAACTTCCATTCTTCATCTCTTAACGTTCTTTCTACCAGAATACAGAAGGCAGAAACAGATTGATTTCATAACAACGGGATCAACATTCGGGAAAATCATCTTCGCTCATACAACATACTCAACATGATTATGAAGTTCTGAATTATATGATCAAAAGCCCATTTTAAGAAGAGAAAAAGATAGTAGGCACAGAAAGGTTGAATTGTTCAATTTGAGAAAGGTCTACCCCACATATTCAAAATAATTTTAATTTGATAATGCAAAAAAATGCCATAAACTGTGCTCTAATAAATAATACCAATACTTAGATTAATGGGCAGCTATGATAAACCCAACCTTGGAAACATTACTTGATTGAAGAAAGCAAAATAGTTTAACAAGCAAGCAAAGAAAGAGAGCAACATGCATATAATCGAGGAGGATTACAAGCCAATGAAAAAGAATTGACCTTATCTAACTAGAGCTAGATGTAAAAAAATCAAGTTGATTCTCTCTAGTCAATTGAAATATATCATATTTCTATTCTTGAAACAAAATTTAAAAAATTCGGTTATCAACATAAATTTCTATAGGTTGATCGACATGAAACATCTATCAGCAACTCTAGATTCTTTCCTTCACTGATCTGCATTAAAACAATGCTTCTAAGCTCATAAATGATGCCTCGTACTTTCAGAGAGACTTGCAGCTCCCTTACTGCCCTCATAAAAAAGGAGACTCCAAATATAACTTCTGTATTCATGTACTAGAGTGGTACCAGAACGAAAATATGTTTTTATCCGATTCCTTTTTTTTAATTCAATATAGACCAAGCATTAAAATATGTAATTATGTTTGGAGGGTGAATATTCATTGTAAAAATTTATTTCAGCTTTGCATTTATAATATTTTCATGGCGGAGGACTGGTGGACATAAGCCTATATGTATAGAATAGACAGCAAAGCTCTTTAGAGAAACTATGCCAGCAATCTAGACTGCCCGGAAATGCCAAGTACCCTCCCGTACCAGCCTGGAAACGTACCAGGTACTGGTACGGGACTGGAAATGCTGTGGGTACGTTTGGAAACGTACCCACGGGAATTGGGTACGGTCCGGGTATGGTTTAACCGTACCCTGTCCCTGTGGGTACGTTTCCAAACGTACCCACTTTTTTAATACGTTTTTTCAAAACCGAAACTCATCAAAACTTTAAAAAAATGCATTTTTTTATTTTAAAAGTTTCTATATCTAACCTAACCCTAAACTACCCCCCCAAACACTTATATAAACACCCAATCCCTCTACTTTTTTCTCACACTCAATATTTGATATTTTGCTTGAGCTTGAAGGAGAGAGAGAAAGAGAGGTTGAAGGAGAAAGAAAGAGCTTGGAGGAGAGAAAAAGAGCTTGGAGGAGAGAGTGATTGAGCTTGAAGGAGAAAGAGAGAAGGAGAAGCAAGTCTACAAACATCAAGGAGGATTTTTCCAGGTATTTTACATGCATTCAGGCATTTTTTTTTAATCTTTTGACTCTTGAGTCTTGAGCAATGTTTCATTGTTTTGTATATGAATATGATCAATGATCAATATCATGAATGATGTGTTTCAAACACATCATTCATGATTATTGATCATGATCTAAATTTATTTTTAATATTTAATAATTTATTTATTTTACGGTTATTAAAATATAATATATTAATTAATTTTTCCGTATTTTAAGTTTAATAGTGAAGTTTTATTTAATTAAACGTCTACCCTCTGTGTATGCTCTCACCTCGCACCATTTATGGCGAACTTGGTGATCAGAATCAGAGAATGACGTGTGTGGGTCAACAAATTAATTTTCTAATTTGTATTTGTTGTTTTTAATTAAATTATTTTAATATTTAGCAATGTTTTAAAAAATATCTCTTATTGTAGGTTATTGAATTAATCCTACAATCATGGCATCCAGTTCAGCTTCAGTGGGGCAAGAGGGGGAAAATGTTTCGGGTGGTATGGCAGTGAAAATGGATCCAAATTATCCTTTATGGAGACATGTGGAAGTGATAGAGCTTGTTGCCGGTGGTGGTGTCCGTGTTTGGACGTGTCCCCATTGTGCCGCCACATTTAAATCCTCATATACCCGTTTGAGAGCTCATCTGACTGGGGCATCGGGGACGGGTATTAGACCGTGTAGGAAGGTGGAAAAGAAAACCATAGCCATGTACCTAAAAGAGCAAGAGGATGCAAACATTGAAGCAACAAGAGCTCGCTCTAGAACTGTTTCTTTACAAAGCAGAGGTCCATGGGAAAACCACCAACATCAACACCATCATTTCATCCTTTCATTGAGACTCGTGTTGAAACTATTCCAGATGATGACCCTTTTGATGCAGATACCTCAGGGCCATCAAGCAAGAGAACAAAAGGCCCATTAGAAAAAGCATTTAACATCGAGAAGAGGGATATTGCAGATGAATTGGTGTCTCGGTGTATATTTGCATGTGGACTACCATTCAATGTCTTGAGATCACCTTATTGGCAGCAGATGGTGAGAGGCATTAATGAGGCACCACAGGGGTATACAAGCCCTAGCTATAATAAGGTTCGCACTTCTCTTTTGGCAAAAGAAGTGCAACACATTCAGACATCTCTACAGCCAATTAGAGATTCTTGGAGTGATTCGGGAGTCTCTGTTATATCGATGGATGGAAAGACTACGAAATGGACCTCTCATCAACATTATTGCAGCATGCCCTAAAGGGCCAATGTTTCGAAGGTTGTTGATTGTTAGGGGGTAAAAGATTCCCAATTCATTGCAAATATTCTCATTGAGGCTATTGAGTCGGTGGGTCCGCATGAGAGGGTTTGTCAAGTCATCACGGCAACGCCAAAATCGAAAGGCAACGGGATTGATAGTAGAGAGTAGGTATGAGCACATATTTTAGACACCATGTGCGCAATACACTCCCTCGAATCTAATGATGCGTAAGATTGGGAAAATTGCATGGATTGAGCAAATATACACGGAGGCAAACGAGATTCAGATGTTTGTCACCAACCATCACATGTCTCAAGCCATATTCAGAAGATTTTCAAAGTTGGAGTTGTTGAAGGTAAAGGAACAATTCATTTTAAATTTAATATTTGATTTTAAATTTTTAAATCAATTTCAAATTGTGTTGTTATTGAATTGTTTCCATTCTTTTTTAATAGGTTGTTGAGACTAGGTTTGCCTCTCACACACTCGTCTTGAGACGACTTGTGAAGGTGAGACGTGCTTTGAGCATGATGGTGATTGATAATGTTTGGACCATCTGGAGGCAATCTAACACAGAAAGAGCCCAAAGAATAAAATCATGGATCCTTGATGAGCATTGGTGGGAAAAAGTTGAATATTTGTTGAGTTTCATAGAGCCTATTTTGAGTATGATACGATTTGTTGACAAAGATAATGCTTGCATTGGAGAAATATATGATGGCATTGACTCCATGCTTGAAAAAATCCATGATATCATACAAGCCAAAGAGCAGGACCCTGAGGAAATATTTTACAGTGAAGTTAAAAATGTGATCGTGAGACGGTGGAACAAAATGACCACCCCATTACATCTCCTTGCTTATGCTTTAAATCCCAAATATTACAGTAGTGAAATAGTTGGGAGAGCTGGTAGGCAATGACCATATGATGACCATGAGGTTGCAAATGGGACGAGATCAAAGCATTCAAGAGGTTGTTTCTTGATCCAGCTACATCACTTGCA
Source organism: Taxus wallichiana var. yunnanensis (assembly GCA_018340775.1). NCBI lineage: Eukaryota > Viridiplantae > Streptophyta > Pinopsida > Cupressales > Taxaceae > Taxus > Taxus wallichiana. The sequence goes on along the minus strand of CM031239.1, from coordinate 208,485,323 downwards.
ATCCGCCAGGAGATGTCGATGTTTGTAAATGGACAAGGTAGCATGGGTGAGATAGAGGCTATTTGTGACAAACCCACCATGGATCCAATCACGTGGTGGACTTGTCATGGCCATGATGCCAAGTTCTTACGACCAGTTGCGATCAAATTGCTCTCACAGGTATAAAGTTTGTAACTTGTTATTTGATATTTTAATTACCAATTACGAATTAAAATTCAAAATGATATCATTCTTTTTTTTAATTAATAATATTAATACTTTGTTTTTTGTGACAGGTGGCTAGTAATTCTTCTGCAGAGCGCAACTAGAGTACTTATGGCTTCATCCACTCAGCCAAACGCACCATGTTGGCATCGAAGAAGGTTGAAGATCTAGTATATGTTCATTCCAACTTACGCCTCTTAACCCACAAGACACAAGAGTATACTAGTGGTCCTAACAAGCTTTGGGACCTCCAACCTGAAAACACGGACTTTGAAGCTTTCGCTTGCTTGTTTGGCCAATGTTTCACTTCTTGGCAACGATGAGGAACTTCTAGGGAGCCCTTCACAAGGGTTCGAAAGTGGAGCTAGTGGGGGTGGAGCTGCAAGTGGCATCCATGAAGATGATTTTGACGATCATCTAGATGATATGCTCTAGAACTTAGAAGTTGAGAACTTGAATGTATTATGTTATTTACTATCATGTTTTGAACATTATGTCATTATGAATCAATACAAACTCAAGTCTCAATTCTCAAAGTATTGGAAATTTCAATTTTGTTTTTGTGTTCTATGAATGATTTTAAGTTGTATGACTCTATGAGTATTAAATTTCAATAAGTATGCAATGTATGAGAATTAAATTTCAATAAGTATGCAAATGCTTCTTTAAATTTATAATTTATATACATATTTATATATTTATATATATATATATATATATATAAAACATACCCAAAAGCGTACCGTACCCAAGATTTTTAAAAATTTGCCGTATCAGCGTACCGTACCCATACCCATACCCGTATCCGTATCCGTGCAGTCTAGCCAGCAATGTATATGGAAACTTTTGGAAATCAGGCAAAAATTAAGCTCATAACTTGTGAAGCAATTTTATTATCAAGTATTAATAATCTTGATGAGTAATCTTTGGTTCATACTCTGCACACTAGTGATTATCTTGCTGTTTGCTAGAGTTTTTGATCTATTTGATCATACAAGTTGTCATATTCTAAGTATGATTTGAAACAACAATATCCACCTATCTCAGATGTCTTATATTGCTAAGGTCGAATTGCTACAATTGGTCTTGTCTTAGAACATCAATTCCCTTAAAAAAATTGTTGATGTATTATATTTTTCGACTTTGACCGATTAATTATTTCACCTATTTTCTATTTTATGTATATACCGATTTTGGGATTTTTATTCGTTAGCTAAGAACTCAGGTCAACTCTCCATCATTTGAGATTCTTATTGACTTATTGATGTAATTATAGTCATCACTCACAATGATTGTCTCCAGTTCCTACGTGGGAATCTTTTTATTTTGGGAGTCTTCTCCTTGATTACCTACCCATGCACTTTTCCATAGACATGTTTAATGGGTGTTACAAGTGATTGTGAGAGATTGATAACTTTTATGTATTTTATTTGAGACTTTTCAATGATATATATGGTGCAATTTTGAACCAATCCATTATCTGCTACATTACCGGGTACAACCCTGGGTACCATACCCAGTATAGGGTACGTAAACGGTAAGTCTGGCAGTACCCTGGCCATACCCAACACATACCCAAGAGAAAAACAGCAGGCTTTAAAAAAAATCCATTTTTCATCAAAAACAGTCAAATCCAGAATTTTAAACATTAAAATAATTTCCCAAATCCTGAAAGACACTCCCAAACTCATACTTACCTCTCATTGCACATTTGCTCTCCCACCTTCATATTTTCTGAATTTTCAATTGTTGAGGGCTGATTACAAGTGCCAAATAGTTTAAGGAGCTTGCAATAAGTGCCAAATAGTTTAAGAAGTTTACAACAAGTGCCAAGGAGTTCAAGGAGCTTGCAACAAAGATGTTTGGTGATTTAAGGTAGGTGTTTTGTGGTTTTTAAAGGTTTTTTTAGTTTTTAGCTTGTCTTTTGTGATTTGTTTTCATTTTTTTGTTGTTGTTTTAATTTTTATTTTAAACATTCTTTCAACACTTACTATTTGTTACATGTATTGAGCAGATGTAGGGATTTGCTAGAATGGCTGCAAGTTCTAGTTCTGTGGGCTAAGGTATTAGAGGTATCCCTTTCAAATATGATCCATGCTCTCACCCCTTTGAGTGTATGTCACACCGATAGAACATATGTTGCATGGAGGGGCCGTTGTTTGGGTTTGCTCAAAATGTAAAATGAAATTTAAATTTTTCTGATTTTCCTGAACTGGAAGAGTCCTGTTATTTAGGCTGGCTAAGGGGCAAGCGTCGTCTTTAGGAATCACCCCTCAACTCCTGTGTTCAAGCTTGGTGGAATAACCACTAATGGGACTTGGCCTTTGTAGCTCCCCCACTCGAGAAGACCAAGCACATAAACCAGCTAGTGATAGCTCCAACAATACCGATCCCACCACTTAAGGTTAGAATCTCTAGGGAACACTCCCTGGTGAGACCGTTGATCTCCACTTAGCCATACGAAGGCCTTACGGTGAACTCCCCTGTTGCTAAGAACAAGGGCCAAGTGGAGGAGAAACTCTTCTAAAGCAACACACCTAACAAGAAGGCTTTTTCCAACCCCTGCAAGGCTTTCTGATAGAGGGGTAGTGCCACAGCTAGGAAGTTTGCCACAAGCAAAAGCTTTGTAGTTCATGTTGCCACCCGAGATAGCACCCTTGTTGAATCAACAGATTCAACACCTCAATGAAACATGGAAAGTCCTCCAAATTGTGGGACAATGGCACCTTTTGAGGTCAATCTCTAGAGAAGGTTGGCTCTATCCTAGCTCACCGCTACTAACCAACGCTAAACGATCGCTACTTAATCCTATCCTAAGTATTCCAAGGACCGAGTTGAGAGAGAGAAATGCTGAAATAAAGAGAGGTGATGCACCAAACTAGAATAGGGTTCGATTTTGGCTCCAAAGACACAGATATAACAATACATGCGAAGTTCCAAGGCAATGCACACAGAACTTGAAAGAAATGAACAAAACAAGACTCGGAGGCGAGGCAAGAGGACTGAAATATTCACATTAAACACTAATATATTCAAAGGAAAGAGATCACACTTGCATACAATATCAAGAACTTATCCATTCACATCCAATGAGATCGAAGCGCGTGAAACCCTTCGTAGGTGCATTATAAAGGTCTACGAGCAAAAGTTGTGAGCTCAAAAGGGAGAACTCTCGGGCTTAACGGAAAATTGAACCCTTTGCAAGTGCTTTTGCTCTTACATCTATAGAAATTTTGAGAGAGAAGAAGAGTGAAAAGACCACTTCCAACAATGAATGAATACAACCACCCTACCAACACCAAGGACTAATCGCCATTGATTTCACAGGCCGGTATGGGTGCGACATTGCTTTAATCGCACACCATCAAATTGTCGGTGCAGGAGGACGGTGTCATTCAAAACTTAATGTTGGTTTTGGAGTGGGTGAGCACCTATTATGAATTAGGCATGACTTTATTGAGTTTTGCGGAGTTTTGATGTTCGATCACCTTGATCTCGTCTTCCGCGGCTTTCTATGTGTTTGGTGAACTTCTAATGTCCCGCTGACTTCATTTAGATCTCCGCCTTGATCCATGCAAATAACCCCCAACTCTGCAATTACTTTTCCTCATCCACGATTTTTTCATTCCTCATTCCACAGTATGCTTCATTCCGCAGATTTTTAGCCTTCTTTGGCATTTCCTTTGTTATCTGATTCTTAGTTCCACATAATTTTACATTTGCCTTATGCCATAGACTTTTGAATTTGCCTTATGCCGCAGACTTTTGAATCGAACCCTTTGTATGTGCTTTTGCACTTACATATATAGAAATTTTGAGAGAGAGGAAGAGGGAAAAGATCACATCCAGCGATGAATGAATTCAACCACCTTGCCAACACCAAGGACCAATCGCCATTGATTTCGCAGGCTATGTATGGGCGCCTAACATTGCTCAATCGCACAAAGCATCAAATTGCGGTGCGGGGAGGACAACATCATTCAAAACTTAATGTTGGTTGTTGGAGTGGTTGGCGCTGATACGAATTAGGCACGGCTTTGTTGATTTTCGCAGAGTTTTGATGTTCAGTCACCTTGATCTCATCTTCCACAACTTTCTATATGTTTGGCAAACATCCAATGTCCTACGGCTTCATTTTGATCTTTGCCTTGATCTGGGAACAACCTTTAACTCTACAATTACTTTCCCTCATCCACGTCTTTATTGTTCCTCATTCCGTGGAGTATGCTTCATTCCGCGAATTTTTAGCCTTTCGTAGCATTTCCTTAGTTACACAGATTCTTTGTTCCGCGGGTCTTTCAACTTGCATGACTTATTCCCCGCGATCCTTTCTAACACTCTCGTACTTCACTATCCCTGATCCAGAGTCTCGCACGGTCCTTTGCCTTGTTACGGCATATATCCCCACGGTTATGTTCCTTTGTTACACGGAGTTTTGCAAACTCCACGGAACACTACACCTTCAAACTTTCGCGAAACACTAAATTTCTTCATTTTGCAGAACACTAAATTTTCCTCTTCCCACAAATCCCTTTTATGAAGCCACTTAAGTCTATAACTTGGATGAAGTTGTCCAAACAAAGACGGGTGCTATTTTGGACATAGTTCCTTTCCGATGCGAGCAATCACCTAACCAATACGATAGATGGCATTCGCCCCACTCCCCACCAAGGAGTATCGAGAGCAAACCCTTCTCACCGCCATCCACCGGGCAACGCTCCACAGCTCTACAATATGTTTTGAAAATCAGCCTACGACCTTGCATCTCGCAGCCTGATGTGCTAGCACTTAAGGATGAGGTGCAAGAGAGAATCCCCTCCAACATCCTCACATAACGAGCACTTACCCCCCAAGGCAGGATCAACCAACCCAATCCTAATTGATGGACTACTAAGGACAAACCCTCCCACCCTGGCATTGAGGAGCCAACAGACAACTTCCGCCAACACATTCTCATAACGCTAAGCCCGCTTGATGTAGCTTTGAGTTTCTTCCAACTTGGCCTACTTAAAGAATCTTAGAGAATCCTAAAGCTGAACTTATTCTCCCAAGCCACCCAAGCCTCTTCATGCACCAGAAGGCTATTGCTAGCCCTAGGCACATTCTTCTTGAGCCACTTGGTCGTTCTGTGAATCTACGTCCAAATTTCACCCACCCCGCATGCAATGAAGTTGTGATTAACAAAATCAGAAATGAAAGCCTTAAATTTGCCATACTTCTCGCAGAGCTCGGGCCTATTGATCAAAGCATTAAAGATAGGAACCAGGCAAATATTGAGTTTAGGTGCATGATTGCTTGCCTTCTATAAGATTGGAAGTGGAAGATTTCCCAAAAATCCACTTCATCCCTACCACTCCATTCTCTGCAAGGAATTTTGCTTGGCCACATCGAACATCCCTATCACCTTTGCGCTAAACGTGAGCACTGGATACACCAGCACCTTGAAGGTAAGGATTTTAGACCACATGGGGATTCTTCAAGAGGCCAGGAAGTGGCGAACCCCATGAAGGGTTCTACTTCTTGACGTTGCTCTCTCCTTGATGATTCTTTCTATAGATAATTGTGGATCAATCTCTATCCCCAAGTACATGTAGTTGTCACATACCCCAATCTTTTGGCTCCCAAATAGAAACTCATGTTGCTCGAGTTCTTCTTGATTGCCAAAAAAAATCATTACCTTGCACTTGTCGATGCCACATTCCATCCCCCACTTATCGCTCCAAATCTAAATCTTTTGTAGCATTTCCTAAAGGTCTCCCACTGGCTCTGCCATAGCCACCAAGTCATCTGCAAACATCAGCCCAGTGATAGCTTCAATAAGGCTAGGGACCGCCACGCCCATCCCCTCAAGATCTTTCATTATGTCATTTATGAAGATATTAAAGAGGGTGGGCGAGGCCGACATCCCTGCCTTACCCCTCTTTTCACCAGGATGGGAGATGACAACAAACCTTCATACCTGACCCAAACTAAGGAGCCATTATACAGTTCTTGAAAGAAGTGGAGCGACTTCCCCTCAGTCCCGCCACCCGAAGCTTCCTAAATAATGCCTCGTGCGGGAACATGTCATAGGCTTTCTTAAAGTCTATGAACGCCATGTACATAGGTTTCTTGAGCTTGGCCATACGTCTCATGGCGATTTCATGGAGTGTTGCGGCACTTTGCTCGATGCACTCCTCATCTTTCTTGTCTGGATTTTTGAGAAGAACTTTCTCTCCTCAAGCTCCTTCTCAATTCTCTTGATGACCACATTTGTGAGCATTTTAAGCATCACATTTATAAGAGAAATACCCCTATATTTGTAATAAAGCGTTGGGTCCCCTTTTTAGGGATGGAGACCAAGACGATCACATTAAAATCTTTGGAAATCACCCAATTCTCCCAAATGCAGTTCATTACCTTCAAGCAAGCCGCTGCCAGGGGACTCGGTTCACTCTACTCCTCCGCCTCCTCCCCTACCGACCGCACTTTTCCCAAGCACGTATTTAAGAGTTCGTATATCGGATGAAATACCATTTGTGTGGGATTGTTCGCAAGGAATCGAGCATGTGTACGATTGGATGGAAAAGGGTCACCACATGCAAAGACCCTTGCATACATCGGAGAGCAAGAAGATGCGGATGTGGCGGCTACCCTAAAATCCTAGCATCCTATGGCAAGGAAAGGAAGATCAGTGAAGAAGCGCATGTTTCTTCGTCTATCAAAGTTGGCCCCAGATCACCCATTTTTACCTACACCCGTTGCGGTCAAAGGGAAGAGGAATCACCTCTTACTCAAAAAAAAACAAAAGATGTAGGCCCATTGAAAAAGGCATTCCAAAATGAAAGTAGCTGCAACCAACCAAGGTATTGCGTGTTTTATTTACACATGTGGCATCCCTTTTAATGTTGTTAGATCATCATATTGGTAAGATATGGTGAGATGTATTAATGAAGCCCCTAAAGGGTACACTAGCCAGGGTATGAAAAGGTGCACACCACCTTATTGTCAAAAGAAAGAAAACAAGTTGAAGAGGCATTGCAGCCCATCAAGAATCAATGGGTCAAAACAAGGGTGTCCGTCGTTTCTGATGGATGGAAAGATACGACAAATAGGATGGATGGAAAGATACGACAAATAGGCTATTGATCAAGGTGGTTAGTGTTCCCTAAAGGGCCAATGTTTATGAGGGCTATTGATTGTGAGGGGCAAGTGAAGAATGCCCAATTCTTTGCCAACATCCTCATAGTCCATTGAGGCAATGAGGCCAATGTTCATCAACAACCTCCACATGTCCCAAGCCATCTTTAAAGATTCTCAAGCGTTACAATTTGTTAAAGGTAACAATCTTTTTTTAGAATTTTATTTTAAATAAATTCATTGCATTAATCTTGTAAGTTTGTAATTTGTAATTGATTTTTGAATGTTTTCCTTGTCTTAATTTTATTTATTTTAATTTCTTATTAGGTTGTGAGACTTGATTTGCCTCACACACGCTTGTCTTGAGACAACATGTGAAGGTGCGAGAGGCATTGAGTGGCATGGTTATCGGTGACCTTTTGGGTATATAGAGCCAACCAAACAATGAGAGGGCCAAACATGTGAAACTATTGATTCTCGATGGTGAAACTATTGATTCTCGATGACAGTGGTGGGATCGTGTGGATTACTTGCTAAGTTTTACCAAGCCCATCATGAGTATGCTTAGATTTGTTGATATGGACCATTCATGTTTGGGTGAAATTTATTATGGAATTGATTGATGATTGAGTCAATTAAGCCCGTCATAAATGCCAAACAAAGCAAGATCCTACAGAGAGTTTCCTCTAAGAAGTGTAATTGCATCTCATTGAAAGTTGCAACAAAATGACAACTCCATTGCATCTTCTTGCTTTTGCTTTTGCTTTGACCCCAAAATACTACAAAGCACGGAGATCCTTTCTTTGCCTAGGAGGGTCCCACCATATATGGATGTTGAGGTTAGTGAGGGGTATAAGGTAGCATTCACTTGACTCTTCCCAGATCTAGAAGTAGAAGACTTGGTTAGAGCAGATTTGTGACTTTCATATCCTTCAGAATCACTCCATTAGCGCTTTATGTGACAAATACAAGATGGACACTTATTCGTGGTGGTACCTCCATGGGCAAGCATACACCCACCTCATGCCACTTGCAATAAAAGTTTTATCACAGGTAAGATTTTAATTTTTTAAATCTTTCTTTAAGTTTTTAATTTTTCACTTTTATAAATTTTAATTTTGCATTGACTTTGTGGCTTGCCTCAATAGGTTGCAAGTTCTTCTTCAGCTGAGTGGGCGAGGTACATACTCCTTTATCCACTCAATTAATCGCAACAAGTTGGGAGCGAAAAAGGCGAAGGATTTGGTCTTCGTGCATTCTAACCTACGTCTTCTATCATGCAAGAATGATGAATACAAGCAAGGGGCAACAAAGTCCGGACTTGGATGCTTCCATTGGCCAGCTTTCATTGCAAAACCTCAAGCTAGCGAGTACTTCACACAAACTACATGGTGGAGCTAACAAGAGCGGTATTGTTGATGCTTGTGGTCCTACTCCTGATGTTTGTGGTTTTATTGAACCAAATGATGGTGATGATGCTCTTGTTGAAGACATCGGAGGAGAGTCATTTGATTATCATTATAATTAGCATGCTGGTTTATTTTGATTGTTGTGTATACACATTGTAACATTTGAACAATGTACTTGTTCTAAGTTTGATCAATGAATATCATGACAAAATGCATTGAATCATCGGTATGTTTTGTGGCTATTTCACTTACTTGTTACTCTATGAATGTATAAAGTTAATATTTCTTGTTTAGCTATACTTTTATTTTATTTTACATTTTATATAATTTTTGTAGTCCGGCCCCAAGTGTCATGCCCCAACCCCCCAAAAAAATTGATGTACCAACATACTTGGATACCCTTACTCGTGCATGAATTGTACCACGTATCAGCTACCTAGGTTATCTGTGTAAGCTAGTTCCTTGGCATTGAATTCTATGTTGTGTGTGTGAAGTAGCGATGCAAGAGCATCTCACCAAAACAAATGGCATACATTAAAAGACTTATTGTTAGTTTTGCATATATAGGTCAAAATAAAGAAGTGGCTTCCTTGGAGAACAAGTACAACTATTTTTAAGAAGCAAGTAAAGTATCTTTATTGTTGTAGTAGCATATTTTTTTAGATTTCTTAGAAAGCATGTAAAAACTCCTTTATTTCATTATTTTTAGAAGATGAGAGCATTTATAAAATTTCAAAATTCTCTTTTAAAGATTTTTAAAGATATATATATCCTCATTTTTGTTGATTTTTTTGTGCACTTGAAGCAATTGGTTGTTTTAACAACTCCTAACTACACTCATGAGATCAGTCGTGCTACAAGATGGCCACGAGATAATTTCCAGTATGGACGGGAAGAGACGGAAGGGTCGAAAATCAAGGAGTGGATATAAGTGAGTGAACTAGAAGCTCTTGAAGATAGGATGATAGAAGATGAGTCCGAGGATGAATATGAGAATACGGGAGCACCGGTTGGGGCAATAAATCTTATAGAGAGAGAGGTAGATTGAGGCAATCTCCAAACAAGGAAGTAAGGAGAAGGCCAATATTTTAGAGTTCAAAGGAGGATCGAATCTAGAATTGTTTATAGATTGGCTACAAGACCTAGAAGATATTTTGACATTGAAAATTTTGAGAAAGATGATCCTCGTAGTTATTATTATTGTGACAATGATGAAGTCCAATCTTGCACTTTGTTAGTATAATCAACATCAATCCAAAAGAAGACAGGGAATGGAGAAGATTAAATTGTGGCTTAAGGTGTTGAAACATCTTAGGGTTAAAAATATCCCTGGAATTTTGAAACATGTGTTCAAACGATTTCAGAACTTAAAGTAAAGTGAGGTGTCTATGCAAGAGTACACCAAACAATTTCTAACATTGCAAATTCAAAAAAACATACAAGAGGATTAAATCAGCTAAGGTTCCAAATCCAAGGTGAATTATTTCTTATGAAGGTGCACTTTGTGAATGAAGCATATTAAGATGCTTAAAATCGGGCAAAAGGTAACAAAATTGAAAGGCATGACAACATCTCTTCAAGAAATGGGGAGCTCTTCAAAATCTGCAATGAGTGAAGTTAATGAGGAGGGAAAAGAAGCAAGTCTAAATTCAAAGCAAGGGAAGATTTCAAAGGTAGAGCTTGTGGTGGTAGAGGATTTCTCATGAGAGGAAATTGTTTTCCTTCTAGACAACCCAAACGTAGGGTTTTAAGTGTCCAAAGGTAAATGATGAGGGGAGGAGACCATAACAGAGAGTATATATATAGCACAAGGCTAGAGGATATTAATCAAGTTCGAGCAATAACTTTGCTTGAGCCCGAGGAATGTAAAGACCTAACGTTAAGAGTATCTTATTGAAACCGAAAGAGAGAGAAGTGTTTTCCAACCAAGTGCAAGACAGGTGAAAGGTTTGCAAGTTAATCATTGATGGGGTAGTACTTGATGACATAGTTTCAACAAAAATGGTGAAAAGATTGAGCTTTAAAATGTACAAGTATCCTCAACCCTACGAGGTGTCTTGGCTTCAAAAGAGTCATTACATTATAGCGAATGAGCAATGCAAAGTTCAATTTAGCATTGGAGACCGTGAAGATGAGGTGATAGTGTCATGTCATACCCATGCATAAATGCTATTTGCTTGTAGGCAAACCATGGTGGTATCATAGAGAAGAAATTCATAATGGGAAAGAGAGTACCTATACTTTTGTCAAGAGAGGAAGGTAATTCCAATTGCTTCTTGTGAAGGCGAAGAAGGGCAAATAGTCGAGATACTATTCCTATCTGCTAAAAAGTTCTTGCATGACGTTGAGAAATTTAAGGAAAGTTATGCATTTATTTGTAGGGAGCAAAAAGATGCATCAAGTAAGAAAGTGACACCACAAGTGAAACCGAAAGAGAGAGAAGTATTTTTCCAACCAAGTGCAAGATAGGTGAAAGGTGTTGCAAGTTAATCATTGATGGGGGTAGCACTAATGACATAGTTTCAACAAAAATGGTGAAAAGATTGAGCTTTAAAATGTACAAGTATCCTCAACCCTACGAGGTGTCTTGGCTTCAAAAGGGTCATTACATTATAGCGAATGAGCAATGCAAAGTTCAATTTAGCATTGAGAGGCTGTGAAGATGAGGTGATAGTGTCATGTCATACCCATGCATAAATGCTATTTGCTTGTAGGCAAACCATGGTGGTATCATAGAGAAGAAATTCATAATGCGAAAGAGAGTACCTATACTTTTGTCAAGAGAGGAAGGTAATTCCAATTGCTTCTTGTGAAGGAAAAAGGGGCAAATAGTCAAATACTATTCCTATCGGTAAAAAGTTCTTGCATGACGTTGAGAAATTTAAGGAAAGTTATGCATTTATTTGTAGGGAGCAAAAAGATGCATCAAGTAAGAAAGTGACACCACAAATGAAGACCTAACTTGGGAAACATAAAATAATTTCATATTGCTTACTAGATTTCCTCCATTGAGAAAGATCAGCCATCACATGGATCTCATCTAAGGAGCAAGCAAGCTTTCCAAATATAGCCCCTCATAAATTGAATATGGTAGAAAATGAGGAGTTGAACAAGCAAGTGGAGGATTTGTCGTCAAGAGGTTTAATAAAAGAGCATGAGTCCGTGAGTTGTAGCTGCAGTGATTGCCCCAAAGAAGGATGAAGAATGGAGGACTAGCACAGATTCTAGTGTCATCAAGGATGGGTTTTAACTTTCCAATATCAGGAGTGGATGATATCATGGATTGTTTAAGTGAATCTATTTTTTTAAATAGAAATAATAAGTGAATATCACATGAATTCGTATGAGAGAAGGTGATGATTAGAAAACAACCTTCAAAAAAAAAAAGAATAGTTGTATGAATGGTTAATAATGCCATCTGGGTTAACAAGTGCTACTGGTAAATTCATGATATCAATGGCATAGATGTTGAGGCCTTTCTTGGAGAAGTTTGTAATTGCAATCTTGATGATATACTTAACTTCAGAAAACAGAAAGGAGAGTACTTGCATCATTTGAAGCAGGTAATGCAAAGGTTGGAAGAAGAGCAGCTACATGTCAATCTGAAGAAATTCGTTTTGTGCGAGAAATAAATGTTTACTTGGGATTAGTAATTTACAAGGAAGAACGGAAGATGGACCCAGAGAATGTGAAATTCATTACAGAGCAGTCAGTTTTGACAAACATAACTGAGGTAAGAAGATTTCGTGGCCTGGTTAGTTTTTATAGAAAGTTCATTGGAAATTTCAGTACTACTTGTGCACAACTAACAAATTGCACGAAGATAAAAAAATTAAACGGACAGCAGCTGCACGTAGAAGTTTTGAACTTTTAAAGAAGGCAACAGAAGGCCCAATTTTAACTCTTCCATGGTAGATTGTGATGAAACTAGGGCTGCAATTGGGCTAGTGTTACGTCAAATTGGTAAATCCCACAGTCTTCTTTAATGAAAATCTGAATCAAGCAAAGAAGAAATATTCTGTTTATGATCAAGAATTTTATGTTATTGTGCAAACTTTGAAGAAACAGAGACATTACTGGTTACTAAAAAAAAAAAAATTTGTTCACTTATCATGTAGCTTGAGCCTGAGCTCGAGGAAACTGTTAGTTTGGACCAAAAGTGGATAGGGCAAGATACAAGCCCTGGGAGAATTTTCACGGAACAGATACCTCCTGTGGCATGGCTTCTAAGCTAAACAGTTAATCTAAGTGTGATGGTAAATTACACCCATGTCTTTCAATAAAGGAGCCCAGGTCAGAGTGTTTGTCAAATTACCAAAAAAAAAAAAAAAAAAAATCGGTTGTGCTTAATTGCAAAACACAACCCTACTCTAGTTGGCTGTGGTCTAGATGTAAAGTGGGAGTTATTGCCACAATGATGACCTGAGTTTGAGCACCGGTGGACTTGATCCTCGTTACTTATGCAGATTTGTGATTAACTAGGTCACCATTTAAAGAGGAGGTGTGCAAGTCCCGGATAAATTTTGTTGGAAGAGACATCCCTTGGTTGTGGTTTTTTATCCTCAAGTATTGTCGTGTTTGACAGCGTGCTACCCAGGCACCATTGCATATTTGCAGAACACAATCCTAGGGCATGGTGACAGACATTTAGCACTGTTTAAAAAGGAGAAGAAAAACTAACCCTCCATTTCGCTCAATAATTTACAAACTGATCAGAGATGAATGCCAGATAAACTCGCATTGGTGACTACATAACTGTACGATAAATTTATTACGAAAAAAATACCTCTGAGTTAGTAGATTCTAAGTTTCCCCATTTAAGATTCAGATTCAAAAGAAACCACACAGCATTAATCCATACATTGGTTTTGCTTAACCAAAAACAAACATTTGACAGTGGTACGTTTCTAGCCATTGAAACAGATAAATAGCAATAAGGGGCCACCTGTAACTCGCCCTGAACGAGAGATGATACATTTGTGAAGAGTTCGAAGAGAGCTCGAGCGAGTGGTTTCTCCTTCTCCTTCTCCTTCTCCTTCTCCTTCTCCATCTTCAACATTTGAGTCCAAACCTTTTTAGATCCACATTTTCAATTTTTCCAAATTGAGACCATGTTTACTTATAGTTAAATCTTTTGTCTTCGTTTTATAATGTTATTTTCTTGTGTAAAAAATTAATAAATAATCAAAATTGAGCCTTACCACCTGGGGTTAAATGTGACGCCCGTTTAGTCGTTTTTCAGTTTTTAAGCCATAAAATACAGCCAAAATATATTTTAAATTGTATGGCAATTTTTTTTACAATATGTCAATATGACATTCACATTAAAAAATCAGTCATTTTTCAATTTATGTACATCTCAAACTCTAATGTTATATAAAAGATATCTACTCGATGAAACAGATGTGGCAAGTTGGTTGTCAGGACTCTAGAGTTCTTTGACTCACTAAAGCGATGATTATTTTAGGAGTCGTAGGCTCCTAATCATACGCACCCGCCTACGACCTAGTACCTCCGGGCTCCAAGCTCCAGCAGCAACGAGCCATTACCACTCAATTTTAATTCACAATGGCAATGGTCATTGGCCATGTTGCTTATTATCGCCTGCCATACACACTTACAACTACAAATTGCCAATTTCAGCGTATCGGTGACTCAATTGTTGTCACTTTAGTCTTCTAGTCTTTTAGACTCTAATAGCTAGTTCCAAATTCCGGTCTTCCACTCTCAGAGGTAAATGATGAATGGTTGAACCAATCCATGTTGGTGGGCAATACATTTTATAATATTTTATATACTTTTATACACATATATAATAAATATTTATCATTTTACGAGTAAATGAGTTAGGTGCAATAGATGTGAAAATATTTTAGACATAAATTTATTTATCTTATGGAGACTAGACTCTAAATTCGTGTCAAATTCAATGCCATGCGCGGCAACGAGGACTAGGATACATTGTATGAAGTACTGATAATTGATAAGTTACCATGAGAGCATTTGCAAATATGCGGTGTTCAATATTGGTATAAAAATGATTTGATCATATTTCTCTTTGACAACGCACCACTCTCATTGGTCACCCATCTCTCTTAGATTGTGCAAGTGAAATCACAATGTGTAGGGTTCAAGGTTGTCATTCGTTAGCGGTAGTACTAAGTAGTATGAGACAGTGAGCAATGTGGTGATTCGGTGAAGCAAGTCCAAAGCATTTGATGGTAAGACATGCTTGTGGGATGTAGTGACCAAACCTAAGAAGTCTAAGTTGCCCTGAACCCAAGCCTTTAATGTAGGCAATTTAATCTCTTCAATGTCCAAATTGGGGGTATTAGATTCATTTTAAAACAATTATAATTTGGTGACTTCTTGAGAATAAAATCTCTCCTTTAAAATGCATGTGCACCATTACATATGATAAAGGTGTTACATTATCTTGGTGAACATTGTGGTAGCAGTCGGTCTGAAAACATTACCTTAGCTTTTAAGACCTTGTATTGAATACATAGTGATGTATAATGATATACATTAGTGCAATTGAAAGTTTCTTATCAATATCAACAAGTTTATACAATATAGTGTAACATATATGTATTTTTTACTATAATATCTAGACAACATTTGTTATCATAGAATGTAAGGCTTTTGTGTTTTACTATAAGGCGTGAAGTGATGTTATATTTTGGAATATGGATTCGATACTTAGATATCTTTGTAATGAACATGACACCGATAGATATCATCTAGAATCAATGTTGACCTATAACTTTAGAGGTAAAACACTCATACTCGCCCATATTGCCTATGTTTAGTCTTTGTTGTGTTTAATAATTTTCCCATCAATTATTGTACATTTCTATAATTAAGGGATTTATGTATTTATTAATCTTCCCAAAACAACTATGATAGCATGCACCAACTAATGGGGTAAAAACCACTTTCCGCTAGATATCAAAAATACGCGAATATCTTATTTTTATGTCTGAGACTCTATAAATATAGAATGCAATGTTCGTATGGTTCAAAGGGATACAAATACGGTTAGCTTATATGGAAGATAACTAATTAACCAAAAAAATCAAGAGATTTAAGTACATTTACTCTCAAAGATGAGCAACCACCACACCATCGGATCATAGTTTTCTACACAAAAAATGGTGATCCAACCTATTTTAGTTTACTCTAACTTATAGAACTATTTAGATATTTGTATTGTTTGTTCAATTGGAAATCTATTATCATGTTTTTAATTACACCTATAGGAGCTCTACAATGGTAACAAGGGTGGGATGTGATGGTGTGACCATGTAAGGTTTTATTTTCTATATTAAATTTGATGTCCATTTGACCATCACAAGGTAATTTTGACCATAAATTTTACGTCTACTTGACTGTCACTTAAAAGTTTTTACTTTTTAACTTTGAAATTCCATCAAAAAATAGTAATATCTTGGTTATATCGTAGAGTTTGAGGCCCTTTTTTCTCAAAAATATTTTTCCATCATTATATGGAAAATATGAACATAATATAATGGAATTATTAATCAATGTGATGTGTAAAATCCAAAATAAAAGCCTTGAAATTGATATCTATCGGTGTTTTTCAAATAGATGTATTTAAGATATTTTTAATATTTGAGTTGTATATGTACTATGTGAGGTAAAATGTGTGAAATTAAAAAGAGCGAGTCTTTAATAAACAAATTGCACGGTCAAATACATCACAAGAGGATCACAATTTCAAATTAAATGAATACTTAAATATATTATGGTATAATGATTCATATGGCAAGGAATTTGAAGGAGGATAAACTTCAACACAAAACAAAAAGGGCACAAGCAAAAAGAGGATTTAAATATTGTAGACATTAAAATTTGGTAACTTGTCCATGTGCAATGCCAACTTTGACCTTTTATCCTTGCTAAGACAATGCTCACATTTGGAATCCAATCTCCTCATCTCTCTAGTGATTTTACAACCTATTTATCTTTACACTATGTTCTTTAATCAATTCTAGGAATATTATTTCATCAAACTAGCATAAAATATTTAATTTCCATGACACAACTTTCAGTTTTGATGTTTCTCTCTCATGTGCAAAACCATGTGGAAGGATCAAGATGTGGGGTATAGTCTTGGACGACATGTACATTCATGCCCCTTCTCAATCACTAACTCTACATTCAATTTCAACTCATTCTTTGGGTCATTTAATCTTCCAAGGGTTTGGCCTTATTAAAATATCTCACCTACAAAAGACTATATAAGCAAGTCATTATCAATTTATATCTCACTTGACATTCTTACAAGATCATATTGCAAACATCATTCCAAAAGCACTCAAATGGTTCCTAAATATAGTCAAATTAGATGTAAATCATCTAAATAAGTCCCTACTACAAGTTTGAAGCACTTAACCAGGTTAAAGAGTCTAACTTCATCCATCTACAAGCATGTAAAGATCATAAATTTGTATTTTAATAAGAGCAAAGTCATCCCAAACATTACACAAGGGTTTGATCAACAAAGGGTTAGGTTGCGTAGTTAAGGCACATCATATCTCAATATTACCATGCCGGTACATTCTATACTATGCAATTAGCCCATTATCTTAGTGTTGATATATATGAGGGCACCCATAGTTAGATATACACGCTTGCATAAGAACTTAGAAGAACTACGTGAGGCTTGATTTCTACAACAAAGATATGTATTGTAGCACTTTGATTGGTTCAAAACCGGGATTTTAACTTCCAAGGGTGGTCTATCCTCAAATGCACACACATGTTTTTCTCCTTTTGTTTTTAATGCTCTAATGAAGGGTTCTACGGAGTTCCTAGGGTTTCCACTTTGTTGCGAGGTCATTGTGAGTCAACCCAAAGTTGTGTGAGAAAGAGAAACATACAACGAGTGCCATTTCTAAGCAAGTGAAGCAGCCAAAAAGTTTCAAAACTAGACTCTCTTAGGGTCAAAAACCATATAGACCATGTCTTGAACAATACATCTCCTACCTAGACCGTGTAGAATTTGTATGCTCTTGCACCTATTTAATTTTTAGTTCCATAATCTCTAGTGTAGAATCCAAATTCTTTGATCATCTTGTTCCATTGCTCTACACATCTAGACCATCCTGAATCATTATAAATAACTAAGTCTATCTCTCCCCTTGTGTATTTGAACTAGTTTCTTATCGTTTATCAATTGTTTCGATTATTCCAAGTTTGAATGCATTATTTTGGTCATGTATAATTGATGTTAGAAGTTAATTAGATCATAATATTCTACATATTGTTAACCCTTACATCCTTCTTATTTTTTATACAATAATAACATTATAAAATCTAACTAGGGTGTAACTATTTGGTGAACCCAACTCTTGGATCCAATTTATTGCCCAAACCCTAGAACCCTAGGGCATCGTCGATTTGAATTTTTTTATGTTTTCTTTATATGCCCTTTTAACATAGTAATAAGCTTAATCAACAACCTATTGACCACATTGATATTTCTCCTCCTACCCATATGTGTCGTGCCCTTGTGGCCTCTTCTCCACCCCTATTTTCAGGGTTCCTTCCATTATGCATCATACTATCCAAAACAATCATCCCAAGGAAATAAAAATCACTAGTAGCGAGTGTCTTAATGAAGATGATGATGTATACCAAACAAAAGTTGAAATGGTCTCTAATTTTCATGCACAACTCCATGAAAACCCTCATCCCATTGAGCCTCTCATTTGCATTCTTCTTGTTGCTAAAATCACTCGTGACCAAGACTCTAATGAGCGGTCTCGTTTTGGACCTCCTAATCCTCCCTTTTCCTCTTTTATGCATACATAAACCATCCCTAGGTCCACATTGCCTATTTCATTGAGGTCATATAATCCTCCACTTCATAATATTGTCATGACTATTGCTATGAACCATGTTATCCTCACATTGCTTCTCTACAATCATAATGCTTCACATGCTTCTTCTAATACACTAGCTCTCAAATCTCTCGTACATACTTTACAATTGTAAATCGTACAAATGTAACAAGGTGCATCTACTTCTCTTACTATGAGTTTTACTCAATTGCTTCATAATCCCCTTACACCTGAAGTAACTCCATACCCTTTACCTATTAGTTTTGTTTCTCCTATACTACCTATATATGATGGTAAGGGTGATCCCAAAGAGCATCTTCACATGTTTCATGTCACTTGTTTGGACTACTCATCTAGTGATATATTGATTACAAAAAAATTTTCCTTGTAGTCTCAAATACTTTACCTTATAATGGTTTTATGACCTACCCATGTATTCAGTTAGAACATTCACTTCTCTAGTTAATCAATTTTTACATATTTTCTATCAACATTCATGACAAAGTATCATATACTTAAATAGATAAAATACAACAAGGTTCAAATGAGCCTATCGGTGATTATGCTCTGTGATATAAGACTATGCTTTCAAGATAGGAAGTTTGTTGGTTGGTACCAAATTACAAGATCTCTTTACTCAAAATATCCTTATTCCTTTGCAAGAAGTAGTGATGTTTGATAAGTTCCATTCATTCAATCATCTTTATCATATTTTGAAAGAACATGAAGCTAATCTCCTTAGTATGAATAAGCTCATATTTTTGCTCATCCTCTTAAGCACCTCTACATACAAGTTTCAAACCAATAATACTTTTAAGAATAAGGGTATTGATGATAAATTTGAAGATAAAACTACAAACAATGTGTAGGTGTTACAACCTACAGAGCTAAAATTACAATCCTCTCGACAACATTGCTCTCGTTTGTCTTGCTCACCTCAAAAATGCTTTAAAAATTACTTGAGTGTAACTTGGTATTTCTCCCTCCACCACTCAAGGTTAATTTAAATGTGTCTCAATGTACAATATTTGATGATTGACTCACTTTGTAAATGCCATTTATGTATTGGTCACTCCATTGATAATTGTTTTAAGCTTCATCGTGTTATCCAAGACCTACTTGATGTTGGTATTATTGAATATGAGACTACACCTCAACCCAAATCCACTAAAGAAAATGCAAAGCTGAAAATATTTAGTGACTCACTACGGGAACATGATGTTGTCAAATTTACCCTGGAAGTCCACAATACTTATCATGTAGTCCCACCTCCATAATCTTATGATAACATGTTTGGTGCAATGATTGAAACTATTTTCCCCACGACCTCCTCGTCGATTATTGCCTTTGATACCATTGATATGGCACATAGGTTTGTTTTTGATACATTATACATCCCTAATTGAGTTGATCACCACCCCTACGTATTGTTTTAGTTGATAACACTAATCCCGTAATATTTACACTTTTGCATTGTTTCACTCTCTTGGGTACACTAAGAGGGATGTTTTTGTTGATCCTCATATCACATCAAACATATTGTACTCCCTTGATTAAACAAATATAGAATTTATAAATGTCTAAATCGATTGCAATATAACAAGTAAATAAATAAGCCATGAAGTAAATAATTTGACCTAAGCAAATAAGTAATTAAGGTTTAAACTCTAAATGAAAATGAGGAAATAAAATCACTTAGTTGATTCACAAAAACCCCAAAGTTGTATAGAACTAGAGAACTGGAAAATTTGAAGTGCGGATCATCTGTGAAGCCCATAAAAATGTAAAGATGTCGATTATGTTGGACCAGGGGCACCCGTCAAGGTCGAGGGCGCATGTGGGCGTTGCGCAGACTGTTATGGGTGCCTATAATTGCCCATAACCTCGAGAAAACCAGTTTTAGATGGTCGTGAGATGTTTGTTGTCCTTCACTTCTTGTTGCTAGTATGTCACACCAAGTTCACCGATGTCGCGATAACCTACAATAAAGAAATGACCTGCAAAACCCTCAAAAGTGCATCAAATCCCAAAAAGAAAATAATGCAAATAAGGGGGCGATTGTCCTCAGATATCATACGAGTGATCTTACAATGAGCACTACACTACATTTCAGACCCAATGTAGTTCTATGTGTGTGTGTGTGTGAAGAGATTTGTGTGTAGTAGGTGGTTCTTGTGCGTGTTGCACTTAATAACGAGCAAGTAAATAGATGTAACAAAATGTAGATAGGTGTGTGCATGAAAAATTAACTTCCCTTCCTATGTGTATATGCGAGAAGAATGTAGTCCTTTGCCCTTGTATGTGGATGCTAGATGGATGCTTGAGTGCTCTTGTAATGGCCTTTGAGTGTAACTTTAGGTGATGATAGTTAATGCTTAGTGTTTGGTCCTTTATTATGGTCACAAAACTTTATATCTATATAATTCACTTACTTGAATTTCAGTAACTAACACCGAAAAGGATGACTACCAAAAAGATAAGATGCCCAAACGGATAGAAAGGACCCAAAAGATGTGAGTAAAGTACAAAGAGGTCAAGGGCACCTAGAGGGGACAGGGGCACCTAGCGTTGACATCCGGGTTGGGCCCTAGTGTCCCAGTGAGAAATGCCGAAGTATGAAAAATAAACTAGGCTAGAAGGAGTGTAAGATCAAAATTGGAAATAGAAAGCATGCAAAGATGGCCAAAGACATGGGTTAATTAGTACTTTTCTTACTTAAAAATCATATAAATAGTAGTATGTGATAAGGACTAGATAGATACCTAAAGTGCGTGATTTATTGTCTACATTTTCCCCCACTTTATGTTGTTGATAAAAGGCTCGATAATGTAAAGTAGACAAAATATGTGTACTCGATAACCATGTAGATTGATGGCAAAAAACATGTCGAGAGACAAGGAAAAGCGTGGAATGATAAAAAAATGTGAAGCGTGGAAACTAGGAAGAGAAACTTAAAAGGGATGATGATAATGATGACCCTAGGCGAGAGTGTAGATATAGATGCCATGATTGTACCTATTGTTGATGTTTATTTTTGGTTGATGTGTTGATGTATGATTGATGTGACGATGTGACTATTGCTTCCCATAAGGACGGACCTACAAAAGAGAAGAACAAACAAGTAGTCAAATATGCATATATGATCAAAACGATTTAAAAATTATGTAAAAATGCCAACAATGTGAAAAAGGAACATGTGCACCTGATCGTGATGAGAAAAGAGATAGAAAGGATCCTGAAGATGATGTAGAAGAACACATTTTTTTGGCGATCTCACGCAAGTTGCACTGATTGCGAGTTTTTGGGCAATCTCACGCCAAGACATGGAAGAAGTGTAGGGAGAAAAGTTTGGTGTCATCCTCCAACCTTTAAATACTTCCTAAAATGTAGAACACCACTATATATGGTGTGTAAAAATATGATTCATTTTGAACAGTTCCGATCCAACGTAAAAGTAGAAAATGTTGTGTAGTACATGCATGCCGAGTGTTGAAGCATTGTTATCTTGTAAAACCTATTGTGTGAAGTATTGTAGATTGTGTTGAAATGACAAATGTTGTGTAATTGCCCCCTGGTCATAGGCATCCAAGAAGGTCAGAGGCACCCAGGTGTTGTTGTCCTAGTTTGGGCGCTAGTGTCTGTGTTGTGTTAAGGACCCAAGTTAGGATTTGGGTCGTTGTTGTAATTGAGAATGTTGTGATGATAGTGTGTTGAAATGTACAGAACTATGACTATAGACTGTTGTATGGGGTGATTGATTCACCCAATGATGCCCCCTCATTTGGGGTGCATGGTCATTAAGGAGTATGCGGCTCAAAGGAGGATCGTCTATCAATGAAACATATGCCATGCAGGGGTAGGGAGTGTGTTTGGTAGAAACCAAGGCACATATAAACAAAGTGGCTAGGATACAAGTGTTAATGCAAGCAAGAAAAACACACATGTAAAATACAATATGTAAGCTAACAAACAAGTAGACAATTTGTAAAGCACGCAAAGAGACACTTGTAGACAACAAAAAGTGGGTTCGAAACATGGAACACCACTCATGACGTCACAAAACAATTAGGGCTAAAGTGGTTCAAGCAAGAAATGTACAATTAGAAAAAAAAACAAGAAATAAGGCAAAACCTGTAAACAATGGCATCATGACAAACACAAACAAAGCAAACACATAATTAGACAACCATGGAAAAAAATAGACATGTAAGACAAATGTTGCACATGAAGCACCCATTAGCATGTTAAAGAGATAAAAATTATGTCAAAGCGTGTATAATCCGATAATGATGTGCTATGAAAAATGAAACAATAACACCTGTAGTGTACGAAAGTGGATGCCCCTCAGGAGTTGTTGTGGGATTGGTAAGAGGTATTACACCAAACATCCATGATGCGTGTATCGATTTGTAAAATATGCGATCACAACTAGAAATAAAGTGAACATGCATGTGTGTATGGAAAATATAATGACATACAAAATATATGTCTAGCATGTGTAAAAAGTGTACATGTAAGCCTAAGCAAACAAGAGTAAATATAACCAAGATATGTAATATGTTGTGGATGAGATGGAATGGAATGCAGAGTGAGTGTGATAGGAGCCACATGCCCCCCGAATGAATATAAATGAGTATGCATGTGATGAGGTTCATTTATACATGCCCCTCAGTAGTCAAGAATGAACCAGTAGAACAAGAGTGTGTCATCGGGAAATGGTTTGAATTGTGCGCACTAGAAAGATGTGATCGTGAAGCATAGAGCGTAGAGAGTGAGTGAGTGCGTGAGTGTGGTGAGGTCCATTTGAGATGTAGACCCTCAACAAAGTCAAGTATGGACCATGGAACTAGAGTGTGTCATAGGGTAATGACCGCAACGTGTAGAAGTAGATGCTAGAAAGATATGTCGTGAATGCGTAGAGTAGATGTTGTGTAGAAAGAGATGAATGCACAAAATGTGAAGTGTGTAGTGTGTAATGTGTAGTATGTAACATGTAGTGTAGTGTGTAGTGTGTGAGGTTCATGTGTATAGGATGCCCTCAATAGTCAAGTGTGAACCATAACACGAGAGTGTGTCATTAGGTAATGATGATATAAAAGTGTATCAAGATGTACATGATGTGTGTGAGAGACTAGATGCAAAGTGTAAAGTATACAAGATACCTAAGAATGCCAGAAGGGGGGATGAATAATTATGATGTCCCCCAAGTATGAAATGCTAAGAACAATCAAGTGACATTGTCTAAAAGATCATTATTGTCTTGATCAAAGCCAAATGGAGACACATCAAAACCCGCTAAGCAATAGTGTGTGGGGATCATACTGATGAGCAAGTACAATGTAGATTGTACATGTGCATTATGTACTCTTCATCGGTGAAAGGTGTTGGTGGACACCCATGTGCATACCAATGAGTGAGGTTTTGTGAATATCGAGGAATGAATCATTGCATATAGAAACACGGCCGAAAGGCATAAGAAATGTGATACTAGTATGATTAGGGTCCAAAGTGCCCCCAATGTAATCAAGCCAAGATTGCCCAAGTGTGAGTGGAGAAGTGTGAGGAGCACGTGCAACAAAGATTGTTAGATAGAAAATATGAAGACCACAGGAAGCCATAATACTAACACATCCATGATAGAGATGGGGTGAATGAGGTGGCGGTAAGATATCATCGATTGTAAATCCAAGTTGAGTCAAGCCATCATATGTGTAGATAGTATCAGAGCAAGTAGGATCTAATGGAATATGATGCCAATAAGAGTTATTCATGAAAAGTGTGCATGTGAAAGGAGGAAGTGCAAATGTAGATTTCCCATGAGATTATGAAGAAGGTGAAACGTCATCCAGCAGTATGGGCGGACCCTCGATAAATTACCATTGTATTAGTAGAAGGAGGGGGTGTTTTGAATTGATACTCATCAAGGCCAACAACAACGAAAGTATCATTGAAATATGAATCATCCACCTCGATAGGAGTGAAATTAAGAGTGCCCAATTTTTCATCAGTGAGCTCAATGGTATCGACCTCATCATCATAATCACCCGGTGAAGGCATTTTCATGTTGAGTATACGTGTCAAGGATATTGGTGGGAGGTGCAGTAGAAATAGGTGTGAGAGGAGCCTTAATAAGTGGAGTAATAGTGCTTATAGGAGTACACACATTGTGGGTGATATGATATAAATAGTATGAGTGGAAATAGTCTAAGTGTTTGGAGCATTGGAAGAAGACTATGAAGCGCTAGATTGAGCGATATCATATGCATCAATATTACTATATGGAATTGGCTGCGATGGAGGAATAGACATATCATTAATAGGGTCTATGTGACAATATTTAAATGGATCAGGTTTTGTAGTAATGGTATGTTCATAGCCATCATGTAGGAATTTGACGCATTGATGAATAGTGGATGGAACTGCATGCATTACATGAATCCAGGGTCTACCTAGAAAAATATTGAACTGAAACAAGGCATCAATAATGAAGAATTCAAAAGTAAGGACACTTTTAGGCCGAATTCTATTAGTAATGTGATAGTCTTGCCAGAGGCATGTTCGAATAGTACAATCATAATCGCGAATGAGAGTTGTATTTTTGGAAATTAGATTATTTGTAATGCTAATTTGTTTTAGAAGGGAATGAGCACATAAATTAACGATAAATCCATTGTCAATGAGTACACGCTTGATACAAATGAGGTTAATGACCATAGTATTAAGCAAGGGTGCACATGGATTGTCAATAGTTGATGGTGATATGTCCCCATTAGTGAATGAAATAAAATGTGGCAGATTTTTGAGAGATTGATTGAGGTGCGTGAAGGCTACCGAAGAATTATCACTCTCAATGTGGATAGAATGAAGGGAGGCCTCTAATGTATGACAAAAATTAGGAGCATTATGCAATAATTCATAGAGAGATATTTTTGCTGATGTATTCTTAAGTTGTTTAATGATATCATAGCCCTTAATAGGAGCAGGAGGAGCCGTAGAAGTAATAAGTGGTGGGATAGAAATGGGTGGAATTATAGAAGGACGAGTGTGGTGAGTAGTTACTACATTGATAGTAGGATCAACCCTAGGTGTAATAAAGTGAGGAGGATGTTGAGTACGAATCTGTATAAAATCAACAGTAGTAGTAACCATGCCAGAAACTTGAGTTGGAGCAAAAGAAGGATATGAAGATTGATCGATGATTTGATAAGACGAAGACATACTTAGAAAGAAGGGTTTGAATCATCGGGTTCACCAAATGATTATGCAAATATAGAATTTATAGATGCCTAAATCTGATTACAATGTAGCAAATAAATAAATAAGCAATGAAGTACATAATTTGAACCAAGAAAATAAGTAATTAAGGTTTAAACCCTAAGGGAAAATGAGGAGATAAAATGATTTAGTTGATTTACAGATACCACGAAGTTGTCAGTGAACTAGAGAATTGGAAAATCTAAAGTGTAGACTGTCACAATGAAGCCCAGAAAAATGTAAAGATGTCAAAATATGTTGGACTAAAGTGTATGTGTAAGGTCGAGGGCACTCCGGGCATTGTGAGACCTATTTTGGGTGCATATGGCTACTTAGAACCTCATAAAACCAACTTTGGATGGCCTCGAGATATTTGATGTCCTTCATTTCTTGTTGTTAGTAAATCACACCAAGTTTGAAGATGTGGTGATAACCTATAATAAAAAAATGTCCTGTAAACCCATCAAAAGCGTGTCAAATCAAAAAAAGAAAATAATGCAAATGAGGAGTAAGATTGTCCTCAAGCTGTTAAACGAGTGATCTTACGATTGAGAGTTGCACTACATTTTATACCCAATGTAGTTTTGTGTGTGTGTGAATAGATTTGTGCCATATGTGGCTCTTGTGTGTGTCCCACTCGACAATGAGAAAGTAGCTAGATGTAATAAAATATAGATAGTTGTGTGCATGAAAGAATGAACTTCCCCTCCTATGCGTGTATGTAGAAGAATGAAGTCCCTTGCCCTTGTGTTTGGATGCTAGATGGATGCTTGAGTGCTCTTATAATGGCCTTTGAGTGCAACCTTAGGTGGCGATAACTAATGCTTAGTGCTTAGTCCTTTATTATGGTCATATAACTTTATATTTATATGATTCCCTTACTTGAATTTCATAATTAACCCTGAAAATCCTGACTACTAAAAAGATAAGATGCCCAAACAGCTAGAAATGACCCAAAACTGGGCTAGAACGAGTGTAAGATCAACAAAGGAAACATAAAGCAAGCAAAGATTGCCAAAGACATGGTTTAATAGGTACCTTTCTTACTTAGGAATCATATTCAAATAGTAGCATGTGATCATGACTAGATTGATACCCAAAGTGTGTGATTTAGTGTCTACACACCTTATAGTTGGTCCTATTTTCTTTTCTCCTATGTTATTAATGGCCTCTTTTCTTACATCATGTGACATGAGTATATGTTATTTTGGCTTCGCACCTTCATGAATATACCTTCCATACTACACGATGTTTTAAGTTAATTTACAATAATCAAGCGGTCACAATTAAGGAATACTATCATCACAAACTTGACCTAACAAATATGGATACTATCTCTAGTGTTAATACATCTATAACTTCATTTACTATGTCCCATGTTGTATCTCATCCTTCCCGCATACATAGGTCTCCTTCTCGATCACTTAGGACACATACTAGTAATCGAACAAACACATTCTACAAACATTACTTCTCATGGGTCTCCTTAGACCCATTCTCCTTCGACACATCGTTTGGCTTCTACACAAACTATACATGAGCATCCTTCATCTCTCTCGATACTTATGGGGCTTACACCCCCTCATACTACCACACTTGATATTCCTCTTCATGAGGCCCTTATCAAATAACTCTTGTGTTATCCCCTTTCTTGCACATAGTTATTTTCAAAACACTACAACAACATTGAAATAATCATATATAAGACAAAAACAATCAAATAAAAAGATGAAATCAAGACATAAACTAGTCTGTTTGGATAGATTTTAGTATCTACATGATTATTGTCACACTAATTTGATAAATAACATATTTATTATTTACACACATACGTTCACACAATATCTTGACCTTGATGCAAAACACTCACATATTGTTACACGATGATGGGAGCCATATTGGTTCTTTTACACTACTCTCTTGGGGTCATCATCCAACACCATACAAGTGTTTTTGTTTCATTATATGTTACTTTGCACCTTCCTCATCGCACTTTCTTACATATATGGTGTTTTATTGTTACCTATCCGATCAATGGGTCTAACACATGTTTTGTATAACGTTAATCTATCTTATCTTTGTTTTTTACAATTACTATTTACACTTGACTTTTATATTGTTGTCATTATTTTTTATATGGATTTATTCTTTGATTGTTTATTGTGTGGATTCACTTGATTTCCTTATTTGATTATGATGATGTGATTGTTTTCTTTATACTGCTTAAGGGTCTTTCTTGTCTTGTAACACTATAGGTGTGCCATGTTTTTGGCTTCATGCATATTTTGCATGTATGCACTTATTTCTCTAACTATGTGATTAACTAAAATAACAACCGGTTAATCTAAAATAGGAGGACTAAAACATTGTAAAATATGCTAAGACAATATGGAAATGATTTTAAAGAATTATACTAAATAAAACAAAACCCTAATGTGTAAGGAAGTAGGGAGAAATGACTTAGTTAATTCCGAGAAGACTACCGCATGAGATCGACAAGTAAAATCTAGAAGTAGGGCGGGCACCCGAGAAGTCCTAAAAAGCCCATATATCGGAGAATATGAGCATATTGAGGCACTTGAGAAGGTACTAGTGTGCCCCCAGTCTGCAAAATAGGTGCTCTAGTTTATGCAAATGCTCGAGAATCTGATTTTCGCAGGTCACAAGTTGATCGGAATCCGCCTGTCTCATGCAGCACTGGATTCGTTGAGTTGTCTTTGAGTGTGTGAAATAACGTCGAGATGATGGAATGACCTGTAAAATAGAAGGAAGTATCAAAACCCTAAAAATAAAGATGTAAAATGAATGGTTCAGACTGACCTTAGTTGCCACAACAACGAGCTTACTAAACTGAGCGTTGCACTACATTTTAGACCTAAATGTAGTACTGGTGTTTGTGTGCATGTCATGCCCTAGGTGCTCTTGTGTCAGTCATACTTTGTGAAGTAGTAAACAATAATAACTATAGAAAATGTAATAGTATGTGTGCATGGAATATAATAGAATCCTCCCCCTTATATTGTGTGTTGATGCAGATCTCCTAGCCTTCATGCATGAAATTATGTGGATGCAAGTGATGCAATGGATGTAACTCTAGATGGAGTGATAGTAGTGTGTGATGTTAGGACCCTTATTATGGTCTCATAACTTTGTATTTATAGGGTTCTCTTGCTTTAATTTTGTAATTAACCCGACATGGCCGACTATGAAAAAGATAAGGATGAAAAATGGCTAGAAAGACCCCAAAAAGAAAAGGGAAAGTGGAACATGGATCGGGGCACCTAGGCAGGACCAGGGCACCCAGTACGAGGCACAGGTGCCTTGGTTTTGGTTAAAATGACAGAACAATTGTGAAATAGGTGGATATGTATAGGAAAATATGTGGGAATGACGAAATAAAATATAAAAATAAGATGGCCAAAAGGTGGGATTAATTAGTACTTTCTTCACTTGAGAACCCTATAAATAGTAGTACAAGACCAAGGCTAAATAATGCCTAAAGTGCATGATTTTATGTCTACATTTTGCCCC
The DNA here is from genome assembly GCA_018340775.1 of Taxus wallichiana var. yunnanensis. Taxonomy (NCBI): domain Eukaryota; kingdom Viridiplantae; phylum Streptophyta; class Pinopsida; order Cupressales; family Taxaceae; genus Taxus; species Taxus wallichiana. The sequence continues at coordinate 208,455,937 of CM031239.1, read as the reverse complement.
CACTTTATGTTGGTGAGAAAAATGCTCGGTAACATAAAGTAGATAGAAATGTATACCTGATATCCATGTAGAGTGTAGAAGAAGACGTGCCGATGGAATAGACTCAAGCGTGGAATGACAAAAAGAAAAAGTGAAGGATCATGGATTTTAAAGATATAAAATGTACATAAAAAGTGATGAGAGTGAACCTAGGGCGAACGTGTGTGTAGTTGCTACAGTGTGTAGTGTACCTACATATTTAGTAAAGGAAAGTGTGATTGCGGTGTGTCGTCGCTTTCATTGTCATTTGTTGTTGTTGCCCCCAATTTGAATTCTTATTTCTCATACGGCCGGACTTGCGAGGAGAAAATGATCAAGTAGTCAAATATATATGTATGTAAAAACGTTGTGTAAAATACACGTGTATAGAAATGTGTAAAATATGTGAAAAGAAAAGTATAAATGGAACATGTACACTGATCCATGTCGAGAAAAAAGGGTGTAGAAGGATATCATGTAATATCGTGAGTTTTTGGGTGATCTCACAGCCACCTTGGCTAAAGAAGTATAGGGAGGAAATGCTCTATGTCCTCCAACCTTTAACCACTTCGTTGAAATTTGTGAAGAGATCTCTGTATTGTCCTAGTTTTTGGGTGATTCAACACCACTGGATGTAGTGTAGAGAGGCACACACATTGTAACCTCAAGCCTGTAACTACTCCACAGAAATGCCAAAGGACACCATGTCCTGTAGAGGCCGTTGTGTATGGAGTTTGTAGACTAGTCTGAACTCACTCGTTGTATGTAAACCTACAATGCCAAGGGTGGAAAGTGCATTATACTAAACCAATGTAAATACACTTTGTTAGTATGTAAAACCCTCAATGATGCCCCCTCTTTAGGGGCACATGTGACATCATTGAAAGGAGAATGTGGCCCCAAAAGAGGACCTACCGCACTCTGACCTATAGAAATCTGCCATGCAGGGGGAAGGGAAAGCACTTGGTAGATCCCAAGGTGTGCACAAAAATGGATGGCTAGCTAAAACAAGTGTTATTTTGAAAACACATGCATGTAATAAGACAAGTGTAAAGTACATCAGACAATGTAGTAACTACCAAAAAAGTAGTGTAAACATGCAAGAAAATAAGTAGACCACACAAAGCGGGTTGAAAACATGGGACATCACTCATGATGTCGCAATACACGCAAAGACCATCATGGCCACAAACAATAAACAAGTGTGCACATAAGAAAAAGGAAAAGCCCACAAAAATGGAAAACAATGGAAGACAAGTAGAAACAAACAAACAAACAAGTATTCATGGAAACATGTAATCCTACAAAACAAGTGTTGCACATGGAACACCCATTAGCATGTTAGAGAAATAACCAATATTTTAAAGCATGTATGAGTAAGTAGTATAAGATGTTAAGTACAAAATGAAACAATAACACTGGATAAGATGAAAGTGGATGCCCCTAGTGACTAGTATAGGAAGGGTAGAAGGAAACATCCATATCACGTGTAGAGTCTTGTATCTACGATCACACTAAACAAAGTTGTGAACGCACATGTGTGTATGATAATGACATATAAGAAAGTAGTCTAACATGTGTAGTAAAGTGATCATGCAAAACACTAGTAAGCAAAAGTAAATGTGCCAAGACAATGTAGTATGTTGTGGATGGATGGAATAAAATGCAAAATGGAATGATAGGAGCAACGTGCCCTTGAGTGGATGGAATGTATGTAATGAGGTTCATTTTTTTTCCCCCTCAGTAGTCAAGAATGAACCATAAATGAGAGTGTATCATTGGGAAATGGTCGAGTAGTGTTGGTTGTTTCTAGCACATTGTGATGAGTGTGTATATGTAATGGTGATGAAATGTGACATGTGAAGAGATTTACGTGAACCCTATAGCCGAAGCATATATCATGACTTTATTGAATGGATGAGTGATGATTTAGCCCTAAGCGTATATCACTATATGATGAAAGGATGGAGATGGGTGACGATTTAGCCTAAAGCGTATGTCACTACAAGATGAAAGGAAGGAGTGGTGATGTAACCTAAGGTGTATACCACTACAAAATGATAGAATAGGTGACAATTTAACCTAAGGTGTATGTCACTAACGCTGGAAATGTCACATGAGGAAAATGTCACATGGTGAATGTAAGGTCCATTTGATTGGTAAACCCTCGTAATCGAGTATGGACCGAGGAACTAAAGTGTGTCATAGGGTGGTGACAAAAATGTGTAGAAAACAACATAGTATAAATGACCAAGTGATGAATATGGTATGTAAATGCGCGGTGTGGGAAATGCAATGTAGGATGTGTAGTGTGTATAGGATATGTAATGTGTAAAGTGTAATAGTAGGTGCATATAGAAACAAAATGTATAATGATAAAATGTAAAGCGAGACCCATATGAAATGTTATCTAACGTAGTATGTAGAATATAGATGATGGATAAATACATCGTGTGAATTATGCAATGTAGGAAATGTAGGGTGTGTAGACTATGTAAGATGTGGTGATAGGTGTAGATAGGATATGTAGTGATAACATGGTAAATGTAGAATGTATGGATGAAATGTAAAACTAGACTCATATGTAATGATGACTAGTGTAGTATATAGAAAATGTATGATATGAAAATGTGTTGTGTATAATGTGACTAAGTATGTAGATAGCGTAATGAATATAAGGCGTAGATGAGGATTAGTATAATGTAGAAATAAGTGTAGAATGAATGGTGTATGATGTGCAATGTAGGATGAAATGTAATATGTAGTGCCTATGATGTGGTGTGTGGGGTTCAGTGTAATGGTAATCCCTCAACAGTCAAGTGTGAACCAAAGCACAAGAGTGTGTTATCGAGTATTAATAAAGCTACGATGGGTCGTACACGATGTGATAGGACAATGAAGAAGAAAGATGAAAGGCGAGACTAGGTAGCTATGAGGAGGAGGGGAGAGCGTGTAACATGATATGTCCCCCCAACAACAATGTGACACATGCAGCTAGGAAATGCCATCAGGGAGATCATCGTTGTCATGATCAAAACCAACTGGAGTCGCATCAAAACTTGGTAAGCTATAGAATGGGGAGGGTCGTATAGGGACCCATTATGATGGAGTGTATAGGCATTCATCATGTATTCTTCATCCGTAAAAGTAATGGTGGACAACCATGAGCATGCCAACATGAAATGTTAGAAACATAGGTGGGGAAGAATCATTAACAATGGAGAGGCAGTCTTAAAGGGCATGGGGAAGCGAGAGCGAAGAGCTAAGAGTGAAGAGCGAAGAGGGTTGATCGCACCACCGATATAATAAGCGAGCCAAGAATGTCCTAGTTAATGGAGAATCACGATGGGTGCGTGTAATAAAGCTGTCGGATGAAAAACTTGTAAGCCATAAGTTGTTGTGATGTGGAAGTAGTCTGTGATAAAGATGAGGTGAATGAAGGGGTGGTAGGATGTCATTGAGTGTCATAGAAATTACATGTACATATAGTATCTGAACTAGTGAGATCGATAGGAATGTGTTCCCAAAATGACCTATTCATATATAATGTGCATGTAAAAGGGGGTTAAGCAACCTCTAATGGAGAAGAAGATGAAATTGCATCAACACTATTAACAGATCCTTTATATAAGACCATAACATTAGTGGATCACTGGATAGAGGGCTTTTGAACCAATATTCACCTGGGCTATCAGCTATAAAGGTTTCTTCAAAATAAGAATTGTCTACGCCGAGAGGAGTAAAATCAAGTTGTCGTAATGACTCATCTGTGAGTTCTATGACATCAACCTCATCATCAGATGCATTAGGAAGTATCAGTGTGTGCATCATTAGGTTTGGGTAGTGCATTATCTAGGACATTGGTAGGTGATGCTGAAGTGGGAGGGTATCGAAGTAGATGACGATGAAGGTGGAGTATTAGCGGAGGACAAAACTATGGGTGAAATGATAGTGAAGTGTGAGTAGATATAGTAGGAGAAGTAATAATAGGAGTAGTGGAGGAGGATGCACTAGATTGACCAACATCATATTTATCAAGACTAACGTACAAAATACATTGTGGAGGTGGAATGGGCATAGAGGTAACAAGATCAATGTGACAATATTTAAATGGTTCCGGATCAACGGTGATAGTGTGTTCATATCATCATGGAGGAATTTGACACATTGATGTACAATGGATGGCACAACTTGCATGGTGTGAATCAAGGCCTACCTAAGAGGATATTGAATTGAAAATAAGCATCAAGAATGTAGAATTCAGTGAGAACAATTTTAGGTCCAACCTGAATATGTAGGGAAATAGTTCCTAAGCATGTGCGAGTGGAAGATTCATAACCATGAATGAGGGTGGAGTTATGAGAGATGATATTTTCATTTATACCTAATTATCGTAAGAGAGAGTGGGCATAAAGGTTAATTGCAAACCCATTATCAATGAGAACACACTTGATACAAGTAATACTAACAACAATGGTAATGAACAATGAGGCATAAGCATTATTTTGTGCAAAGGGGATATATCTTATCCATAAAAGATATATAACAGGACAAACTACGAGAGAGACCAAATGAGATTTGTGAAAGCTTGGTGGAGTGATTATGTTCAACGTGAATAGCATGGAGGGTAGCCTCGAGTGTGGTTTGACAATCTGGCACATTTTGTAGTAAGTCATAGAGTGAGATCTTAGCTGAGGTATTTTGAGTTGGTCAATAATGTCATAGCCTTTGGAAGCGGCTAATGGAGCGTAGTGTGACGGGTGGTGGAAGAGAAATGGGTGGAGTGGTTGATGGATTAAGGCGAGTGCGATGAGTAGTAACTACATTGATAGATGGATCAGATGGAGGTGTAACAAAGTGAGGAGGGTGTTGAGTGCGTACACACATAAAATCAGTGGTGGTAGTAACTATATTGGTGACCTTGGTAGGTGTATAGGTAGGATAAGAAGATTGGGCCATAACTTGATAAGGAGATGACATGGTACAAAAGGGGGTGTTAAAACACGGGGTTCACCAAAATGATTAACTAAAATGAAAATAACTAGTTAATCTAAAATAGGAGGAATAAAATGCTTTGTAAATATGCTAAGACAATATGGAAATGATTTTAAATAATTATACTAAATAAAACAAAACCCTAATGTGTAAGGAAGTAGGGAGAAATGGCTTAGTTGATTGCAGAAGACTATCACAGGTTGTCACAAGTCTGATACTAAAATCCAAAAGTAGGAACGGGCACCAGAAGTCCTGAAAAGGCAAGATTTGGAGGATTTGAGTAGACTGAGGCACTGAAGGCACTTGTGGGTGCCCTCAGGGCGCCTTGGGTGAATAGTGCCTTGGTTTCTAAATGCTCAAAATCTGATTTTTGTAGGGTCGCAAGCTGATCTAGAATACTGTCAGTTTGTCGCATTGGATTCATTGAGTTACGTCGAGTGTGTGAAATAATGTTGGGTGATGGAATGACCTGTAAAAGACAAGGAAGTATCAAAACCCTAAAAATAAAGATGCAAATGAATGGGTCGGACTGACCTCAGCTGCTACAATAGTGGGCTTACTAAACTAAGCGATGCACTACATTTCAGACCTAAATGTAGTTTTGGTGTGTGTGTGCATGTCATGCCCTAGGTGTTCTTGTGTCAGTCACACTTTGTGAAGTAGCAAAAAATAATAACTATAGAAAATGTAATAGCATGTGTGCATAAAATAGAATAGAATCCTCCCCTATATTGTGTGTGTTGATGCAGATATCCTAGCCTTGATGCATGACACTATGTGGATGTAAGTGATGCAATGGATATAACTCTAGATGGAGTGATAGTAGTGTGTGACGCTAGGACCCTCATTATGGTCTCATAACTTTGTATTTATAGGGTTATCTTGTTTTAATTTCGTAATTAATCCCAATATGGCTGACTAGGAAAAAGATAAGGATGAAAAATGACTAGAAAGACACCAAAAGGAAGCGGGAAAGTGGAACATAGATTGGGGTGCCCAGGTGGAACAAGGGTGCCCGAGGCCCTAATACTGGACCGAGCACCTCGGTTTAGGATAAAATGATGGAACAATTGTGAAATAGATGGATATGTATAGGAAAGTATGCAAGAATGATGAAATAAAATATAAAAATAAGATGGCCAAAAGGTGGGATTGATTAGTACTTTCTTCACTTGAGAACCCTCTAAATAGTAGCACAAGACCGGGCTAAATAATGCCTAAAGTGCATGATTTTGTGCCTACACTATGACACATTGTGCCTTCTACTGAAATTATATTATGATGTCATGGGTATCCCATGTTTATGACTCTATGGCTACATATGATTGTGTTTATACATGTTACTACTCACTTGATTGTACACTATTATTTCTATCACTCTATTGCTTCCAACTTGCTATGATGACTACACTACTATTTTTACTATGGCTTCGACATATTTACTATGTTGATTCTATGCTTGTTTCTTGTGGAGTAGGCAATGATTTCAATTTTTTTCCGTTCTTTACTAGTTATTTAACACATGTATTCTTGCTTGTTGTTTGTTGCATGTTGTTTCTTCTTCGCACCTTGGTTGCCACCATACACAACCCCTTTAAAAGAACATATTCTCAATGGTGTTCACAACTTCATCCTTCTATGTGATCCTATATAACTTATCGATATCATCCATGGGTACACATCTATTCTTTTGACATGCACACTCAAATGTTTTATCACATGCGCCTCAAAAGAGGGGGATTTAATAGGGTATTTCCACATCTACAAATAAATTACAAGATATAAGAACATATTTTAAAAGGTCACAAATAATAATATGTAGAAGAATTCAAACAAGATAAAAACCATATAGTATAGTCGAGACCATTATATGGTCTAGACCATCCGATACGTTCTAGCAGAGGAAATTTCATTCAAGTTTCTAAATTTTTATAGATTCTATCAATTGTTTATGATATTTGTACATAGTTGTAAAATACGAATGACATTATTCAAAGTGGGTTATAGGGGGCATGAATTCTTCATTCCTTCTTTGCAATATTATGTAGATTCGGTTGTAAGATCGAGTTTGGGGGAATTGGCCTCCTTCTCCCCTTTAATATTTCAAAATTCTAAATAATTAATGCAAACATGGTAGCACCTTATGGGGGCATGACAATTTGTATTCCTCCCAAGTCTAAATTTTTCAAGTTGGAGAAAATTGGGCCTAGATTCGTTTGTAGTGGTGTGGTTTGTGAGTTTAGTGGAAAATGTTAAAGCAATATTGTGATCTTTATATCTTGGTATTTCTTCTTCTCTCATCAAATTCCTAAATAAGGAAAGCATCGAAGCAAAATTTCAAGCTTCGTAGACTTCTCTTTCCTTATTTATCATCAAATTATCAAATGGGGAAGATGTCGGAGCACATGGGTTCCTCATATTATAATCTTTCCTCTTCTTTATTATCTCATATGACACATTATTAAGGACTGATTGCCCCGATCCTCGAGATCTCAAAGGCATGAAAACAATGTGATCTTTTCCCCTCACAAAATGAACATGTGTATTCCTTCCATGTTTTGCATCTCATTTGCATATTTCTTGCTATGTTCAAAGGTACAATATACTATTTATATTTCGAGTTTAAGTCCATTTTATATCATATGCATTAAATACATTTTGTGTTATAGGTTTCAACATGGAGCATGTCAATACCAACACACTTTTAAGTCCCTTCGAGCAAAGGAAAAGTGTGTGTGCACACTCAGGTATGTTTTTCCTTTAAGAATACAATTTTCAATTACACACTTAAAGGGGTGTAAATGTAGACACTAAAATTTGGTAACTTGTCCTTGTGTAATGCCAAGTTTGACTTTGTATCCTTGTTAAGACAAATGATCACATTAGAATCCAATATCCTCATCTCTCTATTCATTCTACAACTTACTTATCTTTACACGATGCTCTGTCATCAATTCTAGGAATATTATTTCATCACAACAACATAAAATATATGATATTCATGACATAACTTTTAGTTTTGATGTTTATCTATCCTTTCCAAAACCGTATGGAAGGGTCGGGATGTGGGGTCCAGTGTTATCCAACATGTATGATCCCACCTCTTCTCAATCACTACCTTTGCATTCTTTAGGTCATTTCATCCTCCTAGGTTTGGCCTTATTAGAATAGCTCACCTACGAAATACTATATAAGTAAATCATTGTCACTTTATAACTCACCTAACATTCTCACAAGCTCCTATCATGAAACATAATTTCAAAAACACTAAAAGGGTTCCTAAATCTACTCAAATAGGCTACAAATCATCTAACATAGTCCCTATTACAAGTATGAAGCACTCGATCAAGACAAAGAGTCTAGCTTTATCTATATAAAAGCATGCAAAGATCACAAATCCATGCGTTAATAAGAGAAAAATGATCCCAAGTATTGAATGAGGGTTTGATTGATCAAGGGTTAGGTCACATGTTGAGGCACATCATATTTCACTATTACTACATTAGGTACATTCTATACTACATATTTATCTTACTATCTCTATAAGAACCCCTTGGTAGAATACTAGAAAAACACCCTAATTTATTATTATTATTTATATACATTCCTTCATGTGAATTTCCATATAATTCCACCAAAGATGAGAATCAAATCCCTAGTTCTTAACTTAAACTATCCACGATGTAGAAACCAAAGGGAACAACTAATGCTTGTTTATTGAAGGGAAAGTACAATAATCAAAGGGCATCATCTATTTGCAATTTAATCAATTGACTAATATTATTGTAATTAGATAAGATAATTACATAAGAAAATGAATGCATTCCACCTTGTTAAATTCACTAAGCATAGAGAGCATACTAGAATGACATAGGAGCTAATTCATTACCCATTTCTTTTTGCAATAAAGATACTAATGGTACGAAAGGTGTTGTGTTTTAAACTTTGTACATATTAGTTTTTAAGTACACTACATGATCATTATGCTCAACACAATTTTTTTTTTAATACATATTACAAATAAGAATACAATATTTTGTTGAGAGACACTGATATGGAAGAACATAAGGATAATTCTCAATGTGAGCACCATCGAGATAACACCAGAGATCATGTCGAGTCGCAATAATGAAGCGAGAGAGGAGAACATCATCATAGCACTTTTCTCCAGCCCACGAGCTAGTTTGGTTCCCCACACAACTCTCGTATCCCGAGAGTGGCCCTACCCTTCACGAAGAAGGTAGATATGAAAATTGATACCAAAAGAGAGAGTGTTCCATGTATATAAATCCCTATTGCATATGACCTAACTAGTCATGATGTAATATAGGATGTTGAACTGTATTTTTTAAGTACTAAGTATTAATTACTTATGGCCATAAGACTTAGATTACAAAGGGTTACCCCCGATGTATCCTAACTCGTATACGAGGTATGCCTGGTAACCCCAAACATTGGGTCAATCTTTGGTAACCCCACAAAATGACCCATATCCACTCGTACTGAGTCATGGTGAAGACTAAACTAATTCCCTTATCCTTTTAGTCCCACTTTCCAATGTTCACTATACATTAACTCGTAGCTACCGATTCATCTCATCCCTCCTGACCCCATACTGGATGACAACTGATATCCACAAGGTAAGCAAAAATTTAACATGTGAACAAATTTGATAGGTATGTAGGTGATAATGCATCACATCAATGTTCCATACCATTTCATAAAACATTATTGTCCTCACATGACACCGGGGATTGTAAACTCCCAACGACCAAAAATTCTAAGGATTAAACTAGAGTTTACATGATAACAATGGATGTAGTAAGTTTTATTGCCTATTCAATTGAAACAATAAAATTAATACAAGGAAACTTAATCGTATATTTGAACAAAGTATCATAGGATTCCTAGATGAACATGCATGTTTGGTTTCACTACTAACCACTAAATGTTTACTTATTCTTACCTATGTAAAGGTGATAGGTAAAAGGAGGTGAAGCTAACCACATTAATTCAAGTTTGATATTAAGAATTTTGAGGTGCCCCATCCCCTTCTATTTATTCTCTAGGGAACACCATTTTTAGGACTTAGATTGAAATTTTATAACATAATTCAAAGTCTCACAAATAAATATGAAGTTTGTTTAGTATAAGCGCATAAATAAGTTTATGATAATAAAAAAAATATTTTAAAAACAAATATACCTTTCTTGGGATCTTAATAACCTATTTATAATTATTTATAAAACATTTTTTTACATATTCAATTTTATAATAAATTTAAATATATCTATATGGCTTGTTATTCACCACTAAATAAATTAGGCATTCTAATTAAAAATAATGAATAAATAACTAAAATCATTAATTATGTTTCAAATCCTAAGTTTCTAACTAAAGGGCATCATATTACCAAAAGTAAAAGTCCACGTAACTTAAATAGATTTAAATGGCTAACATGCCTTTAAGTTTGATAAGGGTAAAAAAATGCAAAGTTTATTAAAATGCTTAAAAGATGGAAGGTTTGGAAATTATCAAAAGTCTTTAAAGAATTATATTATTGAAGAATAAGCCACGGTCAAATTCAAGTAAGCTAAAACCGTTAACCATTTTTTTCTTACTAACACATAAATTAGTTACACATTACATAATTTACCCAACATTTACCCAATTTTATTATTTTGTGTAAAAGATAATATACCTAACATTTACCCAATTTTATGATAAATTTAATTCACTCTTCATTTACCGATAAGATAAATTTAATTCACCCATTATTTACCAAATTTTATTATTTCATGTATATATAAACTATAAAAAAGTCAATGAATTTCCTTCCTCTTCTTAATAGTAAAAGAAAAATTACACTCTATTAGATTTATTGATTGAATATATGATATTCAATTAAATTCTAAAACAAGTTACAAATTATTATTCTTAATGGAAGAGAGATAATCTTTTCTTTTCAAAAGTTTGAAGAGTGATGAGAGATGTTTTAATTAAAATAACTTGCCTTTGGTTTGTAGTCCAAACATTCAACAACCAACCAACTCTTCTTATGTGCTCATATAAATCTTTGCTCCCGTATTTGTTGCTCCCAAAATTTCCAAAAAGAAAGTGTCCTCTTCCTTTATTTGTTTCCTTATTTATAGATTTGAGAATTTTTTTACATGGGTCCCTACTTTACATGAATATTGTTTTTTTTTAAATTACAACATGGGAGTCCATCTTTCTTAAAGAATCCTAGAGAGAACATTTAAAATTGTTCATACCTATTAAATATCATTCACATCCATCTAGCTCCATCACAAAGGCACAAGGTGGTTCATCTCGCATCACACTACATAGGAGGGAAGTTTATTCTATTCCATCCACCATTCAATTACATTTTCTACACATAGTTATTGCTGCATTACTTTCACAAAGTGTAAGCGACACAATAACACTTAGGGCATGATTGCACATAGAACTACATCGGGTCGGAGATGTAGTCTGGCAACTTCAATTAGTAAGCCCACCATTGTGACGGTGAGGACACTTCGACCCCTTCATTTGCATTTTTTTTTTTAGGGTTTGATGTTTGTCTTGAGGTTTCTGGTCTCATCTTCATCAGCGATTGATAATGACATTCAACGCAATTCAAAGATATTAATACGATAAGGAGAGAAGGTTTTAGATAATTTAATGACATTGCAAGTTTGGTTCTTAGATGTCCTACGCAAAACCAAGGCACCCAAAACTCAAACTAGGGTGCCCACAGGTGCCTTGATCCTCCCAGACGTCCCACTCTGCCCAAATTGCTTGGATCCTATTAGCATATGGATTTGCACGCATTCAAATGACATATAATAGTGTGGGAATGAAGTCCCTCCTCAATGAAGGTGAGGTTTCCTTTATTGAAAACCAAAATTGTATTTACATTTGTACATTCAAAATTGTATGTGGGGGTGTTTTGGAACATCAATGGAAAGAAAAGTGAATGAGGGAGATGGAATGGAATGAAGGAAAGGAATGGATGGAAGGAACATGCAATAGTTAAGTAAAAGAAGAGCCTAATATTGCATGGAGAAGAACAATAAATAACTAACACAAATAAAACAAAGTTTGCATCAGTTAAACGAGAATGAGTAAAAGGGAACACACATGAGCAAGTAGATAATCAAAGCTTGATCACTGTGAACTAGAACAACATATTAGTAGTGTTGACAATAAGATCCAAGACAATATTTGCATGCAAGATTCAAACACTAACATCTAATGAACATAAGAACATCAAATGCTATAAGAGACAATGAATGAGACACAAAGTTCATATTTCATTAACTCTAAAATGTTTTCTCAAAAGAACACAAAGTTTCTTTCTTTGAAGTAAAGCTTACATACAAAAGTATTTTCTTCTCCTCTCTCAAAGTCACCCTTACAAATGAGCCCTAACATCCTTTTATAACCCAAAATTTGGTTACAAAGTAGTTAGGATTTTAAATGCACATTAAATAGGGCACTTAAGTGATTTTGACTTTTCAACAAACTTTATTAAAAGCAACTAAAAATAGAAACCACTTAAGTTATCCAAAGTTTTCCAAAAGTGAGTTCAATAATAACATCACTTTATAAATAAAAGCAATGGATACATGTGGCCCCCACTTAAATGACTTGGACGCACACATATACTAACTAGTTAGCAACATGCCACCTAGATCAAGACACCTAGGATCAGTGCCTTATCCATTGGGCTAAGAGTCCGCATATCCCGGTCGTATGGGAATGAACTCATTGACCATGCTCCGTAATCCTCCAGATGACAAGAGAGCTAAGCTTAAAACTTGAGCAATTCATCCACCTCTCCATTTGAGAAACATATTCGTGTGAGCAATTTTGTCTTCATTTGTATTCACATTCACAATTATATACAATTATCCACATGCTTTGAATACCTTTACATGGTGAATTCTTCATTTGTCACGAGATCGAAGTCGTTATGCCACCTTGGCTTGTCAGAATCCAACTCTTGATCTTTCGACATCAAGAAGATCTTCCAAGAGTCAAGATTGCAATTCACTACCTAAAGTTATGTCTTTCGTCTTTGTCACCATCTCAAAGTGTTTCCATTACGAGTTGTTCATGATCATCCAATTTGAGAATGCTCCAACTTTAAGATTAGTTGATGAAGTATCGTGCTTCTTCGCTAACAAGAGATGACACGAGACATGCTTGAATGATGTGGCCTTACTTGATGATCCATGCAATTACATTTGTCATTGATTTTGATTTTTCAATGAATAGATCCATACAATAATTAAGTGAATATAATTGATGTAGACAAGTTTCTCCCATTATCTATCTTTGCTAATATCAATGGCTTTTGACTCTAAAAATACCTCTGCCAATAGCTACGACCTATACCGCATAATGAGGAAGTCAGAGGTTTCTTCTAATTCAAGGCCATTGGAGTTAAATCACCACACTTTATAGATGTCATAGTGCATCCATGCAAGTGATGACCAATTCAGAACAAGCATCGGAAAAATTGTGACTCGCCTTCGGTTGATATGCGATTGCAGATCGACCTACGTCGACATGTCCCAAGTTGGTATCAGTGATGTTCTCATACTCTAAATGGAGCGTCAAGGTGAGTAGAATGCCTTGGAATCCATACCACAACATCATTTTGTTTGAATATGACATGATTGTGACAAAAGCGTGATTTCAAGCTATTACTTCCTTCTTACAAAACTACACAAATTGCCTCTGAAACTGCCCTGGGAAAAATAACAAATCTTGTTATGAGAAACTCTCACTGGATGAGGGAGTCTATTAAGGTACCACAAGTTTGTGTGTCAAAGGGGTTTTTTCCCAATAAAATTCTTTAATCAAATATTAAAGGTCAAAGTTGACTCTTTAAAACTACTAGGAAAATGTAAGTGAAAAACTACGAAAATCTTGTTTGGTTTTAGCCTGGAAAAAATGTCAAACGTCACCCTAGGCATCTACTGACTTAAAAAAGAATAATATGAAGGTGGAAAGAATCCAAAGAAACAATTATTTTCTCTTGACTATCACCCGAGTTAAAAATATCAACTCTCAAAGTGAGTCACTTTGACAGGCTAAAAACTACATGTGCGGCGAAATCATGCAAAGTGCATTTTATTTGACTTTGTGAAAAATATCAAATGAAGTGTTGTACATTTGAATTTTGACAAAGAAGTATATGAATGTGGGAATAATTCAATGAACTAAACCATTTCTCTTGACAATCATTTGGGCTCGAGATATGGATTCTCAAAGTAGGCCTTCCGCTAAGTCGAAATTGAAGCGCGATGAAAACAAGCAAACTGGGTTTTTCTTGAGTTAGTGAAAAATATCAAATGAGGTGCTGCATATTTGAAATTTGGAAAAGGAGTAAATGAAGTTGGGGAGAATTCAACGAATTAAAAATTTCTTCATGACAATAATCCAACTTCGAGATATCGAGCTCTAAAGTTGATTACTTCAACAGATACAACCCGCGGCATGTTCATTTTGCATCTATTGTTTTCTTTATTAAATTCATTTTTATTTGTGTTGATATACATCTTGTTTGAAATTTTGTCAAACGTTTCATGTGATCTCTCTTCAGGAACAATCTTCCTCTTCTCACAATTGCGTGGCTTTTGCTCTAACTTCACCCATGCATGAAATTTCTCTCTTCTTCAGGCAGGAGTGAGATATACACACACACACACACATATAGCAAATGTGTGATAACGATTTATATTTCAAGTTAGATCCTCTCTTGTCTTGTTTGTCGAGGTTCTCGGGCCAAGATAAATGCGTGGAAATATTGTCTTTGCTTTGCTAACGTGAACAACTACTCAGAAAAATGTGTTTTGGACTGTCTCCTTTCTTCTGCTGGCATGGAAAACGTATTCCTTTTCTTGGGATGTAAATTCTCCTGATGGTTGCATTGAATTTCTAATCTTTTCTACCTTTTTTGTAAAATTATTTTCCACGTGAAGACTATTGCATGCGTGAATTTTAATCTTTGGACTGGTATGTTCTTTTTTGCTTGGTGTGGAAATGCTCTAGTTTTGGCATGAAAACTTCATTTGTTGCCAAAAATGCATGCATGATCTTAGTTGGCCTGGACTATTTCTTGGTTGTGTGGATTCATTAAAAAAACAAATATTTTTTACTTTCCTTTCTCCCACACATCTTTTGGTGAAAAAGAAAACAATTAAAATCAAAACAAAACAAATTTTAGAGGATTGTTTTCTCCTCTCTTTCTCTTGCGTGGAAACTTGCTCAACAAAACCAAAATAAATATCTTTTTATTGTTGTTCTCCCTCCTTTCTAGTCTGCGTGGACTGTTGTCTTTGGTGACTTTTTTTTTATCTATTCAAACTGCTACATTTAAATTCTTCCGCTTGATGCGTGACTCTTGTGTAAGACAAAACAAATGCTCATTTCTTTTCTTTTGGGCTATTTTCTAAGGAAAGTGCGTGGAGATTTGTTTTGAGGATCCTCTTTCAATGAAAACAAAACAAATGCCTTGTCACTTTCCTCCCCCACGTGGTCTTTTTCTGCCAAAAGAAAAGAAAAAACAAATTTCAATGGGTTGTTTTCTTGCCTCCTGCGTGGGAACTAAACTAAAGCCAATTCCTTAAGCTTGCGTTGAATATTTTCTCTGCCAAATGTGTGTTCCTCCTTCACAATGCGTGGCCAATGTAATATTTTTCTTCTTGCCAAGGCGTGGATAGTAAGATTTCCTGGTGGAATGAATGCGTGGGGATTTACAATTTACATTGGTTGTTTTTGCTTATTCCAAAACATGCGTTGAAGAGTTATTCTTTGTTTTCTTCTTGAGTAAGGAATAAAACTTCTTCCAACTAATTTCACAGAAATGGTTACAAAAATTAAAGAAGCTTCCCCGTAACCGTTTCCCCTTCCGTTGAAATAACCAATTCCCTCTTTCTCAGGTAGTGACATTAATTGCCAAGGGAAAATGGGAAAAAGATAACCATTTGCCAGTGGAAATGACAAGGCGGGCTGACAATCCCCATTCTATTTCCCCATGTGGGAAATCGAGAGGTATTTTTTCCCATTTGCCAATGGGTTGAATTGACAATCAATAGAAGAAATCCCACAAGCGGGAAATAAGAAGAATTTGCCAGGAAAGGGGAAATTTGGGTACGGGAAGCCAATTTGGCATCCCGACAATTGGAAGTGGAATATTAATTTCCATGGTAATAAATAAAAATTATCGATGACTTTTAATAAATATTATATTCTCATAAGTCATCTTTGAGTTATCAATAATTACATAGTATTCATGGAGGCGGGAGCGGGAGCGGGAGTTCTTTGGAAATTTCAAACGAAGGAAATGAGTGGGAATCTCCAGTGGGTCAGATGGAGTAGAAGGATGAACGAGTTTTGAAAATGTAAAAGATCACGTGATTGTTGAGCCCAAGGACAAAAAGGATAAGGATGGGGCTACGAGCATGTGGGCGGAACGTTTGGTCGGTAAAAGCTTGGACAAGGGGATTTTGGAGGGACTGGAGCCGTCTAAAGAGAAAGGTAACTTATCCCTTAAAGTTCTGAGATTCTTTTAGTCGAACCAAAACCTCCATGGAATGTTTCTAAATGCCTTGGCTCTAGACCAAATATTGACTACTTTAGAGGATGGGCCAAGAGGTGTTGGGTGACTAATGGAGCTGTTGAAGTTTCAGCATATGCCAATGGTTTTTCTTAGTCTCTTTACCTAGTAAAGACCATGTGGCGAAGATTTTGGCTGGAGGTCCTTGGTTTATTGGAAAATCTCATGTGGTTGTTCAGAAATGGAAACGAATTTTAACCCTTATGTGACATCTATTTCTGAGTTCCCTATTTGGGTCAACCTTTTGGGCTTACCCCTAGAGTTTTGGGAGCTGAAAGTCCTTATTGGCATTGCAAAAGCCTAGGTAAGTTGATAGCCTTAAATCCAGTCACTAAGGCTAAATCTAGACTCACTCATGCCAGATTTTGTGTCAATATGGGTCAAGATGCTATTCGGAGAGTAATATCAAACTCTTGACTTTTGAGGGCGTTTGGATGTAGAGATTTGATTATGATTTGTCTCCCTTTGCTTGTAGAAAATGTAAGATGGTGGGTCATGATCATAGAAATTGTCCTCTTCATAAGAAAAATGATCCCATAGTTGGTCCTCAAAGGACAACTAATAAGGAGGCAAAGGAATGGAGGTTGATTGGGAAAAATGGAAGATTTGTAGAAACAAAGGATCCTCTTATCATCCAGGAGGCTGTTAAAGAAGCGGATCCCTCAGTCCATCTTAATACCCCATGTAAGGAATTGGTTGTTTCCAGTTTTCATGAAGTCAATGAATTTGAAGATGAAAATGAAAATGAAGATCCGAGTCTTGGAAGAGGTGGTTCTAGAAACAGAGGAAGGGGCTAGCCAAGACTCGGAAGGTAATGCTTTTTTCTGCAAGTGGCCTGTGGACCTTCGCTGGATGAGGTTTCTTCTATTGGTCAAAGTTCCTTTGGTCAGAGATAAGAAGAAATTCTACCCATGTCTAATGTTTTTAGAATTCTTGCGGACTATGTTGCTGATACGTATGATTTGGTGGCCTCTCCTAAGACCCTAGTAAGTAAATCTAAACCTGTCACTCGTAGTACCTCTAGAGCTGATGTTGGTAAGGACTCAACTCCTAAGGGTAGGAAAAGTAATAAGGAATTAAGGGAGACTAACTCTAGGAGGGAAGTAGATGCGTTGGTATTTAGAGTACTTTGGGGAAGTTGCTTCCTCGAAATAAGAAATGTTAAATGATCCTCCTCTCTTGGAACATTAGGGGATTGAATAATCCCAGTAAACACATAATTGCTAAGGATCTTAGAGTTAAAAACAAACCGGATATTTTCATGCTCCAAGAAACCAAAATGAATATGGACAGATTTAAAGAGGTGGGTAGGCTAATTTGGAAAGAAAGTTATTGGGAGGGGTGTAGCTCCTCGGGAGCTTCGGGAGGTGTTGTCACTATGTGGGATCCTAGAATTGTGCATGGTGTTCTGATCCTTTCTTCCCCTGGCAGGTTCATTTTAAGAGACCTCTTGGAAATCTAAGTTGGAGAATACCGCGAATATCCTCGGAGGCTGGTTTCGCGGGAAGGTGAATTTTTGGGGTTGTATGAAAAAATTTCACGATTGTCAAGTCTTTGCATGACAGAAAGGCTGCAGACGCAGCGATGGGAGATTTCTGCCGTCGCGACGTCGAAAAATGCATTGACGCAGCGTCAGCGGACCTCGGTGACACGCGTCGAGAGTGCGTGACGCACGTCAATGCATTTTTGACGCGTGCGGCAACAAATCTCCCGCTGCGTCTGTAACCTCTCGACCTCTGCTTTCTCATTGAAAAATCTCGGCGTCGCTCATCAACAAACTCTTTGTCGCGAGGATCTTGTGCGCCGCGGCGTCCTGAGAAGGGTCTTTGCGCGCGTCTTCGAGGGGGATGTCGCGGCGTCGATGAGGGGATGTCGCGGCGTCGATGAGGGGGATGTCGCGGCGTCGGCCGAGGGGATGTCGCGCGTCACCGGGGGGGAGATGTCGCGCGTCGGCGAGGGGGATGTCGCGCGCGTCGAGGGGGATGTCGCGCGGCGTCAGGGGGATGTCGCGGCGTCGAGGGGGATGTCGCGCGTCACTGAGGGGGATGTCGCGCGTCACTGAGGGGGATGTCGCGCGTCACTGAGGGGGATGTCGCGCGTCACTGAGGGAGATGTCGCGCGTCACTGAGGGGGATGTCGCGCGTCACTGAGGGGATGTCGCGCGTCACTGAGGGCGATGTCGCGCGTCACTGAGGATGCTGTCGCACGTCTGTAGCCTCTGCCCTTTTCTTCCTCATCGAAAAAATCTCCATGTCGCTCGTCAACAAACTCTTTTTCATGCATCTACTATGCGTCAATATCTGCAGTATCTCCTTGTCTACAAACCCTCCTTGTCGTAAGCGCGATAACTTACCCCCTTTGTCGCACATCTATAATACAGGATATATCATAATATTGAAAAATGTGAAGTAAAAGTGTTCTACCTGGCGAATAATCTAGGTTTATATAGGGGATATTTTTCAAGGGTAGGCGAAGCCGACCCCTAAAAAAAATTAAAGTGTAATTTTTAGGCGAACAGGTCACTGACCCGTGCCAAAAAATTCGCCTTTTCAAAATTTTCAAAAATGGAATATTCGCCATATTACGAATATTCGCCACTAAAATTTTCCCTGTCCCCTGGTCATGTGGTTATGAGTTTCATGGAAATCATCTCTAAAAAATCCTAGTATGTTTCTAATATTTATGTTCCCAATAAACTCAGTGAAAGACGAAAGTTCTGGAAGGATCTCTCGAGCTTTAGACAACTATTTAAAGATAAAGATTGGATTATTGGAGGATTTCAATACCCCCTTTCCCCTGGTGAAAAGAAAGGGGGCTTGATCTCTTATTTTGAAAGTATGGAAGATTTAGCTGATTTCCTAGCCAGTAATAGTCTGTTTGATTTAGAATTGGAGGGCTCCAAGTTTACTTGGGCTAACAGAAGGATAGGAACTGAGCTCATTCATATTAGATTGGATAAATTTGTGGTGAGTCATCTTTGTATGATCAATCAACTTTATTCTCTAAAAACTCTCCCCAGAATCAGATTGGATCATAATCCCATTCTTCTTGATTTGGGGATGAATCAATTGAGAAAACTAGACCTTTCAGATTTGAAAAGATGTGGTTAGATCACCCTGATATTTTTAATAGAATTCAAGAATGGTGGGATATTCAGGTTCGTGGGGTTGCTAGTTTCAGATTGTGTTTTAAACTGAAGCATATCAAAAGTAACCTTAAAATATGGAATAAGGATACTTTTGGAAATATTTTCCAGGAAAAAAGTAGAATTGCTGAAGATTTAAGAAATATTGAGGAACTTATGGAGAACGATGGTCTTAACACTGTTCTCAAGGATCAAGAACAAAAACTTCTTTTTGAGTACCATGAGATCCTGGCTAAAGAAGAGGTGTATTGGAGACAAAAATATAGGGTAAAATGGCTTAAGGAGGGTGATAGGAATACTAAATTCTTCCATTTCTCTACCACTTCCAGAGCTAATATCCTAAAGATTAATGAGATAAGAAGTGAGAATGGTGAGATCTAGAGATAGTAGGGATATCAATGCCACTATAATAAATTACTTCAAGGAGATTTTTAAGCAAGGGCAGAGGATGGAGGAGCTGGTTTAGAATAAAGTCCTAGATCTTTTCTAGAATGTTATCACCCCTCTTGAAAATAGAGATATCTTAAGGAGCCCCTCAAAGGAGGAAATTATTTTGCTAGTATTTGATATGGAACCGGATAAATCTCGGGCCCGAATGGTTTCCCTGCCTTTTTCTTTCAAAAATTCTGGGAGGTGATAAAGCATGAGGTCATTGAAATGGTCTAAGATTTTTTCAACAATGGTCATCTTTTGAGGCAAATGAATAACACTTTCCTAGTCCTAGTGCCGAAAATTCTTTGGGGCTAAGGAGATTAAGGATTTCGGAGACATATAAGCCTATGCAACACCAATTATAAAATACTATCTAAAATCATAGGTGAGAGGATTAGACTAGTTCTTCCTAACTTTATCTCTGGAAACCGGGGCTTTTGTTCCAGGAAGGCGGATTATAGACAACATTATTGTGATTCAAGAAGCCATACATTCCATTGATAGTTCTGGAAGATCGACAATGTTTCTTAAATTGGATATGCATAAAGCCTTTGATAGGATAACATGGTCCTTCCTCTAGGCTATCCTGTTAAAGGTTGGTTTTGATAACTTCCTGGTAAACATGATTATGACTGCATATCCACTGCTAGTTACTCAGTTTTGGTTAATGGAAAACTAGAAGGTTTCTTCCAAGCAGGTAGAGGGTTGAGACAAGGTGATCCTCTTTCACCTTTCCTTTACGTCATAATGGCTGAATCCTTGAGTAGAATCTATCAACAAGCTATGTTTTCAAATTGTAATCAGGGCATTAAAATCTCTAACGGTCTTCCCTTTATATGCCTCAATCAGTTTGTGGATGATAACTTTATGATGGGGAAGGCCTCTGTCCATGAGGCCTCCAATTTTAAGGTGGTTCTTAAGGATTATGAACTGGTTTTGGGACAAATGGTTAATTTTTGTAAAAGTGTTGTTTTTTCATTAATGTGGAGAACTAAGTTTAAGCCAGATTAGCTCACATCCTAGGGTGCAAGATTAAGCATTTTCAGATTCTTATTTGGGTATGCCCCTGATTTAAAAGAAGCCTGATTCACGGTGCTGGAATGCTCTGTTGGAAAGAGTTAATAGTAAACTCTCATCTTGGAAGGGTCTCTTGCTTTCTCAGGATAGTAAGATTCAATTGCTCCAAAGTTCCCTTCAAGGTATTCCCATTTATGTGATGTCTCTTTTCAAGCTCCCTGCTAAAATTATTGAATCCTTAGAGAAAATCCAGAAGATATTCCTTTGGATGGGAGTTGTGGAGAAGTTCAAATTCCCTCTTGTGGCCTAGAAAAAGTCACTAAACCAAAGCTTTGTGGGGGTTTGGGGTTAAAAAATATTTCTCTTATGAATGAGGCCTTAATTGCAAAGCAGGTTGGAGGATTGCTAGAGAGGAAGGACTTTGGGTGGAAATTATAAAGATGAAATATTTGTGGAATATAGGTAGAATGGAATCCTTTTTTAATCAAGATAATCTTCCTAGAGGGTCTTCCTTTTGGAACTCTTTTGTGGCCTCCAAATAAATCTTAACCAAAGGTACTATGTGGGAGATAGGCAAAGGCTCTAGAATCAATTTTTGGTATGATAGTTGGATTGAGGATTCCCCCTTAGCTAACTTGGATATATGGAAAAGGGTTGCTCAGTTCCACAAGGAAACAAGAAAATTTTGGATTCGTGACTTCTGGATCCAAGAGAATTTTTTAGATGGGAAACCATTGAACCTCCTCTCGGATTTTGATGGTGACATCCAACCCTTTCGAGGCTCTCAACAATAAATTAAGGGATTTCCACATCCCCATGTTCCAAACCAAGGAGGATTCCATCAAATGGAAAGAGGAAGATTCAAGAATTTTCTTGGTTAAATCTACCTACATGTTAAATTTCAAGACTGATATGCACAAGGACTATTGGGGTAAGCTCTGGGTGAAGGATCTTATCCCAAAGGTTAATATCTTTTATTGGTTGGCTACCCAAAATAAAATTTTGACTGTGGATAATCTTAGGAAAAGGGGAATGAAGCTTCCCAATAGATGTTCTCTTTGTAGGAAGGAGGAGGAAAATGTCAACCATCTCCTCCTTCATTGCTCCTTCTCCCATGATGTGTTTGCTTCCATTCTAGATCTATTCAATATCTAATGGACCTTTCCCTTGATGATTGAGGATTGTTGTTTTCAATGGGAGAGTCCCTTATGTTTTCCCATTTTGGTCTGGGCCTAGAATATTTCCCTCCCTCATTTTTTTTTGGGGGATTATGGAAGGCCAAGAATGATTGTATATTCGGGATTAGAAAGCTCTTCTCTTGAAAGTTAGAAGATTTTTTTCTACCATTAAGGAAAACATCAAACTCTTTAAAGGAAAAGCAAAGAAACCCTGCCCGAAAAGAGAGCAGAAAGTTCTTGATAAGTTTTCCCTTGGACCAATGGAATTACACAAACCAAAAAAGAATTCCAGTTGGATAAGGCCTGTGGAAAATGTTGTTAAGTTAAATTTTGATGGGGTGTCAAAAGGGAATCCAGGTCTTGTTGGGGGAGGGGGAATTTTAAGAAACAATGAAGGAGATTGGTTGTTTGCTTATGTTGGTTCGTTAGGTTGGCAAACAAACAATATGGCGGAAGCTAGAGCTCTTCTTTGGGGGGTTTTGTTGGCTAAAGAAAAAGGTTTCAAGGACATCTAGATTGAAGGTGACTCTCTCATCATTATTAATGCCCTTAATAATCAGGGTTCCATTAATTGGCCCATAAGAAATATCCTCAACGATGTTAAGGAAACTTTAAAATATTTTGTAAGGGTTTCTTATAATCATACTTTGCGTCAAGGGAATAAGTGTGCGGATAAGATGGCTAATTACAGAGCCATTAGTAATGATTACAAGATATAGTGTAAAGAAGATGATTTACCCACGGACATTAATGAAACCATTATTAGAGATAGAGGGCACTAAGTTTGATGATGTTGGCACGAGTGAGCTCCGAGGTCTGTGACAACTTACTTAATAAATTGTATTCCTCATTTTTGTTAGTGTGAAAGGGGGTTTGATTTTGAGAAGTGTTAGAAAATAGGGGAAGTTTGGTTTCGTGAAGATGGGTGGTGATAGAATCAGAGTTGAACCTACTAGCCAGAACATTGAAGCTTTTAATCAACATTTGTGGAACAAGCTTAAGATTGGGGGTTTCAGTAATTTCATCGCCAAATTACATGGTCATAACCCCTCCTTGTCAAAGGATTTTGGAAAAGCTTGGAAAGAGGGAAAGTTTGAGGGAGGTATGAAAATTTAGGTTTTTGAGTCCACCATTCCCTTGCAACGAATATGAAAATGGATGGGCGCAAAATTTTTAAGGACAAAACCCACAGAGAACATGAAATTGAGCATTTTCGTGATAACAGATTCTAGCATGCTCGGTGGGACTCGAAGAAGTTTTTATTTTAATTGCAGCAAGAATGGTGTGCACTTGTTGTAAAATTCCAGCTTGTAAGAGGATTTGTAATTACACATCTGACGACTCCAAAAGGGAAGAATTCATTGGTTTGTAGTCCAAGCTTGGCAGATTTATGAGAAGAATTCAAACAAGGTCAAGAACTAGAGAGGAAGGAATTTTTGAATACTTGCAGTTATCTCTAAGTAGAGGAAGAAGGGGAAGAAGAGCTCAAAGGTCTCCATCTCCACTAAATAGAACACTATCCACACCTCCACCTGGTAGGCCTTTCATTCAATCAACTAGAGTTCTTAGACCGATTATAATGGCACATCTACAAAAACAACCACCGCAAGGGCCACCAAATCCTTATGTCAACTTCATGGGAATCATCCCACTTTCTCTCAATGCACAAAATCCAATTCCAGTTGCAGCATTAAAGAACATTCCATATTTCACTGGAGAGAACCATACAAATCCAATTGATCACATTCAAGACATTGCAAATGTTTGTGCTATACATGAAGTTAATGAAATGGAAATTGTTGTTAAGTTGTTGGCATCCTCCTTTAAGGCTAAAAACTTTGCAATGGTTCAGGAGTATAACAACAAGATCTATCAGAATTGGGACCATTTGTGCATAGCTCTTCATAATCAGTTTAGGGAAAAGGAAGACAACTTATCTCTATTGGAACAACTAACCACAATCAAGAGAGCACCAAATGAGTAGATGGCTGATTTCAACTTCAGGTTTCAAAGGACATGGGATAGAATTCTACTTGTTGTGAGACCAACAGTTGAAGGTGCCTTTCTATACTTCCTAAAAGCTCTAAATTCAGATATTGCAATGATGGTACAATCCATGGGAGGTACAACTTTACCCGTAGCTTATAGTATTTCCATTAGAGCCAAAATTGTCTTGATTCAAGATGGAAAACTTGCACCTAGGCCACCCATGCCTCTTTATCTAGAATTAGGAATTCCAAGCACTAGTCAAACACCTACATTAGCTCCCATTCCTACCCCAAAAAATTAGATCTCCATTTAAGCTTCTACCTCATCTTCTAGTACCTTAAATGAGCTCAAAAAGTCATGAAGCAATTGCAAAACTTAGGAAATGAGTTGGTAAAAATTAAGAGGCAACAAGCTCAAAATTTTAGGTCATATCAGCCTCAAACCCAACCTAATAGGCCTCTATATTAGCCTAATAGACCACCTGCTCAAGCTGCAAATTAGAACCAAGTGAAACCTCCTGCGAATAGGCCATTTCAGCCTTACAATCCTAATGTTGCATCCACATCTAGAGCCTTGGTACCAGTGAAAAATAACATGGCTCAAGAATATGATTGGTGCTTCCCATGTAATCAACCTCATAACTAGTCAATGTGTTTTAATGGTGCTTTGAATCAAGCTCTTATGGTGATAACAATAGGTGTGGAACAAGAGACATGCCAAGAAGGAAATCACGCATGAAGCACCTCTAAATGAGACCACACTTGTGAATTGGCAAGTTGAATATTTCTATAGAATAAATCAAGCCCCTTCTCAAAGTGTAGCAAGCCAATACATGGTCTAAGAAGAGAAATATTGGAGAGGGACAATCATCTAATTCAAATGATTCACAACCCTCTATCACTCAACAAGGTATTGGTAATCAAAGTGCAACTCCGAATGCTCAAAATCAACCCAAACCACCTTCTAGACCAACCTATATACCGGTTGTAACAACCCATGTGCAAGAGAATACTATGCAAAGTAAAGGGAAACAGAGAGATAGCTCATCCCCATTCAATATTCTTGAGAAAATGAAGAAAAAAATGTGAAAATTTCAATGTGGGAATCATTAGCTATCCGGGCCAAAGAGATCTATTGCAAGCTACCATGGAAAATTGGTCCACAACAAATCAGTCATCCAAAGAACAAGAAAAGGTGCTTACCAATGCAGCTCACAAGGAGGTAATCAAGGAGATCAACAAGATAAAAACATGAAACCTCCCCCATTCTACATATCATTGATTATTGGAAACAATCTGTCCATAATTGCATGATTGATTTGGGAAAAAGTCTCTGTCATGCCTAAACAAATAGCTGATCAAGTTGGGTCTTCAATGTGAAGTCATTTTAAGAGGTGTACGTAATTAAATGGGACAACAATAACAATTGGAGTAATCAAAGATTTGAGCCTCACATTGCATGCATGTCCAATGTAACGGTATTACAAGATGTATCAGTTATTGACTTGCCACCACTCTTTACATTATGCTTTTCAAGATACTTCACCGATAAAATTGGGGGTTATTTTTCTTTGATTGGTCACACATGTTATTAGAATGTGATATGGAGCCAAGGCTACAATAAAGTCTGAGCCAATTAAAAATTTCCACATTGAGCCTCATACACTAAATCCAATCAATGAAAATTGTTCAACATTTGATCAAGAAGATTTCCCAAGCACTTATGAAGCGGATACCAAAGTCGGAAGCATTCTCAGACTTAACTCTTGATGATTGGGCCAACAAAAGGCATGATTTTGACCCTTACAAGGAAATGGAAGAAAGCTGAATTAGGGGTCTATTGCTTACACGAAGAAAATTCACTCTTCCTAGTATCACCAAGTCAGATGATAAAGATGATAATGAGGTATGGAAGCTATTCTTTGATGGCTCAAGGAGTAGACAAGGTGTTGGAGGAGGAGCTATGCTTGTTTCACCACAAGGTACAAAATATTACTCATCTTTCCATTTTTAGTTTTCTTTCTCAAACAACACAGTTGAGTATGAAGCCTTGATTCACGGATTGCATTGGGCAAGAAAGAGAGGTATTAAGAACTTACAAGTCTTTGGAGATAGTGAGCTAATTGTGAACCAAGTAAAAGGAAAAATGCATTGCTAAGAATGATCTTTGAAGAACTATAAAAATTGGGTATGGGATCTCATTGAAGATTTCAAAGCTTTTAACATCAATTCCATCCTGAGAAAGAAGAATGAAGTACTAAACAAACTTGCAGCAATGGTAGCATTTAGCATTTGATGTTGTGGAAAGTATAAAAAGTGAGAAAACTTAGCCTCATATAAAGGTTGTGGTAAGGCCAACTATCCCAAACAATAATACAAGTTGGCAAGTCTTTGAGAATGATCAACAAATCATCAATTTTCTACAAGAAGAAGTTGAGTTCTCTGCTAGAAACCAGGACAAGTTAGAACAACAGTATGGTGACCAAGTGGTGCAGTTGAGAACTAACAAATTTCCAAAGGGGCTTGTGACTTTGGAGTCAATTTTCAACCCCAATGACCAATTCTAGAAAGAGAAGGCAAACATTCTAGGTAAAGGGTGAAGATTCAGAGCCCATTTTAGTAGACAAAGGTAAGACATTGCAAATTGGAAAAGTAAGTATTCCACAAGGAAATTTGATTTTGTTTAACTCTGTCAAGAATTTCTTGACGTCTTCGCATGAAACTATAAAGATTTGAGAGGTTTCAACCTAAAACTAGCTCAACATACTATTGAGCTAGATCCAGAATTAAGCCTATCAGACATAAGCAAAGGCTAGTGAATCCTTACATTGAACCTCTCATGAGAAAAGAGTTGAACAAGTTGATTGAAGCTAGCATCATATTTCCTATCAAGTATTTGAGTTGGGTTGCAAATTTGGTGTTGGTAAGAAAGAGAAATGGAGAGATCAGACTATGTGTGGACTTCCATGATTTGAATAGAGCTTCCTCAAAGATCATTATCCACTTCCATCAATGGAGAAAATCCTACAAGTTGTAGCTAGTTTGAAAGGTTCTCATTACTAGATGACTACTTAGGCTATAATCAAATCATGGTGAAAGAAGAAGATCATTTCAAGACAACCTTCACCATAAAATGGGGAACATATGCTTATAAGAAGATGCCATTTGGATTGTCAAATGTTGAGCAACATTTCAATGAGCAATGGATATGGCATTCAAGGGACTAATCAATAAGATAGTTCTTGTATATCTAGATGATATCACTGTGTTCTCAAAGAATGCAACAAACCATCTCTTTCACCTCAGGAAAGTATTTCAAGAGATGTAGAAGATTCAGAGTGTCATTGAATCGAAAAAGTGTATATTCTTAGCACATGAGGGAAAGTTTTTGGGCCATATTGTTTCAAGAGAAGGATTGAAAATAGATCTTGAAAGGTGGAAGCCATCAAAATTCTTCCATTGCCAAGTCACAAGAAATCTCTCCAAAGCTTCTTGGGAAGGATAAAATTTGTCCGTAGATTTGTGCTGATTTTTCCACTCTTGTGAAGCCATTAACAATGATGTTGAAGAAGAGCCTTACATTCAAGTGGACAATAGAAGGAAGAGAGAGTTTTGAGGCTATCAAGCATGCAATATCACAAGCTCTAACTCTTATCAACCTAGATTTCTCTAAGGACTTAATGTTATATGATTTTGGAGGAAAGATACAATCTCAACTATATTGGTACAACTGAATAATGAAGGTTAGAATAGCCCATAGCATTCTTCAGATCAAAGCTTGGAAGATTACGAAGTAAGGTATTCTTTCATTGAAAAACATGTTCTTGATGTTATTAGGAGCTTAAAAAGTTTAGACACTTGGTCTTAAAAAAAAAAGATCCAATTGTTGGTGTCTCATGTTGGGGTCAAGGATTTTCTCCTAAACAAGGATTTGAATGAGAAGAGGGCAGGTTGGATCACTCATGTGATGGAGTATGACATTGAAATCAAGGTGACTAAGCTGGTTCGTGGAAAAGGTTTGTGTGATCAACTAGCTTCCAAATAACATACTAAGTCGAGAAAGTGAAAAAAGGTTGTCTTGCACGGTAGAATGATCAAGAACAACCATTTGATGATTCAACCATTCCATGTTGGACTAAATACATGGTGCATTACCTCCAAATTGGTTTTTCCCTCTAGAATGGAACAAAGCTAAAAGAAGATACTTCAGGTTGCAATCCATCCTGTATGTGCTCATCGATGACATCTTGTTCAAAATGGTCATGAATGGAGTGCTCCTAAGATGTGTTCAAACAAATCAAATTGAAAAATTATTTTAAGAGTTCCATGATGGAGAAATGGGATGCCACTTTGCTCCATGAGTAACAACTCTCAAATTATGAAGGTTGGTTACTATTGGCCTACAATGTTTAGTAATTGCTATTCATGGATCAAGAAATGTAAAAGGTTGTGGTTCTTCACAGGAAAGGAGAGGTTAGCAGCGCTTCCCCTTCATCCAATTTTAGTAGATCAACCATTCATGCAATGGGGATTGGAATTCATGGAGTTATCAATCCAAATTAAAGTCAAGGCCATAAGTGGATACTAATGACAACAAACTATTTCACCAAGTGGACTGAAGTGGTGGCACTAAAGGAGGAAAATGAATCCAACATCTTGGATTTCTATGAGGGGATAGTCATAAGGTTTGGAGTTTTTGCCACCATCATTTCAGATAATACATTGGCATTCCTTGGCACAAAAATCACTGAATGGGTTGTCAGGAATGGCATATATCTTAGCACTTCATCAAACTATTACCATCAGGGTAATGGTCAAGTAGAGTCCACAAACAAAAACTTGAGAATCATAAGAAGAAATCTTGATGAAAATCAAAGAACTTGGAACATGAAGCTCAAATCACCCTTATGGGCTGATAGAATAACACCAAGAGGTCAACAAACAACTCTCCATATAAGCTTGTATATGGAAAAGGAAGCAGCGTTACCTATATCACTTGAGTTTCCAGCATTGGAACTCATGAAACCATTAAAACTAGTTGAGTTTGAGCCCATGGAAATCAAGTATGCAGAGCTGATGGAATTATAAGAAGAAAGAGAGCATGTAGTGCAAACCATGGAAAAGGATCAAACATTGATCAAGAGAAGCTTTGACAAGAAAGCTAAAGCCAGGATATTCAAAGAGACTTGGTATTGAAGTGGGATGGTGATTGTGCAAAATCGGGAAAGCATTCTAAGTTTGATGCAATATGGAGTGGTCTGTATATGATCACTGAATGCAAAAGTAGCAATGCCTTTCAAATGGCTAAGTTGGATGGTGAAGAATTATAGATTCTAGTTAATGGAATCTATCTCAAACATTGCTACTAGAAGGAAGAATTTCTCACCCTTGTACATATTAGTCTAGGATTTTCAATTCCTCCAAGTGCTTATGCACATTTTTGTTGTTGTTAGAATAGGTTTTAATTTCCCTAAGTGTTGGTGCACATGTTCTATTGCTTCTAGTATATGATTCATATACAATTTATCACGCTCAAGTAAAGAGAAGTGTTTGAGATATAGAATTCATAGTTGGATGTAACAATTTTAATATTCAAATTAAAACAAACGCAGAGAAACTAAAATCCATCAAAGAGGATATTTTGATGATTCTATCAAAATAAGCTGCTACAAGCCCCATGAAAAAACAAGAAATCAAGAGTTTGGAAGATGAGTATTCCAAGTCAACAATCAACTCCAATCAAGGCAACATTGGGCACTCAAGAAGAAATAAAATAAGAACTTAATAGAGTTCCATGATGTCCAAGCCAACTAATTTCACTCAAATCCTACAGTATGCTTCACCTTGCTAAGAAAATGATTATTGATTAATAGAGTTTGAGGTGTATAATAGATGTTATCATCCGGCCTCATGGATTGCGGTTGCGGGGAAGGGTGGAATTGAAGTTTAAAACAATTTTCTACTCTCACAAAAAAAAATTCAAGATTTTCTTATGAGAGTTGAGAATGTGAAACGAAAGAGGTAATTCTAGAAGTAAGAAATGACATTCCAAGTATCTAGGGGTTGAGTTTTCAAGTTTAGACCAGTTCATGTTGATCATGAAGACCCCATGCCCAATGAAAAACTACATATAGCTAGTCATGCTTCATTTAGCAAGAAAATGGCCCCGAGAGTCACCAAATTATTATCCAAATTTACCCCTCGGGTGAAGTTGGACAACTCGGAGTAGGAAAACAACTCTCAACAATTGAAGGAAGGCTAAAAATTCATTTTTCTCTTCTTGGTCTTGTTTGAATTCAAGGTTTTTTTATTTAGAATGGGAGAGGAAGAATCTGGAGACCGCATGTGGAAAAATGTCTAAGAAATGATAATCTACCCGAGAACAATCAAGCATCAAGCACCCCACACTATTCCTCAAACACTAAAAGATCCAAGAGTTTGAGAAATCTAGAAGATGAGGAAAGTGGTGCAAGAAATTTGTCTAAGTCTCCTAGGTTGCCCAATTAAGCTACATTGGTGTGAAGACTGACCTACCACAAAGCATTGAGCTATTGGGGAAACTTTGCAAAGCTGTCTAGCTTGAGCATATTAAACCGAGCTACTATGCCATAGCCAAATTTTCCATTTGAAAAGGTGAGCTAGTATGGGGTTATAGAGACTGAGCCCATCCTTACGAAAATATTGATCTATCTTCAAAAATCTTCGACATGGTTTTATGATGCATTGAGCTGACCCAGTGCCACCAAAATCATGTACTATGTGGACAGAGCTAATTGATTCATGACTAGCCATCATAATATATTGAGCTCTTGAATGAGCTAATTGAGCTAATTGAGGAAAACCTAATCAACATGCAAACAAGGAAGTACTCAGGCTACGAGTAAAACACGAAGTCACAATTGAGTCGATGAGGATCATGCTAATACCAAAGTTGAGGGTCATTATAATGATTAATCCAAGGGAAATGAGGATAGCCCCAAGTTGAGTCAGGTCAATATGGGTTTAGATCATCGATCCAAACTCAGAATGAAGGACACAAAACTAATTCTAGCAAGTCAATGCTTTCAAACAAAAAACGAGTTAGTTAACCATGCTAACACAATGATCGACCAAACCACCTCAATGGAGGAAAAATTGTTTTATCATCATCCAGATATCTGAAGGAAGGACCTAGATATCACTGGGTTTCACAAGAAATGAGTCATCTTACTTAGAGCCAAGTTGTTTATGTCAAGTTGCCTCAATTGTGAGGAGTTCAGCTATGTTTCAAACATGTGAGGTGATTGTAACAATCAACTTAGGGAAGGGCCTTAGGCGAGCTAATAGTTACACCGAGACAATCTTTATGGCATGAATCATAGCCAAGTGGTCCAAAATGTAACAAAGCTAAGCTCTTGAGATACCAAGTTGTTTTAGGATGATTAGGCTTGATTCAAGTAAGATTGGCTATGATGTAAATAAAAAAGAACTCAGGATTAGATCAGGGAGTTCAGGAATTTGGC
The DNA here is from genome assembly GCA_018340775.1 of Taxus wallichiana var. yunnanensis. Classification (NCBI taxonomy): domain Eukaryota; kingdom Viridiplantae; phylum Streptophyta; class Pinopsida; order Cupressales; family Taxaceae; genus Taxus; species Taxus wallichiana. The sequence goes on along the minus strand of CM031239.1, from coordinate 208,424,030 downwards.
ATAGAAGAATAGTGGATCGGTTCAAGCAGAGCATATCCAAGATTGCTCGAGGCTCGATGGCGGAGGACTCAGCAATAGGCGAGGTGAGTTTTCCCTAGCTCACCAAGCCATCGTAAGTGAGTCGAAACACCTTATGGGCAATGCGGAAAAGTCAAGCCTAGATGTCCCTTGGGACATTCATGTGCTAAATGGTTGACTTCACTTAGAGTAAGGAAATGCGAGAGTCGTGTAGAGAAAATGGATCATCGGGGCCTAAGTGACCCATCAACATTTGGGCAAGCTAGGACAAAATCCACAAATTGCTTTGAAGTAAAAGTGGAGGTAGTTGTATGCGGGTGCGAAGGGATGTTGATGGCTTGCATTTGGGTGAATCGAGGAGATAAGTGGCCGAGGGGCCCTTTAGACTTATTGGCTCGGTGAGCCCGAATTTATCGTGACACATTGTATGCAAGTGAAGCAAGTCAGTCAATGGTGATCAACGCAGCGGTGCTCGGAGAGGATGGTCATAGGAAAATCGGGAGTTAGAGTCCCATCATGGGCCAGATGGCCATGTTGAAACAAGTTAACCACATCAATTATAAACCCACAATACAAATGAGAAGTTCAATGATGTGGATTTTCGAGTTGGTGGTGTGACATGGAAAGAGGGGCCTCGAGCCTAAAGAAAGGGGTCATGCATGTAATGTGGCCAATATTTAAAATGATAGCCAACCCAAAGCGATAGGAAAGCAAGGATCCATCATGGAAATGACATAACTATACATATGTGGTGAAAGATATCTCCATGAGAAAGAAAAGGGTATGGGTCGGCATTCAAACATGCACAATGACACCGAATTTGAGGGGGCTTAAGACATGCTTTGAGTTGGAGAATAGAAACATAAAGTAATGACTTAAATGGTACTAGTGTGAGTTATAAGGGGGATCAATGCACTAGGAAGCTCATGCAACAAATGAACCATGTGGAAGAAAGAAACTCGTGAGGGGAAGATGCAGCTCGGAAGAGCCGATCGAGCTGGCTGGTTATAAAATATTAAAAGCAACAACCTCCCCACTTAAAGCAAGCAAATGATGGAAAATGCAAGGGGCCTCACAAAATTTTAAAATGCCAAATTATTTTAAATGATGATGTAAATCCATTAAAGAGAGAGAGAAAGTCATTTCCAATGGTAGAATTAATTATCCACTCCCGTGGAACAAGCAAGCCTAGTAATTTCCCAAATTAGTTGTAAGTGTTCAAATAGTCATAACTTTGGTGTCCCAAGCAGAATCACACAAAATTGGTTTCATTGGAATTATGGTTCTGAGATATTCACACAAAAACTAAGAAATCAAGAAATTTATGAAGATTTGATGGTGATTTTTAAGGAAAATGAGCCTAGTTAAGTTTGGTTGGAGGGGCATGTAATGAGCATGTCAATCATTCTTTCATTCTTTGTAGGTTATGGGACACCTTGAGATTGATTTTGTAGGTTAATATTCACCAATTACACTCATTTATCATGACTTGTAATTGGTTGGAAAGTGAATTTTGGGTATTTCATCCCCTCTCTCCCTCTCTCTTCCAAAAATTCTATAAATTGAAGTAGTTGGATCATTGCAGATGGAGAATAATTTGAAGTAGTAAAAGCTCTACCATTTTTGTTTTGTGAAGCCAATGTGCTGCAGGCCCTTATAGTGGACTCCTTGCATGGTGATCTAGGCCTTTCATTTGTAAAAGTTTGAACTATGCATATCAATGAAGCAATAGATGCAAGTTTGTGGATGTACCTTCCCTTCCTATGTTTGTTTGCATTCTTCTTGCCTCTTCAATCTTATTGCAGGTGTATTGTGTCTATTCTATGCTCTTACAAGATTCATTACTATTGTGTATGCATAGAAATGGTGTTGTGATTGTTGTTGTTAGATGGTGGAGAACTATTATCACCCCTTCTAACCTGCATTTCATTCCTATTTTTACACATTGGGAAGTTATTCTCACACCCTCCTTTTCTGGTGTATCACCGCTATTAGTGTAGGCTTTATTTTCATGCATTCTCTCTCCTTGGTCTCTTGGAAAGTTAGATTAGGATTAGATAGTCTTGCCTACATTAGGAGTAGTTAGTGGCAGGTAGTTTAGGAGCAAGAACCAACTTTCTCTATAGGGTTATCTCAAGCCCGCAAGTCCCACAACTTGAGAGATGACCCAATGTTACACAAGTTACACCAAATGCCCCATCCAAAAATCAGGCCATTTGGGGGTGTTGTAATTTCATGATAACAATTATACCATAACATTCTAAAATCTAATTAGGGTATAATTAAAGATGAATGAAAAGTGAATTTAAGTGGTTAAGGTGTATAGTTCATAAAGGGAAAATAGTCATGAAATGCATATGTTGACCTAATACCCGACAAGATTGTGAGGCTTAGGAAATTTGACCTTAGTTAAGGATGTACTTGGGAAATACACCACATCTACTTTAAGAACAGAAATATAAAGGAAAGCATATAACATATTTCATCCCAAACTCCAGTCTTTATTTATTTATCAATAATGATTACATCATATATTCTTCTCATTCTATCTTATCTATTCTAACTCTCATACAAAATATCTCAAGATGGCACTCACACATATATTTCTTGTGACGCACCCATATACAATACATTAGTTACAATAAATACACAAAATATAATTGATTCCAAAAGACACTTCTTTTGACTTGTGCCTTTGTCGTCTTCTGTCTTGTATTGGTTCATTCTATCTTCATTCCACGACTTGATGTTGGCTTGCACGACTCTTTCCAGTGTTACAGGGCCTTTTCTAAGCTTCCGCGGATTTCTCCATATATCGTAATTTTGTTCTTTATCGGTGGCTTCTTCTAATCTTCAATATACATCTTCTATTGTCTGTGGCTTCTTTCAGTGTTCGACGAATTTGTCCTTTTATATGCGGAACTGTTCTTTATTTACGGCTACCCTATATCCTTCTGGGTTATATCTATCTCTTCGTGGTTATCTCTAGACTTTGGTGGCTTTACTCTTATGCTCGCGGTTTATCCAAAACTTGATGAAGAACCCTGTCAACAACATATATTGTGAACAACACAAGCCCATTAGATTATGAGGAATTAGAACTTTTTGTACTACTTTAGAACATGATGTAATAGTTACTCATGTTGATTCAAACATCAACAAAATTTTAGAAGTAAAATGGATATGTGGAAATGAAAGGAAAAAAATCAATTCTAGAACACATTACAAACATTGATGATAATAATAAGGAAAGAATCTTCACAACCATGAAAATCATTTATTAGTTTATGCAATAAGACTTTCCCATATCAAAATATGAGTCCCTTTGCTCTCTTAAAATGTATTTGGAAACACCTAACATGCTAAAAATTAAGGATTATAAATCATATGGATATAAATGATTTCCTTTTTTCCATATCTAAGTATCTTGAAAAGAGACAAAGTGCAACAATGTTAAGTAGCCCATTAATTTTTTTAATGCTGGATCTATATAATGGTGTAGACACAAAATCACACACTAGGGTACATTTCTAGTTCCTAATCAAATATTACTATTCATATGATTCTTAAGCAAGGAAACTAGTAATTGACATCTATCTTTGGCCTCTTTTATGTCTTTCTTGTTTCCTCTTTGGTCTTGCACACCCCATAGCCCAATCTGATCTTTATTGTTTTATCTTTCTTGACTCTAGACACCAACACCCAGCCAAGACGCCAACACCCAAGCACCCTTGTCCCCTTTAGGCACCTCGACCTCTTTGTATCTTACTCACCCCTTTTGGGCCTCTTTTATCTTTTGGGCATCTTGTTTTCTTATGGGTCGGCCTTTTAGTTGTCAATTATGAAATTCAAACAAGGGAATCATATAAATACAAAGTTATGTGACCATAATAAGGGACCAAGCTCTAAGAATCTATTATCATCACCTAAGGTTACATCCAAAGGAATTTTAAGAGCATCAAGGCATCCATATAGCACTCACTCAAGGGACAAGGGACTGCATTTTCTACATACATGCATAGGAGGGGAAGTTCATTTTGCCATCCACACATCTACTTACATTGCTACATCTAAATATTTCTTGCTATCAAGTGCATATTGCACAAGAGATTCCTAGGGAAAAATTCCTACACACACTCACAAGAACTACATGGAGCCTGAGATTTAGTGCAATGCTCGGTTGTAAGTTCACTATGTCGAGTATTTCATTGGGGTTAGTCGACTCCCCATTTGCATCTTTCTTTTTAGGATTTGATGTAGTTTATGGTTTTGCAGGATATCATTTGTTTTATAGGTTACAGGTAAATTCTATGATCATCCAACAAAATACATGTGACCAAAGGTGAAGGTTAGCGACCACCTTGTGACACAAGAAAAACTAGTTTCGAGCTTTTCGCAGTAATAGGCACCTAACGAGAGGTCTTTGGTGCCTAGGTGCCCTTTCATAGCCCAAACACCCTAGTCTAGTCTAATATGGAAATTAGAGAATTTTTAAGGTGCGGTTGTGACAATCTCCTCATGTTCATCAATTTTCCAGTCTAGAACACTTTGAGATTTATTGTGAAATCATCTAATTCTTTTATTCCCTCTCTTACACTTAGGGTTTTAATTTTCATTTATCTTATTACTTGTGTCAAATATGTGCTTTAGAATTTATTTATCATATGTGACTTTGCAATATATAGGGTTTTACAAAATTCTATTTTGTTAAATCATTTGGTGAACCCATCTTTCGACCAATCTCGGATATTTATTTCTTCTTGTTGATTCAACATCCTAAGCTTATTCCCCATGGATGTCTCCATCCATGCATTTTTGCAGGATCATCCTAATTGTGTCAATAAAATCATATCTTATTTAGCTAATACTTATATTCCTCCTCATACTTTTCCTGAATATGTGTATCATAAGTTTACTTCAACTCTATCTCTTAATGAAGACCACATTACTTTCACATTAGATGAGTTTCCTTCTCAAGCCATGTTAGAGCATGATCCCCCCTTTATATTCATGTTTGCATCAATAATGTTGGGGTTAAACGTGCCTTAGTTGATAATGGATCGGGGATTAATATTTGTAATATCACATTTCTCCACCAACTTGGCCTCTTTGAGGCCTCTTTGGCTCCTTCATCTGTTTCTATTCATGGATTTGACAATATCCCCAAGCGTGTCTTAGGTATTATCACCCTCCCCATTACCATCGGGCCATGTACGCTACCCATTCCATGCCATGTAATGCCCAACAATCTTAATTATAATATTCTTCTTGGGTGGCCTTGGATCCATGCCATGCATGTAGTTCCTTCCACTCTTCATACATGGTTAAATTCCTTTATCAAGGAGTTGTCTATGATATTCCAATGGATCCATCACCTTTCACATATTGTAATTCTATTGAGAATTCCATAGACATCCCTAGATCTTCTGCATCTAGTCATCATTTCTCCAAATATGGTCTTGGCTATAAGTATTTTCTTCATTATGGTTTCTCTGGTAATGGTTTAGGCCCACATGGTCAAGGAGTCACAAACCATGGGCTCTCCCCACTCAATCTAACAAACTTGGCCTGGGATATCATCTTCCCTCTATATCTTCTTTAGAGGCTTATACTATTCTACATACTTCTTCACTTCTCTATTATATATATCCGGAACTCATCAGTGACTCTACTTCCACTACTTGGCCTAATTTGGACACTTTTTCTACTGATGATTCTCTTCTATAATACATGGGGTTTATGATCACCTTCCTCTTTCCATCATAAGAAATGCTCTCCATCACTTCTTAACACTACCACCTACTTTGGAGAATACTGATATGCCTAATGAAAGTATCGATGCTCTTGACACCATTCCTATTGATACCCATACATAGAGGACCGTTTATCTCTTCTTAAATGAAGATGCCATTCAATATAACCTCGACATTACTACCAACCTGAATGGTTTTTTAGCCGCTTCTCTTATACTGCCTTGAACAAGATGATATTTGATAATTTCTTCATGAGTTTTTAGACATTTTTCATGGGACTATAGTGATATGTTTGGTATTGATCCATATGTATCCATGCATAACATTGTCCTTAACCTCGGTGAAAAACCAATTCAACAAAAATTTTGTAAAATGCATCCGAAAGTCACCTTAGTCAAAGAAGAAATACAACGACTATTAGATGTTGGCTTTATTCATGTTATGGATTATCTGAAGTGGGTGTCTAACATTGTGCTGATTATGAAGCCAGAAACAATAGGGTCCATTGTTACATAGATTTTCATGATCTCAATAAGGCCTATCCCAAGGATAGTTTCCCATTGCCGCACATTGACGCCATTGTTGATTCCACTATTGGATATGATATCCTTTCTTTTATGGATGGATTTTTTAGTTATAATAAAATCAAAATCAATCCAACAGATCAAAAAAAACTTCATTTACTACACCATGTGGAGAACATTTTGTTACATCGTCATGCCCTTCGACCTTAAAAAATGGGGCCACTTACCAACGAGAAATGACACATATATTTCATGATTATATTCATAAATCCTTAAAGATTATGTTGATGATATACTTTCCAAATCATGACATCATTTCTACACATGCTCAAGATCTCCACACACTCTTCAAATGTTTATGACAATATAAAGTACACTTAAATCCAAAGAAGTGTGTTTTTGGAGTTACAACTGGTAAGCTCCTTGGGTACATTATCTCACAACGTGGAATTGAAATAGATCCCAATAAAATCCATGCTATTATTGACATGCCTCCACCTCATAATTTGCATCAGTTATGCTCACTACAAGGAAAATCCAGGCCATCCACCATTTTATTGCATGCAACTTGTTAACAAAACCCAACCATTCACACGCTTGATGAAAAAGGATGCTAAATTTTTCTAGGATGACCATTTTAAAGAGAATTGATGTTATTAAAGCATACCTCTTAAATCCACCTATCCTAGTACCTCCCATGTGAGAAACCTTTCTTATTATATATTTCCACCACATTTCATGCTTTAGGAGCCCTTATAGCACAACACGATGATTCTCAATGTGAGAAGGATTTCTATTACATTATTCAATTTACTCTCTTATGAATGCAACTATAGTTACATCGAAATTATGCCTTGGCCTCATCTTTGTGGTAGACAAGTTACACCACTACCTTCTTAATAATGAGGTTCATATAATCACTAAGGTAGATCTCTACAATACCTCTTATCCCACACACATCTCTCGGGACATCTTGCATGATGGGTCATGTTACTTACAGAGTTTGACTTCAAATTCATTCCATAAAAAGAAATCAAAGGCCAAGTCATCATTGATCAACTAGCCAAGGAACCCTGTCGATGCATCACTTGTTTGTGATTCATTTTGAGAGATGATTTTACTACTTACGCCATTGATACCGACACTTGGACCATGTATTTTGATGGGTCTCGTTTTTCTCTGGCACTAGGGCTAGGATAGTACTTTATTACTCCACATGGTGATCATCTCCCCTTTACATATCACTTAGGGTTTTCATGCACCAATAACATCACTAAGTATGAATCCCTCATTCTCGGCCTCACCACCATCAAAATATCCTTATTTGAAATATCCACATACATGGTGATTCACAACTCATTATTAATCAAGTTAATGACACATATCACACAAAAGAGGAACATCTAGTACCATATAATAATCTTGTTAAGGCTCTTTTAGCTACATTTGAGTCTTACTCTCTCACCGCCATCCCCATAAAGATAATCATCATGCGGATGCTATGGCTAGTGTGACATCACTTATCCTCAGGATATCATTGATGAGAAAGCCACATTTATCATCCAAAATTGTGATAACCTCTCTACCGATCTTTCACCTCTTGAATATTGTGCCATCACATGTAGTAATGACCATCTCGAATGGTTCACTCTAATCTACAAATTTATTTATCGAAAAACCATTCTCGATGAGGTCTCAACCTCATGAAGCTCGTCACCCGCGATGTGAAGCCATGTGGTATGTCATCATTGGTGCAAAGTTATTTAAACGATCATTTGATGACCATTTTTTATGATGTCTAGGACTCGCAAACATCCCCACTACTATATCTCAGGTACATGATAGTCTATGTGGTGGCCACTTCTCCAGCAAGGCTATGTCACATAAGCTCCTACATCAGGGCTACTATTAGCCTACCATGGAACAAGATTTCCTAGAATATGCTAAGTGCTATGATAAATGCCAAAAACATGGCAATCTCCACCATGCACCTGCATATGACCTTCAATCAATGCTCCTAACATGACCCTTATATTTATGGGGTTTGATCTTATTGGCATGATAAATCTTGAATCGGATGATGGCCACAAGTATATTATTATTGCCACATAATATTTTACTAAATGGGTTAAAGCAACACCATTACAAACTATCATTGGTCCTGATATTTGTTGTTTCATCACTACTCACATCATTACGTGCTTTGGCATTCCCTCTACTATTATCACTGACAATGGGTCTTCTTTAAAAATAAGGATGTTAAAAAGTATTTGCACAAGATTCAAAATTAAACAATCATTCTCTACTCCTTATTACCCACAAGAAATGACCAAGTAAAGGCCACAATAAAACCATTGTCAAAATCTTACACAAGACTGTTGATACTAGCGGTGACGATTAACATAATAAAATCTTATATGCTCTTTGGACTTACCGCACTAGTGTACATACACCACCAATGCTACACCATTCTGCTAGTTTATGATACCGAGGTCATCATTCCAATGGAGCTCAAAATACCATCATTATGGATCTCACTCAAAGGCATATTAAAAGACAATTAATATCAAAAAAACCTACATGAGCTTGAAATGCTTGACTCTCTCCATGTCCAAGATCTTGAACATCTTTGAGTATATCAATCTCGCATCACCCAAGCATTACAATCACAAAAATATTCCTCGTGAGTTCAATGTGGGTGATCTCATGTTAAAAGAAAATCATAAAAATGTGAAGTTAAAGCTCCTCTAAAGGAAATTCAAACCTAACTAGCTCAATCCTTATGTCATCACAAACAAGCTTGGGGTGGTGTATATCACCTTGCCACTCTCTAGGTAAGCCACCTAAGAATCCACTTAACGTAATGCATCTTAATCATATTATGTATAAACCACATTCATTACCCTATAACAAACTCTTGTGCTACGGTTCACACTTGATTGTTGAGGGCTCACTACACTACCATGAACCTCACACACAGTTCACATTTCTACGTTTCTCAATACATCTTTATAGCATTCGATTCTCACATCATCATGCTACCCTATGAAGCACTCTCATTCCCATTTATTACTGATTGTTGAGGGTATAAATATGAAATGAACACCACCACATTCACACTCTTTACGATCTATGCTTTATTGATCTATCTATCTAGTGCATATTTCAAACCATTTCTTGATGACGTACTCTTGTTCTATGGTTCATCCTCTACCGTTGAGGGGTCTTTTAGAAATGAACCTCATCTCATACATACTCATACACATCTACTCATGGTACACACACTATTCCTATCACATTCACTTTATATTCCATTCTATTCACACTCACAACATATTTCATACCTTGGTTGCACATACTCTTATTTTCTTATACTCATTATATGTACACTTTGTTTCCATACTAAAAAGATACTTTCGTATATCATTATCTTTCCTATATAAACATGTGTGTTCACTTGCTCTCTAGTTATGATTATAGCCTTCCTATAACTCTTTACACCCAACATGGATACTTGGCATTGTACCTCTTACCAGTCCCACTGAGGCTCTTGGGGGAATCTACTTTCATACACACTATAGGTGTTATTGTTTCATTTTATACTACTTCTTATTCTTACTAGCACATACTAATATATCAATATATACATGTCTTGACATATTTTTATCTTTCTAACATGCTAATGGGTGCTTCATGTGCAACATTTGTCTTACAGGAACTATTTGCCACCATGGTTGTCTGATACTTTGCTTGATACTATTTTTCATTGTTTTCATTGTATGCCATTGTTTGCGGGCTATGCCCTATGTCTTGTTTGATCATTTCTTGTATGCTTTTTGCCACTTTGGCCATGATTTTCTTGTGACATTGTGAGCGATGTCCCATATTTGAAACCTAATTTTTCACGGTCTACATTGTCTTCTTACTTTCTAGATTACACATTGTCTTCTATATGCGTATTTGTCTTGTTTGCACTAACACATGTTTCTATCCACTTTGTTTGCATGTGCCTTGGTTTTACCAAGCACATTCCCTCCCCCTGCAGGGTATTAGTTTTAGATTAACATCCGGTCCTCTCCTTTGGGCCGCATCCTCCTAGTGACGACAAATACACCCCAAACGAGGGGGCATACATTGGGTGAATCACTTACCCCATATAACAACTTATAGCTTTAGTTTAGGCTTGCACAATATAGGAACAAAACAAAATTATAGTTACAGAACGACCTAGATTCGATTTGGGTCCTCAGTATAGCAAAAACTAACACCCAAATAGCACCTAGGCACTCCTCGACCTTTCTAGGTGCCTATGAATAGAGTGGGAAGTTATATTACTTTCTCAAATTGGAACAATTTTGAACACTTCACATAGCGGTTTTTACAAGTACAAACACAATCCTCCAATAGTCAAGATGTTTTTATTCTCATTTTTCTACTTGGATTGAACTAGATCGAACACATAAATAAATAGATCACACCACCTGTAGTGGTGTATAAATTTAGGAAGTAGTCAAGGATGGAGAATAACACTAGACCTTTCTCCCCAACACTCTTTTGTCATGGTGTGAGATTGCCCAAAAACTTAGACTTGACGTGAGATCGCCAAAAAACTCATATTTTGCATGAGATCACACAAAAAACTTGCTCTTAGCATGAGATCACCCAAAAACTCACTCTTCTACAACATTTTCAGGACATTTTATATCTTTTTCACTCATCACGCAGATTAGGTGCACATGTTCCTTTTACTACTTTTTCACATTTTTACAAACTTCTGCATAATTTTACAAAGTTTTCATAACACATGACTTTGACTACTCTTTCACTCTTATTTTTACAGGTCCGTCCTTAATACATAACAAGAAGTAACCCCATATCAACAAGAACAAGCAAAAATGACAATAAGTACAATATGACACAACACATATGCTTTACCCCTAGGGTGATTTCCTCTTCCTTAGCTTCCATGCTTCATTTTTATAACTTCATGTTTTCACTTGTCTCCTCGGCATGCTTTTGCCATCGATCTACATGGTTATTAGGTACACATCTCTTATCTACTTTATGTTATTAAGTATTCACTCAACAACATAAAGTGGGGGAAAATGTAGACATAAAATCACACACTTGGGTACATTTCTAGGTCCTAATCACATACTAGTATTCATATGATTCCTAAGCAAGAAAACTAGTAATTGACATTTATCTTTGGCCTCTTTTCTATCTTTCTTATTTCCTTTTTGGTATTGCACACCCCACAACCCAATCTGATCTTCATTTCTTTATCTTTCTTGACTCTAAACACCAACACCCGTGCATCCTCATCCCCTTTGGGTGCCCCTAACTTATTTGTATCTTACTCGCCCCTTTTGGGCCTCTTTTATCATTATGACATCTTGTTTTCTTATGGGTTGGCCTTTTAGTTGTCAATTACAAAATTCAAACAAGGGAATCATATAAATACAAAGATATGTGACCATAATAAAGGACCAATCTCTAAGCATCTATTATCATCACCTAAGGTTACATCCAAAGGCATTTGATGAGCATTAAGGCATCCATCTAGCACTCACTCAAGGGAAAAGGGAATGCATTTTCTGCATACATGTATGAAGGGGAAGTTCATTTTTCCATCTGAACATTTACTTACATTACTACATATAGATATTGCTCGCTATCAAGTGCATCTTGCACAAGAGCTTCCTAGGGCATGATTCCTACACATACACACAAGAACTACATGGATTCTAAGATGTAGTTCAACACTTGGTCATAAGTTCACTCTGTCGGGTGACAATTGGGGTTAGTCCAACTCACAATTTACATATATATTTTTAGGATTTGACCTAGTTTGGATTTTTGTAGGATATCATCTAGTAATATATATGTGACTAAAGGTGAAGGTTAGTGACCACCTTGTAACACAAGAAAAAGCAATTTCGAGCTCTACTTGATCAAAGGCACACAATAGAGGTATTTGACACCTAGGCACCCTCCCTCCAGCCCAAGGGCCCTAGTCCAACCTCATCCAAAAATTACATAATTTTTTGAGTGTGGTTGTGACAGTCTCCTCTTCTTGTTCATCAACTTTCCAGTCCAAAAAACTTGAGTTGTAGACACAAAAATTTGGTATCACTACTCGATCGCCCGCATGTGCATCTTTCACCATGGTCCTATCTAGACCCATTTTAATTTAATTCACTTTTTAAAATTCTCATCTATTAGTATAAAACTTTTAATTTGTAATTAATTTTCATTAACTACCTTAATTAATCTCCATTAGCTAATTATCTTTAATTAGCTTTCTTTTAGGATGCTTTTATCCCTAACCACCTAAATCCACATCCCTATGCTTTTTCTAGCTTTTATCTAACCCATATTTATCTCCTACCTACTCATGACACTTCCATAGGAAACCCTTACCGCCTACATGCTTTAAAGCACTTATCCTAATCCCTAAAATACCCATATCTGAATAAATCAATCATCCACCACTCTAAGGAACAATTTCCCGTAGTCGGCGGAAACCCATTTGGGTTGCTATCGACCCTATAAGACTCGATTTGATCCCCCTCTTCTAGAGGCATGCATGTGAATATCTCGAGATTTATTGTGACTTTAAATTTTTCTCATGCCTAAGCATCCCTGCAATAGTTACTAGACCTCTTGGATCTCCTTTTAACTTGCTTGCATCACTTGTGAACATCCTTCATGAGATTACCATCATTTTGTGTTGTTTTATTCAATTATTATCATATTATCATTGTCTTGTTTGCATCTAACATTTTACAGATCGATCATCTCCATAAACCTCATTTCAACCATCTTTTTCATCCCTCATAATTGTCGTTTGCTTTTTTCGGTCCATCTACTCTCGGCTTAACTCAGTCCATCTCAAGTCACCGTCAACCCCGTCAGGTCATCGCTAATCGGTATCCTTTTGCATTTATTCCTTTATTTTCTAGATCATCAAATCCCTATTACTTTGTTCCAGTGCTCACCTAGTTTTCGATCTCCATGTCATCATTTTGTTTCTCGATTCATCATGTTAGTCCCCAGTCCACCGATGCCCCTACTGAATTCACAGATTGACTAGACCTCTATTTGTAGTATCCACCACTTAGATCCTGTTTCCTCACACCCTTCTCGTCTCTATCAATATTAGAACTTCTTTGTAGGTGCCAACCAGCCAACATAGAGCCCCCAACATCCTCGTGCCAACACTCAAAATATCTAGATCTACATTTACAGTTGTTGTTCCATCCATCCACCTCTGGTCACCATCGACTGGACCTTTATAGCCTTGGTTGTCATTGACCCTGCTAGGTAAACTTTATTTTATGACAATCTAGATCAGATTTTTATGTGCCTTACATTTCTACATTTTTAGTTTCGTGTGCCTCATATTCTACATATTATCTTGTTTATTATCATCTCTTTTATCTTATCTTATCAAACACGAGGGTTGACATCCACCAAGGAAGTTAATGCTTCTTGGAGCTGACTTCATTAGGAAACCCCCCATCTATCATCTAATTCATTTTCCTCTTAGTTACCTTTGTTTTTTAGGTTCAACAGATTTGCAGTGAGGTCACCCACTTTGCGCCCGCCCATTTCACATCGCATCCCAAGGTACCTTAAACCCTCACATTTTGGAGTTATTTAATTTTCTTCAAGTAGTAGCTCATTAGTTTGAATAGGAATGAATTTTTTTATCAACATTATTGGCATGCCTGGTGGGACGACCCTTTTAGGTGAGTCTTTGCATTTCTTATTATTTTCTATATTTCTTCCATCTTCTATTAACACTACAGGTAAAAGCTTCACCTTTTTCTTGTTCATGTTGCGCTTGATTTGATTCTTTGGGATAGCTCTTCACTTCACTTGCGTCTTCTTAAATATTAGATAAAAAGGAAAATTTTCTCCAGGTATTCTCCTTTTTGTCTTATTTTCTCCTTTTTGCATCACATTTTCCCTTTCTTGTGTTTTTCCTCATTGAAATTTCACATTTGAATTTGGCTTAAAATGAACCTTTTGCATCCTTACTTTTTTATCTAGCTTAAGTAGGGGTTAAATGGTTGTATCTCACAATATCACACACAACCAAATTCACACATCAATCTACACATCTAGACATCTTCCTACCAAGTGGAATGATTGGGATTTCATCACCTAATAGGAAGCCACTGCGGTGTTTTGGCCACATTAGAAATCCTACACAAACTCGGGCCTCACGTACCTTGGGTATATCAAGGACTCCCTAGCCAAAAATACCTAAAACTAGCCTTAGAATTCCATCTCTTAGGTACCCTCGTTATCCACTTCTCCTATTTCACATCTTCTAATTAATTATGATAATAAAAATGACGTTTCTTGATTTGTTTGTTAACAAAATTCGTAAAAACAGATCTTTTCTTATTTCATGCCTATTAATACCTCTTCTCAAATAATGCAACACTATAATATATCTAATGATATTTCCTCCTCCAATGATCTTGAGATTCTGCATTGGATCTCTCAACCTTGTAAAGACCATGTCATCCAAATCGATCCCCCTTTTGAAACCAATTCTCCTATCTCTCATCAGCCCATTTCCCTCGACCGATCACACCACCATCCCCTACTCCTTTAGAAACTCTTAGGCCTCCTTCTAGCCCCATGTATGACTTCATATTTCATAGATCTCCCATGATCTCTCAATCTTATCAATCTACTCCATTAGTGGATCTTATTCCATCACCTCATATCAACACTATCCCTACTTCATCCGATATTATCACTAGAATGCCTATCCAACCATCCCAATCTACTAACATTCATACTTCTCATATGCATCGACAATCAAATGTTTCTATTCAATCCCAACCATCCTATCACCCTACTTTCCAACATCACACAATCCCCCAACCAATCCACTCTTCACCACTTAATTGTATTCCCTCTTATCAAACACTCCCTTCAACTTCAACATACCCCCAAGCTTCTTTACATCCTTATCCATCCACTTCTCATGTTGTGTCGCCACAACCATCTACCTCATACACACTCCATTCACATGGAATTTTTAGACCATATTATAATTATACCCCCTTGGGGGAATCATATAGTTCAATATTCGATAAGTTGATGGCATCTCACCTCATCATACTTCCTCCCATCCAACCTATTGACAACTCACATCCCAAACTAGATTGGTATGATGAGGTTCACTACTGCAAATATCATTGAGTCATAGGTCATGACATTGAAAAGTGTCGTTCTTTTAAAGATCACGTTCAACAACTTATAAATCAGGGGGATCTCCAAATAGACAATTCTGTCTCATCTCTTAACCAACCCCTTGACATCTTCAAACACCCCTTTCCTAATCCACCATTGAAAAATCAATTTCCACCTTCCACATCTTACAAATTTAACCCTTATGCAATCAATACTATACATCAAACACCTCCATCCTTACCTATCTCATCTACCTCATCATCTACCCCTACCTTAGACATTGTGTCTATTACTTCTTCAATATCTCCCCCAACATCAATATCAAACACACCTACATCACTTATATCCCTAAACATCCCACTTGTACCTATGTATCCATTAATCCCAACTACCTCTATCTCTACCACATCATCAAAAAAAATTCAGTTACGTCTACCTTGACATCTTCATCACATATGCCTACATCTTTTCCCATGGCCACATCATCTATTTTTTCCCAATATTCTACACTTAACCCTCCAACAACAAATGTGTCCAGGTAGAAGCGATCTAAAACCTAAACAATCCACATCTCACATAGACCTCATCAATCGCATCATACAAACACCCCTTTCCCCATCAATATCCACATCTACACCCACCATTGATCTTGCACCTTCATCTACTTCATCCCTTATCACATCCACTTCATCAGATTTGATCATACCTACTACTTCATCTACATCCATTCCACCCTTACCTATTATACCATCCGTGAATCTATCCTAGTTCCCCTTTCCGCACTTTTACCCATACCGATCACATCAACCATCATGACTAAATCAACTTCATCTTCTCTTCCTACATATTTCTCATCATTTGAAGAGTTTGTAAAACCACTCCAACTCACCTTGAGTGCAGATAATCCTCCTATCCCATCCTCACAATTAGACACTTCCACACCCTCTTTAGACTTCTTCAAACAAAAATTAATTCCACCACCAATACCAACCACACAACCTTTGGATCCTCTAGTTGAGATTATTGTCATCCCTGCCAAGGGTAAATCTTCTCAATCAAAATCTAAGACTCTTGGTAAGCATCCCCAAAGGTCTCTTATGCATTCTCGTAATAAGTTAGGTCTTCCCTCTTCTTAGTAATCCAATATTACAACATCCATCCTAGGAGCACCCCATCTATTTTAGGGCCAGGACCTCCATCTAAGACATCTCCCAATGATCAATCCAAATCTAAACAATCTAATCCTCCTCCTAAATTTGATTCATCTTTTAAGACATCTAATTTACCCATCCAATCTACATCCACTCCTTCCCTAAATCCAAGTCAAAATATCATATCAAAACCCAAAATAGCTTCCTTCCTCCCAAAATTAAATTGGGTCATACACAGATGCCCTTCAACATTTAATTCAAATATCTACCATCACACTTATTCCTATTAAGTCTTTTGATCCCCATAGTAAAAAACCATCATGGTTTGATCCAAATTACATTTACACTTATCATCATACTCGGGTCATGACACTGAGCATTGTAAGGCCCTCAAAACTATCATCCATGATATTATTGAGGAATATGACTCCCTCATCCAGGGTGATCCTCCTTATCCATCGACCATAACCAATCCAATTCCTATTTCTACATCTTCATCCATCAAATTTTCTAAGTCTCCTCCTTTATCCACATCATCCCTTATCATCTCTCCTTTGCATATCATTCCTCCTAAAGAGGGTCCTCCCTTTTTCATCAATACTATTTGTCTTTCTAATCACCCTTATAATCCCCAACCATCTATCTAATCCAAATCCAAAAGTTTTCATCGACATTCTCTCTAACAACCCCACCTAATCTCCTTCAACATCCACTAGCTCATCCATATCTAAGCTACCCAATCTGATATAGTTTTCTTTCTTTGAGGGAGAATCTTACCATAATTTTTGATCATCTCACATCTTCTTCCTCATCCACATAGCGTATCCACATCGATTCATCCCCCTATCCATTAAATAACTCCCTTGATGTTGGGGGACTTCATTCTATGATCAGTTTACTTACAAATTGATTCCTTTTCATCCTTGAAATTGTCTTATCTTATCCAAGCCCATATCATCTGATCTCATCCAATTTACTATAACCAATCAATCTACCTATCATATTATCTAATCCCAAAGTCCACCCTTGTGGCCATATTTGTGCCTCTCTCGGGGCACCATCATTTCCATCAAAGTCCACCTTTGTGTCCGTATTTGTGCCTCTTTTGGGGCACCATATTCTCATCATAAGTCCACTTTTGTAGCCATTTTTCTTCTCACCAAGACACATTTTTTTCCTCACCTCATTACTTTTGGAGGGTGGCACATATATTTTACCTCCCATTATCGCATCTATTTCATCCCATCTTATCATATCCCAAGTCCACCTTTTTGTGGCCATATTTGTGCCTCTTTTAGCTCACCATTTTTTCATCAAAGTCCACCTTTGTGGCCATGTTTGTGCCTTCTTTAGAGCACCATATTTTTAATTAAAAGTTCACTTTTGTGGCCATGTTTGTGCCATTCTTGGGGCACCATAGTTTCATCATAAGCCCACACTTTGTGGCCATCTTCGTCTTGTTAGGGACACATACTTTTCTTGCTTCCTCAATTTTGAAAGGTATCACATAGTTTCCTCCTTCTCTCATCATATATATCTCATATCGTTTCATCCTAAGTCCACTCTTGTGGTCATTTCGTCATCTCGTTAGGAGCACACGTTTTCTTCACTTCTTTGAAGGTAGTGTATGGCTTTTATGTTCACCCATTTATCTCGTTGCAACTTTTACGTTTGTAACCTTATCCTCAAATCAGAATGTTACCACTCTATAAAGGAGCCAGCATGGAAAGTTTTCCCCCAACTTGATTGGACCATACATCATCGCACATAAGTATGGGTTGAGAGCCTATCATTTGGCCTCCCTTGATGGCAAACCAGAAGTGGAACCGCTTAATGCATTACACTTGCAACCATTCTATTATTAGCATGTCTACTAGTGATAACTTAGTCATATCCTTAGATCATTCCTCCATCATTAGCCTCCTCCATCTATCATTGTAATGATTTGGAACTATGTGGTATACCATCAATTTCCTTGACATGACCTTAAATATGGGCACCACGACTCTTCCCATAGCATTTTCCTTATGGATAGGTTCTCCCTTCTTGGTGAGAACTCCACAATCATTACATCCATCACCCTCTTATCTACCTATTAGAATCATGCTAAAGTCAACGAGTGTCTCTTGTACATTCCTTATCCCTTCCTAAGTGGTTTATCTAGCTACTCCTAGTTCTTCCCCATGTTAAAATCAAAATTCATGGATGCTCTTATCAAATGTCAAAAGCTATCAAAAAGCAATTTGCTCCTCGAAGGACAATTGTTCATGTCATTTTTTTATCAAAATCAAAATAATATCAAATCAATTGAATGATACCTCGAAGGATGGCTATCATGTATAAAGTAGACCATACCCTCGAAGGATGGATAATATTTTGTAGCATGGTTTTGAAGGCTTCCCGCATTGATCAACCTTCTATTTTATTAGAATCCTAAGAAACCTTTCCGCATTGATCAATTTACTCTTTCCCCTTCCCAGAGTGGGGCATAGATTTAGGGCACACCACTTATGGAGAGCCCTCTTCCCATGTACAAGTTACATCACAAAGCCCTCTATTGTGTCGACATTAGGTTTATGAGTTCATTTCATCTATGTTCCTTATGATCTCTAGTATAACTAACTATCATTAGGTATATGCTAACACCTATTTTGGTTGCATGTGACTTGCGTTACTTGGGTCCCTTTCTTGTTTATCTCTAATGCGGTTGGTGGAATTATTTCCCCGCGCGCTCCTTGATATGACATAGAATCATTCGTACCTTTTTCAATATCTATTATCTCATACATCATCCTATCATACCTTATCTATCTCATCAAATATTATCCAATCTACCACATATTAAGTCCACTCTTGTGGCCATATTTGTGTTCCCTCCTTGGGAACCATACCTCATATTTTTATATTTCACCTCCTTGGCCATTATTGTGCCCTTTATTGGGGTACCATTATTTCTTTCCTCATCTATTTTGTGATATTTTTATAGGGCATTGTTTCATCTTATCTCAAGTCCACCCTTATGGCCATATTTATTCCCCCTTGGGGCATTTTATATCATCATTTCTTATTTTTCCTTTTCAGCCATTTTCATGTCCTCTACTGGGGCACCATATTATCATCCATATCTCATCTCAAGTCCACTTTTGTGGCCATATTTGTGTTCCCTCTCAAGACACCATACCTCATCTTTTTATATTTCACCTCTTTGACCATTATTGTGCCCTTTATTGGGGTACCATTATTTATTTCCTCATCCATTTTGTGCTCTTTTGTTCAGGCACCATCTCATCATCTATGTTCTCAAAAGTCCACCCTTGTGGCCATTTTTATTTCCCCGAGGAATTTTATATCATAAATTTTTCATTTTTTCCTTTTTATCCATTTCCATGCCCTTTGTAGGGGCACCATATCTTCCATCCTTGTCCTTTTTGGACACATGCCTTTTGATTGATTCCTCATGTACGAAGGATTTCACATTATTTTGGTCTTTGGTTGCACATAGTTTGATGTTTTCTGTGACTTATTGGTCCTCACCTTGCTCACATCCATTCGAGAGGTTTCCCATTGGATTCCCTCCATTTCATAGTGATTTTCACCCACTCATTGGTCCGTAGAACATCGTCATCTCCATTGAGACTGTCCTTTATTCCCTACCGACGTGATATCAAAATCACCGCCATAGGTTCTATTATTGTTTAAATCCTTCTTGCTTGGGGCATCTTGCCTCACCTTATTGTTTTACCCATTATTCTCCCAATGCCCTTCACCATCTACCTATTTCAAACTCGTCATTGATTCCCATTTGCGTTATTGATCCCTCATTTGAGGGGGAACTCATCATCAACCTTCTCGTTAGTCTTCATCCTACTCTTTATCTCTCATCGTTTTTGTCTCATGGCTTGCTATCACAAACCACATGACAAAAAGGGGCAAATGTAGACACCAAAATTTGGTATTGCTACTCTCGACTTCCCGCATGCGCATCTTTCACCAAGGTCCTATCTAGACCCATTTTAATTTAATTCACTTTTTAAAATTCTCATCTATTAGCCTAACACTTTTAATTCATAATTAATTTTCATTAATTACCTTAATTAATCTCCATTAGCTAATTATCTTTAATTAGCTTTCTTTTTAGGATGCTTTTATCCTTAACCACCTAAATCCACATCCCTATACTTTTCTAGCTTTTATCTAACACATATTTAACTCCTACCTACTCATGACACTTCCTTAGGAAACCATTACCCGCCTACATGCTTTGAATAACTTATCCCAATCCTTAAAAGCCTGATATCTCAAACAAATCAATCATCCGCCACTCTAAGGAACAGTTTCCCACAATTATCATCGACCCAATTGGGTCACCGTTGACCATATAAGATTGATTTCATCGTCCCTCTTCCAGGCAGGCATGCGGATATCAAAGATTTCTTCGTGACTTGCAAAAATTTTCTTCTCGCTTGAGCATCGCTACACCAATAAAAACCTCTTGGATATCCTCTTAACATGCTTGCATCACTCGTGAACATTTCTTCATGTGATTACCATAATTTTGTGTTGTTTTATTTAGTTATTATCATATTATTGTTGTCTTGTTTGCATCTAATGTTTTGTAGGATCAAATAATTTCCATAGACATTGTTTTAACCATCCTTTTCATCCCTCGTACTTACAAAGTTAATTTTTTTAGTCCATCCACTCTCGAATTAACTCGTCTAGCTCAGGTCACTATCAAACTTGTCGGTCACCGCTGATCCTATATCTATTTGCCTTTGTGCCTTTGTTTTCTAGATCCTCGATCCTCGCTACTTTGTTCCAAAGTGCTCACCGGTTGTCGATCTCCCTATCGTCATTTTGTTTATCAAATTCATCCTATCAGTCCCCTAGTTGCCAATGCCCCTACCCGGTTTCCGTCAATCGGACCTATGTTTGTAGCATCCACCACTTAGATCCCTGTTTCCTCACACCCTTCTGTCTCTATCAATCTCATAACTTCTCTATAGGTGCCAACCAGTCAACACAAAGCCCCAACATCCTCATGCATGCACTCGGAATATCCAAATCTACATTTATAGTTGTTGTTCCATCCATCCACCTTTGGTCAATGTCGAATAGACCTCTATAGCCTTGGTCGCCATCGACTTTACTAGGAAAACTTTATTTTATAATAATCTAGATCATATTTGTATGTGCCTTACATTTCTGCATTTTTCAATTTTTGTGTGCCTCATATTCTACATATTATCCTATTTATTATCATCACTTTTATCATATTTTATCAAACATGGGTTTGACATCCACCAAGGAAGTTAATTCTTTTTTAAGATGACTTCGCCGAGAAACCCCCTGATCTATCATCTAATCCATTTTCATATTAGTTGCCTTTGTTTTACTGGAGTTTATCAGATTTGTAACGAGGTCATCCACTTTACGTCTATCCATTTCACATCACATCCCAAGGTACCTTAAACCCTCACATTTTAGAGTTATTTAATTTTCTTTAGTATTAGCTCATTAATATGAACATGAATGAAAAATTCAATCAACATCGGTATTTATTACAAAATCATCAAAGTATTATATTCCCTCTCTTACACTTAGGGTTTTGATTTTCGTTTAGCTTATTGCTTGCGTCAAATTTATGCTATAGAATTTATTTATCATATGTGACTCTATAATATCTAGGGTTTTACAAAATTCCATTTTTGTTAAATCGAGATAGGTTAAGATGGATCCTCCCCTAATTTCTAATATTAGGAAAAAAATCTAGGCCTACACATAAGATGTGGATATCAAACATGCTCTAAGAGTACAAGGGTCGTATTCCTAGAGGATAGTAACTATAACCCTAAGATATTCATAGGTTTCAGGACCTATATATAAAGTAAGGAGAGGTATATTACTAGGATTCGAAGATAGATAAGTCAATAAGAGGATAGATCCAAGCGACATAACATAAATAAGATAAAACAATAAACTAAAGTAAACATTCATAACCTTAATCATAAATCTACTTTATTCTAAAGTAATGGTGATCAACCATCTCGCATAATAGTCATAAGATAAATGAAAAATAAGGGTTAAAAATACTTACCTATGGTGTGACCATTGATGCATTGATCCTCCCAAAGACAACAACATCAAGAGAGAATTACTATGGGTGGAGAATGGGAAGCAAAAGAAGAATACTTATAGTCCCAAATCCTTATGGTGACCCAAATGCAAGAGGGAAAACTCCAAAACCTCAAATTTAACAAGTTAATGTGAATATGTGCACAAGTATCCAATATGCATATGTGATGTGATGATTTGATACTAAAATGATAAGAAACTATGTGTACACATATGAGGATACCTAAAATGTGATCAATGGGATTGATTGTGGTCAATCTTGTTGATGGTTAAAATAAAAATCTGACATGATTGATCGTGGTTAGTCCCATTGGCTTTGGGGACAAACCCATAGGAAAATGTGTAAAATAATGGAAATGGAGGGTAGAGAAATGAAAAAGGTCGAAAAATGTCCAGGATGATCGAAAGTGATGAAAATACAAGAAATGAGCGAATACAAGTGGACATAATGATGGTAATATATGAACAAGGGAGAAAAAAACAAGGATAAGGAAACTACGGTATAATAGAAAACATAGTTATATATCTCCAAGGAATTTTGGTATATCCCATGTGACCAAGTACAATCTCCCCGCGATCTAGGTAGGCCCTTGAAACACCCTCTCAAGAGGATAAAGCATTAAAAACCCCGTATAATAAAAAAGGTTAACAAGCATTAAAAATAAGGTGTAAACATATGCTTTAATTAATCATTGTGTGTCACAATAGTGAAACACAAGATGATATTCTAAAAATGACTGATGTAACACCTAAAATGAAGAAATAGACACAAAAATTTATGTAATAATGTAAGTATAATGAAGAAAAATGATTTCCATCAAATTAAGTATACCCACATCATGCTTACGATCTCGTGTCACTCAACTTGCATGTGGTGGGTGCAATAGTTGCATGTAACCCTAAAAGACAAGACTGAAAATAAACATTAGAATATAATTAGTGAAATAAGACATAAATAACCTAACTAAGAAGCCATGGTAGGGATGCGGTGGACCACCGAAATGTGGTAGGAAATATGTGAGAAATGAGGTTTTTTTAGAATTATATAGAGTTGTGTTATTTATGTTAAAATGTTTAACTCACCACCATGGTTGTGGCACAACTTATGGAATATTTTTAGGGTTTTCCATTGAAAATATATGAAGGTTTGAAAATTTATGAAAAATGCATCAAAATCAGGTATAGAAAATTATATAAATAATAAGAAGAGTAATTCATTTTCTATTTTATTATTTGATATTGAGAGATCCTGAGCTCTAGAAGTGTTTGATTTGAGTGATTGTTGTGATGATGGTGAGAGTATGAGGAAGTAGTAAAGGGGACAAGACAAAGCATGTGGCAAAGATAAATTTAGAGGTAGATTTTGTATGTAATTGGAAAAGGGTAGTTAAGATAAAAGTAGAAAATAGTGTAGTGAAAATTCCCCAAAGATAGTCAAAATGTAGATTGTTTCATTGTCTAGGTGAATTTGAGAGAATTTCAATTTTCGAGTCCTTATTATTAGGTGGGGAATTAAATACGAAAGAGGGTCACATACCCCGATTTAGAAGGAACCGACCATTGTAGAGAAACTAAATTATATTGTGGTTGATGGTGTTAAAAATTATTAGCATAGTCGATGGTATCTACACGGATGTTTGATATCGTAGGGAGGGTTAAAAATTTCTATAGGGGCTAATTGTGTAAGATTACATAGTCATTCCCATAAGGGGAGAGTAAAATTTATAGAGTGGTCAATTGTGTAGGCTAGCAGGCCGATTATGTTGGGAAGGTGTTGATGTTAGTGTTTTAATGATCCTATTTATGATTTTCGTTATTTTATTTTATTGATATTTTATGGGTGCCTATTATTTGATATTTTGGAGGTTGCACGAAGGATCTTCCTGTGGAGATCTTTGGATGTGTCATAGTTGTCAAAGTTATTGAGAGGGATGGAAACACATGATGTTGAAAAATTATAAGCCCTTGGTTGTAGAAGGACCATGTCCATAGTTTGGATCCCATTGGATCATAACATGATTTAGATGTTCTTGGGGAACTAGGAGTTTAGGTTTTAAAAAAGGATGTATTAAAAGAAAATTTGAAAAAATATGTAAAAACCTATTTATAATTCAACATGTAATGGATGGGAGCATGATTTATAGTGTTACAAAAACAACTAAGTCTAAAGAAGTTTGGGATAGCTCATAAACTACATATAAGTGTTCTAATGAAATTAAAGTAGCAAAAATTACAAAAACATGAAAATAATTTCAAAACTTTGAGTATGAAGGAGTAAAAACAAGCGGTTAATTTTTTTATCCATGTCATGGGTCCGATAGTAAATCAAGCCATGTCTCATAATGAGACACTTATAGAAAAAGGTTCTTAGAAGCCTTATCATAAAGTTTGATGTTGATATGGTAGCCATTGAGAAATCAAAATACCTCACCCAACTCATTGTAGATGAGTTAACATGTTATTTATTATCACATGGGAAAGATTAAAGACATAAGGGAATTCATCCCTAGAAGATGCATTCAAAATCCAACTTTAGTTAGTAGAGGCATAAGAAGGTCAAATTCAAGATGAAGTGGTAGACTTGGATAGAGAGGTGGTAGAAGGAATGTAAATCTAGAAAGTGGCAAACAAACTAGTAAGAATTCCTATTTTTCTAGCTCCAAAGGGTATGAAAATAACTAAAATCAAAATCAAAATTCAGGGAAAAGGCATGATAAATCTAACATTTAGTGTCATTATTGAAAAAAATGGTCATCATGTAAACAAATACAAGAAAAATCAATTTGATTTGATAAAGCAAAGTGTAAATTTATTTAAAGAAAGTTAGTCGAGTTTGCTCATGTCTCTATGTTCATAACATGGAATGTCACTCAAGAGAGCACTAGTGATATTTGGTTTTTAGATAGTGGTTGTAGTAACCACATGACATGGAACATAAATATGTTTGCAAGTTTAGATGATTAAGTGAAGTCAAAGGTCAAATTGGGTAACAACAATAAAATGTCGGTAATGGAGAAGGCATAATTAATATTTTTACATAAAATGGTGAAATGGAATTCATTTGGATGTTTATTTTGTTCCTAGTTTGAATTATAATTAATGAGCGTTGAAAATCTTACATAAAAGAGGTACACAATTTATTTTGAACAAAATTCATATGTTATTTTGGATCAAAATCTAAGTGAAAAGTTGATCGTAAACGTTGAAGTGACAAGAAATTGGATGTTTCGTTAAAAATACAAAGTGAAATCTATCACAGAGAGGTTGATATAGGGAGTGTATATAAATCCATGTAGGTTCAATACACTTCAAACTCCATAGGTTCCTTAAGTCTTGTTGAAGTGAAAATTCCAAGAAAAAAATCGGGCTTTTATTTTTTCCAGAGAAAATTTCCCAAGAATCGTTGAAGTGATATCTCAAAATACATTCAAAGTGTCTTGTTAATACCAATCATTATGGAATTTTAGGTTTGGACACCTCATTTTGGAGGTTTAAGTTTATTTCACAAGAAGAATATGGTTAACAAATTGTCGATGATTGAGCAACCAACCAAAGTTTGTGAGAGTTGCATTTTGGAAAAATTACACATGGAGTCTTTTCTAGTAGCCAAGTCATACAAATTCAGAGATTTATTGGAAATAATTCATTCAAATTTATGTGGGTACATGTAAACCCCCTGTATAGGTGGAAGCCTATATTTTTAACATTCATTGACGATTTACCAGGAAAACATGTATTTATTTTTTGAAGCACAAGTCGAAGTATTTGGTATTTTCAGAGATTTTAAGGCCATGGTAGAAAATAGAGTGACCATTTTATCAAATTACTAAGATTAGATCATGAAGGGGAGTATATTTCAAATTAATTTTTAAATTTTTGTAAAGAACATGGAATAAATAAATATTTTATAACTAGGTACACACCAAAATAGAAGGGTGTAAAAGAGGGTTAAAATAGAATGATCATGGAAATGGCTAGAAGAATGTGGAAGGAAAAGAATTTACCAACTAATTATTGGGCGGAAGCGATTGCTTGTGTACTACACATCTTGAAAAAATTCCCCAAAGAGTGTTTAGGAAAGAGTTTCGTAGGAAACATGGAGTAAGAAAAAACATAGTGTATCCCATTTAAGAGTCTTTGGTTGTGTGGTATACACACATATTATTGAAGAAAGAAGGAATAAGTTGGATGAAAGAGGTGAAAAGTATATTTTTGTTAGCTATAGTGAACAATCAAAGGCATACAAACTTTACAATCTTATCACGAAACATATAATTATAAGCATAGATGTTCAATTTATTTATGAAAAAACATGGGATGATAACATTGATAACACCTCAAAATGATGATGATATAGTTAAAAGTGGTGTCCAAGGTAGTTAAAAATGGTGTCTCGAGGTAGTTAAAAGTGGTGTCCGGAGAAGGGCTTACACTAATTATGTCATTTCTCCACTCATAAAATTTGTTTGGATGATACCTATGTAGCTCACATGATACCTCTCCTACAATCCTAAAGGAGCTTATCAAATCCCCATCTGTTGTTGCTATTGGATCTCTATAGCCAAAGTGTTTGTCATATCTAGTATGCTCTCAAAAATATCATGGTACATGCACTCTTGATCGAGAGAATGCCACTCGTTTACATTCTACTTTATAATCACAAACATATCAGTCATCATAAATTCACATATATCAACATAATAATCTATTCTATCATAAAATTATAAATATCACATGAGAAAATTTGACGCTCACCTAGATGATCAATTCAGTCTATCATAATTGTCCCATATACTTGACCTTCCAATTCAACCTCATCATTATTATCTCTCAATCGACGGGCTCCCACTACTCATAACCACATGTCTTGGGAACCGAGATCATCTCGTGGTCCCCTTTGATCCGCAACTATTCAACTTGGATGTTACGTAATGTGGGTTATATTTAATACTCTATCAGTGTCACACACCCTCCTCCCGCTCTTTGTATTTTCCACTCATGGTGCCATCCTCTCATTCTCTCCTCTTCTATTATCTCGGGGCACACTCATACCTCAAAATCTATTTGTCGAGCTATCCTCTACCTCTATGATCTGCATCCCCTCTACTCCTCCCTCTCCCCTATGTCATTATTACTCGGCTCTTAGCTATAGGGCATGCCTCACTTATCTTAATGATGGAATTGATGACATTGGCCCTCTTCTCCCTCCTCTCTCTTGGGTATGACATTGCCTAATTTTTGGGAGAGGTGGCGGTACTACATGTGTTGGCCACTAAAACTACAAAGGAACCCTATCGATTAGGTGTATCTCCATCCACCAAACATAGTTCCTTGTAATCTCAAGTATCCCCTTTGCATATATTATCATTTACCACGTGGGCCAGTGATTTGTCGTCACTTGATACAACTCGTTGGTCGTCAAATAGGACTTTTAGAAGAGCAATGGTCGGGGACAAGAAGTCCCTCCTCTTTAATGGGAGAGGTTCCCTTATTCGAAACGAACTTATTTACAAATGTACGAACATTGTTTTATGGTCAAACTTGGATATTACGAAAGTGTTTTCCACAAGGATCATCAATTACACAAGGATCGAGGAAAGGGAATAAGAAGATGAGCGAGAATAGCAACATTCGTAATTATAGATAGCAGAATAATTCTTCATGTATGCGAAGTTTCAAAGAATTTAAGACAAGATCATTTGCGTTGGTGAATGAGATTAAATTTAAAGACACAAAGTTCCATAAATAACCTTTCTTGATTCATTCATCAAGGACAAAAAGTTCCTTCTTGGTTATACAAGATCACTTTGTATTTGCAAAACCGAACATGATGCAATCGGAGAGACTAACGAATCAGGAACAAAATGATCTTCACAATATTAAAGGAAAACACAGAGATAACAAGAATTAGATAGACAAAGAATGGAAAGCCCTTTTGTATTGATTTCTTTAAGATCTATTTACACTTTCAGCAAATACCCAAGTTCTTCCTCTTTTCAAAATGGCGTGGAAAGGCCATTATATAGCTTACAAGTCAGTTACTCTTCGTAACCGTTTCTTTTAACTAAAGAATAGTTAAGGACCGCCAATTCGCAATACCTTAACTAATTACATGGAATATGAAAGGAATAGGAAGAAGAGAAAAGAATGAAGAAGGAGACAGGTGGACAGTCACTGAGAAGGACCCACCGTCTTCAGAAACCGCTTCTTGAATTTCTTTAACGTCTCAGCTATGTCTTTGCCACGAGGGACACACCAGACGTTTCATCTTGAAGATGACAATGGATATCTTTGAAAACTGATGTAAACGGCGTCTTGAAAGCTTCGTCCTTCTGCCAGCTGTCCTTGAAATTTGATCTTCGCAACTTAAATTCAAATTTAGCACATTCGGGTCGAGCGGGAAAAACTAAGTATGAATTGCATTAGGTTCACTTGGGACATGTGAGACGCGAATGTGCGAAACACGAGGCTCGGCCGATTCGGATTTAAACAGGAGAAGACGCACAAATGCATTTTGGGACATTTGGGACGAAAATGCGTGAAGGACGTGGTCTCAGCGAACCGGCCGAAAATGGAGCAGCTTTGCATTTTTGATTTTGGGACATTCGGGACAAAAAGTTCTGAAGGACGCGGTTCGGGCGAATCGGCCGAAAATGGAACAGAAGGCCCGATTAACTTTGGGACATTTGGGACATGAAAGCGCGGTTTGGGCGAATCGGCCGAAAATGGAACAAAAGGCCCGTTTGGACTTGGGACATTTGAGACAAAAAGTTCCAGAGTACGCGGCTCGGCCGGTTCGGGCGAAAATGGAACAACTCGCACTTTTTGATTTGGGACATTTGGAACAAGAAAGTGCGAAGTACGTGGTTCGGGTGATTCGGCCGAAATTGGAACAGTTCGCACAAAAAGTTTTGGGACACTTGGGACAAAAAGTTCCGACGGGCCCGAAAATGGAACAACTTCGGGATTTCGCCCTTGGGAACATAACACACTTTCGTACTTGGGACATGCGGGACAAAAATGTCCGACAGACCGAAATACATACAAAATGACCCAAAACACATGATTTTCTCAATTTTCACGGCTTAGGCACTTCAGAGAAAAACACTTAAACTCAAAATTTTGAAATTTTTACTCTTATCAGAGTGGGGCATTTTGAGTGGACAACAGCTGGCTCCTTCTGGGGATGACTTGGTATAAATTCTCGGAATGAGACAAGGCAAGAACTTAGACAAACTCGGTGAAGCAGACCAGTGCCTTATCCATTGGGCAAAGGAGTCAAAAACAAACCAATACAGAGGGCAACACACACAACAACAAAAGGAAAACACACCAAAAGCAGAAAAGCAAAAACACTGTACAGAATATACAAAGGGACTCCCTAGTCACCTATGACTTGAACAACTTCAAATACGCCCACTATAAGGAAGTGGGAGGGGATAACCATCCATGTAATCAAGATAGAAAGAGTTCTTACCAAAGAAAGTGTCTTATCTTGAAAGGTCCGAGCCACGAGGAATCAAATTTTCCATGGTCGCCACAAGGTTCATGTCTTTTGTCCCATAACAACATGGTATCTCCAACTTGGAACTCTCGAACTCGGCTTTCTTGTCAAAGAACCTTTACCTTCGCTTTGGTGAGCAGATATCCTATCAGCAACCTCCAATCTGTCCTCGTTCAGTTTGTGCAGGTACATGATTCTTTTATCCAGAGCATCACTGAAACTAGTATCCTCAATGGCCTTCATCAGGTGCAAGGCTGGCAGTTCCACTGTCACTGGCAATTGAGCTTCTACTCCATACACCACTTGAAAAGGAGACATTCCAATGGCTCTTTTAGGTGTGATCCTGTCTGCCCAAAGAGCATCATAAAGCTTCTTATGCCAGTTTCGCTGAGACTCATTGACCAACTTCCTTATGATAGTCACCAGATTTTTGTTGGTGGATTCTGCTTGTCCATTTCCCTGGGGATAATAATCTGAAGAATGAGCCGGGAGATGCCATACCCGTAGGTAGAAATCCATTATCTCGATTGAGGAGAAGTTGAAGCATTATTCATTACAATCTTGTTAGGTACACCATACCTTACCAAGATGTTCTCTTTGATGAAGTTGCATACCACTTGAAGTAGTGCTCTTGATCGAATAGCTTCCACCCATTTGGTGAAGTAGTCGTGGCGATTAGCACATGAGTGTGACCAGCAATAGAAACAGGGTTGAGTGCACCAATGAAGTCCAGACCCCCTTTGTTGAAATGGTTCCTCAATCACAATCGGCTTGAGAGGCAAAGAGGCCAATTTAGGTCTTCCCACAAAGGTCGACAAGCCTCACATTTATCCACCCACTTGGATCCATCTCTAAACAAGGAAGGCCGTAATATCCTCCCGG
Source organism: Taxus wallichiana var. yunnanensis (assembly GCA_018340775.1). NCBI lineage: Eukaryota > Viridiplantae > Streptophyta > Pinopsida > Cupressales > Taxaceae > Taxus > Taxus wallichiana. The sequence goes on along the minus strand of CM031239.1, from coordinate 208,392,844 downwards.
AGTATCTTGTGAGTGTGATTTGTTGATGAATAGTGCCCTCCACATGCCTCGATCATGAAAAGCCGAGAGCAACTTTCTCGTTGTTCCTTGTCCACACACTTCGAAATCTCCCATCTAAACCACGCTTGAACAAGGCATTTTCCCACAGTACATATGCGCTGATCTCAATTTATGTCAGTCCTCTTTTCCTTGGTAGTTAAATGAGAGGGGCATTCCCCATAGGTGAGAAAATGGGCGATGTCAGAATACCATTCATCGACCGAACTAAGGAATAGAACAGTAGGAATGTCAGCTTTCTCCTCCAGAACTCATGTTTGGCTCCTTCAGCAATGAGCTCACAAAGACCTTTTCCACGAACCAGCTTGGTCGGTTTGATATCAATGTCATACTCCTGGACTTTAGCCACCCAGTTTCCTCTCTTGGACCCAAATTCTTGCTGTGTAAGAATTGACTTAACAGTTGTATCTGGAACCAGCACCATAGAGTGAGAGTTGAGGATATAGAAACGGGCGCTTGATAGCCTTGACTACTCGCAAAAGCATGCTTCATGCACGCCTTTTTACTTGGTTGGGAGAGGAATTTGCGGATGGCTTGAACTCGTTCGGGATCAATCTTAATACCATCCTGGAGACGATGTGCCCTAATAGTTTTCCTTCAGAACACGAGAAGTACATGATTTTTAGGATTTAAACAAATCCCATGCTCTCGGCATCTCACAGAACCGTTTCGTGTGGTCGAAGTGATCCGCTCTTGTCTTTGAAAACACTGTCAGGTCATCAAGGTATATGACAATACATTTCCCTTTCAAGCTTCCAAAAGCCAGATCCATAGCTCTCTGGAAAGTGGCACGGCAAAGATTAATCAGCCCAAAAGGCATTCTCTTGTAGGCAAAGGTACCCCAAGGAGTGGTGAAGGCTGTCTTGTGTTGATCTGCAGTATCAACCTCTACCTGATTGTATCCCGAGAATCCATCAAGCATAGATAACATTTAAGATCCTGTTACTGCTTGCAATATTTGATCCATCATAGGCAAAGGGTAGTTATCTTTCAGAGAAGCCTGATTCAGGTTCCTGAAATCAACACAGATGTGGATCTCACCATTTTTCTTCCTAACAGGCACTATATTTGCGATCCATGTCGAATGGTGAATGGGAAAAATAATTTTAGCCTTCAACAACTTCTGGATCTCCTGAAAGATGGTGTCAGCTATTTTTGGATTGTACTGCCTCTGCTTCTACTTGAAAGGCTTAATTCCTGGTTTGAGGGGAATAGAATGCTGCATATCTTTTGGCTTGAAGGCTTTTAGATCTTCATAAGAATAAGCAAGAACATCCTTATACCTCCTTAGAAGATCAATTGCCTTTCTCCTCTCATCGGTGGTGCAACATTTTCCAATATTTACTAGCTTGGGGTCGAGTAGAACTCCCTATATCAATCTTATCATACTCAACGGTGATTCTTTGAGGTCCAAAGTAAAGCTTTAGATTTCACATATCTGTCATGTTTATCAAACAACTCCTCCAAACTCACCAAACCTTTGGGAATCTTGTTTCCTTTGAGTTTAATGCACCCTTCCTGATCTGTTTCTTCTCCTTGGGTGACAGGATGGTCAGAGGACACACTCTCACGAGGCGAGTTGTCACTTCCCTCAAAATACGCTTATTCGAAATTACCCTTGAGTTCCGGGAAGGAAAGCAAATGCTGGTCATCGTTGAAAACTTGCCGATTATTGGTATTGTCGTGTACACTAGGCGGTGGACCATTTCAATAGTGAACTTATCCTGAGAGAATTCAGGATGGGGAATCAGTAGTGATCCTGAGACAGCCAGTGAATCAGCCCTGCTGTTCTTTTCTCTAGGTATTGCTTCAATGGAGAAAGCATCAAGGAATTCAATGAATCCCAAACCCGATTCCGGTAATGCTTGACCTCCCATTTTTACTCGAAAAAGGCTTCTGACTTGCTTCACAATCAGCTCTGCATCACCACGAGCCAGAAGATTTTTTACACCTCGTTCTTTGGCCACTTGCAGTCCAAGAATGAGAGCCTCATACTCTGCTGTATTGTTAGTGTTTTCGAACTGCAACTTAAATGAAAAAGGGTGTAGGCATCCTTCAGGTGACACTAGCAGGACACCAGCTCCAGAACCAGCTGAGGAACAACTTCCATCAAATTCTAAAACCCAAACACCATTGGGATCTTTAGGTGATACTTTGGAGGGTTGGATTTCATCAGGGGACAGAATCATGTAATTACCATGACCCATGTCCTCATAGAGTATTTGTGCCTTAGGATCATCCGTTTTCTGCACAATATACTCAGATTGTTTCTCAGGCAGCAGCTTCTTCATGTGTCCATTGACAGGTATGAGTGCATGTGACCAATCCATTTGAATCTCTCCACCCACATCTTTACAGAAGTTCCTACTTAGCAACATTCCATAAGAAGGAGGAATGTCTCGCTACAGGACGGTAGCCAAGACTTTCTTTTCAGGTAAAGCAACAAAATCCACTTGTGCATCTTTAATCCTTCCAACCAAAGGCACTTCCTTACTTTCCATGGAGTAGCAAGATCCATAAGTACGAGTGAGGGTCAAGCCTAAAGCATGAGCTACTTTAGCAGGCATCACGTTATCTGAGGCTCCGGAATCTATGACACGATTCTCGAGCCTATGGCCAGCTATAAGAAGTGTTACATAAAAAGGCTTGATTTTGTCACCAGGCGAGGTGACAGCAGCTACCAGACTAGGCTGTGGTGCAGAAGGAGGAGTGGGCAAAAGGCCTTTAGAGGTGGTCTTGGAATGGGAATTAACAAATTGGATCATCTTGGCAAAAGCTTTGGGATGGGTTTGATAGTATTCACACGAAATTTGAACCTTGGTCCTTTTTAGGTGATCAACAATATCAAAGGATCCAGAGGTGGATGGACCATCATCATTTGGAATTCTAGGCTTATCAACTTTAGGAGAAAAAGAAGGAACTTTGCTAGTAGGATTGACAGGACTTACCTTTGGTGCAGATGAGGTAGGGATAGGAGATCCTCTTTTGGAAATTACAGGAATAGCTGCCAATTGCTCCTTAGATTTCTTCATGGGCTGTGTTACTTTCTCCTTACGCCTCGCTGTTCTCGAGTTATGACAGCAAACGATTCACTGTTCATATCTGCTACCACTTCATCATAGTCATCTCCATCATCAGTGCCTTCGGTGGTAAAGAAATTAACCCGAGATCCCTCAAGTTCTTCCGCCTCATCATCAAATTCCTCCAGGAACTCCTCACGAGCTTCATCGTCCACATCATCATCTAGCTCTTCAAGTTCACGGAGTTGCATTCACGGGGAACTTTAACAGGAGGTCCTTCAAGTGCTAGTCTTGTGTGAGGAGCAGGAAAACGATTTCTGGGCTGAAAATTTCTTCTCGGAACATCTGCATACGGGGCATGCTGAGCCAATTGTTTCTTTATAGCTACTAGATCATTTGCAAGTTTCTGGACTAATGGATCAGTATTGGGTCCAGAGGTGGAAGAGGAAGAAGTAGCAGATTTAGATTTGGGAGGATCTCTTCTCAACTTCCCTGACATGATCAAGTCATCCTCGACACTAACAGCCAGTTCTTGATCCAGAACTAACGTTCCGAGATTAGCCCTTCTTAGAGCATAACTGACTTTGGGCATTTGAGCATTTAGAAAGAAACATTTTTGAATTTGATCAACCGGTCGAGTATTTACAGGAATTTTGTTGATCAGTCTGTTGAATCGAGCCACAAATTCTCTCATGGGTTCTGATGGATCTTTCTTTATCTGAGAAATTTGGGCAAGCAGGGCATGCACATCTTCGCCGGCCAAACAGCGACTTTTCGAACCGAGTTCTCATTGTATTCGCGATCGGTGATGGCACTAGCCGGAAGGTGATAGAACCGATCAAGAACATTATCCGTAACGCCTCAACGAATGACCTTTATTGAGACGTCTTCATGTTCAACTCAAAACTCCACATGCAACTATGAAGGCTGCAATGTGTTCATCAGTGGTGTACTTTGCCATCTCCTTTAAATTTGGGGAATTTCTTCCGATTACCTCTAGGTAACTCATGCAAAGGTGAGTAAGGGCCGGGGCCCGACACGTTGACCCCATGGCAATTGTGCCACCATTCTTGGAAATACGGCTTGGAGGGGAACTGTAACACCAGCTAGGATCAAAGCTTGTAGATTGGGACTAGCAAGTTCTGAAGGAATACCACCCGTAGGACTTCTATCTTGAACAGGTGGAGTGCTTGTCGAATGAGTTCTTCTATTTGAAGGGAAAGGAAAACCCTGTTGCTCCAAAAGTTGAAACTGAGAATCTTCGATACCAAGGGCCCTTCTCCCTCGAGTGAAACGCGGAGTCACTAGATCAAAGGATGATCGAAAAATTGTAGTACTGGAATGTGATTTTCCCCAGCGGAGTCGCCAAAAACTGTTGGTTGTCAAATAGGACTTTTTAGAAGAGCAACAGTCAGGGGACAAGAAGTCCCTCCTCTTTAATGGGAGAGGTTCCCTTATTCAGAAATGAACTTATTTACAAATGTACAGAACATTGTTTTATGGTCAAACTTGGATATTACGAAAGTGTTTTCCACAAGGATCATCAATTACACAAGGACTGAGGAAAGGGAATAAGAAGATGAGCAGAATAGCAACATTCAAAATTATAGATAGCAGAATAATTCTTCATGTATGCGAAGTTTCAAAGAATTTAAGACAAGATCATTTGCGTTGGCTGAATGAGATTAAATTTAAAGACACAAAGTTCCATAAATAACCTTCTTCATATTCATTCATCAAGGACACAAAGTTCCTTCTTGGTTATACAAGATCACTGTATTTGCAAAACTGAACAGTATGCAATCAAAGAGACTAACGAATCAGAACAAAATGATCTTCATAATATTAAAGGAAAACACAGAGATAACAAGAATTAGATAGACAAATAATGGAAAGCCCTTTTGTATTGATTTCTTTAAGATCTATTTACACTTTCAAAGCAAATACCCAAGTTCTTCCTCTTTTCAAAATGGCGTGGAAAGGCCATTATATAGCTTACAAGTCGGCTTACTCTTCAGTAACCGTTTCTTTTAACTAAAGAATAGTTAAGGATCGCCAATTGCAATACCTTAACTAATTACAAGGAATATGAAAGGAATAGGAAGAAGAGAAAAGAATGAAGAAGGAGACAAGTGGACCGATCATCGAGAAGGACCCACCGTCTTCGTAAAACCGCTTCTTGAATTTCTTTAACGTCTCAGCTATGTCTTTGCCACGAGGGACACACCAGACGTTTCATCTTGAAGATGACAATGGATATCTTTGAAAACTGATGTAAACGGCGTCTTGAAAGCTTCGTCCTTCTGCCAGCTGTCCTTGAAATTTGATCTTCGCAACTTAAATTCAAATTTAGCACATTCGGGTCGAGCGGGAAAAACTAAGTATGAATTGTATTAGGTTCACTTGGGACATGTGAGACGCGAATGCGCGAAACACGAGGCTCGGCCGATTCGGACGAAACAGGGAGAAGACGCACAAATGCATTTTGGGACATTTGGGACGAAAATGCGCGAAGGACGCGGTCCGGGCGAACCGGCCGAAAATGGAACAGTTTGCATTTTTGATTTTGGGACATTCGGGACAAAAAGTTCCGAAGGACGCGGTTCGGGCGAATCGGCCGAAAATGGAACAGAAGGCCCGATTAACTTTGGGACATTTGGGACATGAAAGCGCGGTTCGGGCGAATCGGCCGAAAATGGAACAAAAGGCCCGTTTGGACTTGGGACATTTGAGACAAAAAGTTCCGGAGTACGCGGCTCGGCCGGTTCGGGCGAAAATGGAACAACTCGCACTTTTTGATTTGGGACATTTGGAACAAGAAAGTGCGAAGTACGCGGTTCGGGTGATTCGGCCGAAATTGGAACAGTTCGCACAAAAAGTTTTGGGACACTTGGGACAAAAAGTTCCGACGGGCCCGAAAATGGAACAACTTCGGGGATTTCGGCCGACCGGGGAACAGAATGCACTTTCGTACTTGGGACAGGCGGGACAAAAATGTCCGACAGGCCCGAAATACATACAAAATGACCCAAAACACAGATTTTCTCAATTTTCACGGCTTAGGCACTTCGAGAGAAAAACACTTAAACTCAAAATTTTGAAATTTTTACTCTTATCGAGTGGGGAATTTTGAGTGGACAACAAACTCCCACGCTACTCAATTTTGTGGTACATGGATATGTGATATGCACCTATTATCGCTCTCCCTATTAGGCCCCTCTCTTATTGAACTATGCTTGGTGCATCCCCTACTACATGTAGCGGTGTCCTTACAAGCATGTACATCAAGAACCTCTCATATATCCATACTACTAATAAAATCACCGGTCTAATGGACCTCTATTGTCTAACATGGATCCTATATAGGTCATACATTAATTACACCCATATAATGGTCTCCCAATAAAAATGTACACCAAACTCCAATGCCTCCCTAAGTTTTTAAAACAAGATCCATGCCATAACCATCCCCGTAACGATCTTTCAAATATATGGAATCCTTTTAGCAAAACAACACTCAATCATAACATTGGTGTGTTAAGATGGTAATCATCACTACACCGTCACCCACCGAGTTAAGTATCTCCTCTTTTATATATTAGATGGAACATGAAAAAGGCAATAAAAGTATGACATGAACATCTTGTAAGGTAATGGTGACCTCAAAGTCTATTTTGCGGCCCTCCACTTGAAGGTGTATTAAAGACTTAAAATGATGATGATAGCGTAGGTAATATGTGTTGAAAGATAGGAAACATTAGATTTATGCAATGTGAATCAATGAGAGGAAAACCAAGTGATGAGAGATAATCTCACATGGGAGATGATAGAAAAAGTACCAAAGTATCCAAGTTAGCGAGACAATGGTTATAAAGAACCAAACAAGATAAAAGAAAAGTTTATTACCAAAGAATCTAAGGTAGAATACAATGGCAAGAGAGACCTAATTGGGATGAAAGGTAGAGATATGAGATAAGTAAAATGAATCAATGGTGGCATGTGAAATTTTGACATGCATCGATTATAATTTTGGTCACGTGGTACATAATATGAAGTTGATTACATAGTACAAAATATGATGTCAAGTATGAATCATGAAATCCTTTAAGTTATATTATATGAAAATAATGTCTCAAAGGACTTTAGATCATGTCATAAATGGGAAATTGTCAGTCCATGTAGAGATCCATGTGAGGAATTCACAATGAATATCATTAGGGGAGGGACAAGGGGTAGGAGTGTGAGTAGGTTGAGAGCTAGTTGACGGCATAACGTGAGGTTGATGTGATGGAAAGGAATGAACCCTTCACTTAGGTTCACGAGTAGAAGGTTCTCGAGCTTGGTGCTTGTGGTGAATGACTTGACAAGTGTCATGGCGTGAGAAAAAAATTCATGATGAGAATAATATAGTGATGTGGAAGAAGAGGGTCATGTAGATTTATTTTTTTGATCTTGCCTAACCTCCATTTCTAGCTTCTTCAAAAGTCATCAATAAGCTCAATGATCTAAAACATCATGTCCAAGAGCCTCTTGCCATGTACAATATGAATTATCCTTGGGTGGGGCGAAGCCATAATGGAAAGAAGATCCATTTTTGATCTCTTAGAAGGTAATTATATAACAACATTAAGAGGAGAAGATGTCAAAAGAGGTATGGTTGGAGGAAAGTTAATCAAAGGATAACATTGTGGCCTAGGAATCGAGTTGCTTTGATTAGATGGGTGTAATCCATCATATCATCTTCCTCGAGGTCAAAATCAAATACTCATCTTGTGAGGAGACACTATTTAACCATTAAAATTTGGTAATGTGTCCTTGTGCAATGCCAAGTTTGACCATGTTCGTTTGATAAGAAAAACTCTCACATTCAAAATCCAATCACCTAATCTCTTTAGATCTTTTGTAACTTGCTTATCCTTATACTCTTCTCTATCATCACTTGTATAAATATTATTTAATCAAAGCAATATAAAACCTTTGTTCTTGATGACACAAATTTCTATTTGAATTTTCTCCTTCTCTATCCAGGGACCATATAAATGGGTAGGCTATGGGGTTTGGTCATGGCCAAACCATATATTCCTACCCCCTTTTCTCTTTGACTTTGATTTTAGTGTTACTATCTTCTCTAGGTTGTTTCATCTTCCTAGAGTCGGGCTTATCATAATATTTCACCTACAAAAGGCTATAAAATCCACTTAACATCACTTTATAACTCACATGGCATTCTTACAAGATAATATTGCACATATCAGTCCAAAAGCACTTAAAGGGTTCCTAAATATGCTCAAATAAATTGCACATCATCTAGAAGTCCTTACTACAAATTTGAAGCACTCAACTAGGTCAAAGAGTCTAGCTTCATCCATTTCCAAGCCTACAAAGGTCATAAAGCCATGTTATAGCAAGAGAAAAGTCACTTTGGTACATCCTATTTTTGTACATTACTATTTTGAGACACTTTGATATTTTGGTGGATGTGCCACAATGATATTTCATTTGATATACAATTTTGATTTGATATACCACTTATAATTGATTAATGTATCATGTATGACATGTTATGGGATTGGAACAATTATTGTCATTAATTTGAATTGCAATAAATTATGATTTGATTCAAATTATAATTTGGGCTTATTGTTTATATAAATGTGTGTGTGTGTGTGCTAATTAAAGTTCATTTTAGTTGATTTGATTTATATGAGAATGGATAATGCACTTGGATATTCTTGTTTTATATGTGTAGATATTCTCATCTACAAGAAAATGTATCATCGAGGAGAGACAAAAAGATGCTAATGATGGGTTTGGATAAGAGAGAGAAAATTACCATGTGTGTTTTGGTGTCAAACCGTAAGTTAAGATTCAAATCCTTGTTGTCATTCACCTTTGACATATATGTGTGTTTATACACACACACACATGACAATATCACTTTATGTGACATGTTGGTTTTAGTCACTTTGTGATGACATGATAATGTTGTGCACTCTCATTGCAGTGAGAAGCACAACATCTCTTTTTTGAGTTAGTTGAGTGGCGCATTATTGCTTTGCGACAATGGCTCGCTTATGATGTGATTTGACTTTATACATTGTCATATTATGACCTTGATTCTAATTAAAAGGAAAATATTGTGAGGATTATTTGATTATCAAAGTTATTAAACCTAGACATATTAAAGAGATTTAGGATTAAACCCCTAATGATATTTATTCAAATCAGGATCTTAGTCTCTCTTGGAACCGAGCTCATTAAAAGATCAAACTCTAAATTGCATATTATGCTTAGCAACCGAGCTCAAACCTTAATTAAGTTAAATCTTTGAAATTCGAATTAATCAAACATATTGAGTCACTTATAACTTTATCGGGTGCCTCCAATTTGTTTTAATCCTTAACCGATTTACATTATTTGTTAACCAAGTTGTTTATATTGTTGATTGAATTGAATGTCATTGTGATCCGATCAAGCTCATATCTGAGCTAAGTGACCCGAGTTCACCATTTATTTACCCGAGCCAGTTTGATCTTGTCAGGCTCATGACATTTGCTTCATGTAGATCACTTTTGATTAGTGGGATCTACGAGCCCCGAGAATTTGAAGACACGTATTTGGACCTTTTGAGATTTCGAGACCGTGATCGTGACTTGCGACTAAGATCAGTGAACAATAGATTGTGACTCGAGATCTCATGAACCACGAACACGTAAAATTTGGCCACGTCAACTTCCCACATGAACATTAAAAAAGTATTCTATATGTTCAAACCTTCACTACTCATAAAATCATGAAACCCCATGATCATGGATAAACATGAGCATGTGATTTGTCAAGAAATGCAACCCATCATTGGACCATGTGTCCTCTCTATGTAACCATAATGAAGCCATGTGGTGCCCAACTATGAAAACACGTTGATCAACTCATTTTGCCATGTGTCAACACTAGCAAATAATCATTTATCAAACTCAAAACCTTTTAAATGGTTTAATCATTGGTCGCCATGTTTATGTGGGATCAAAGTGAATGCAAAATGGATCGGTCAAGCTCGTGGGATCACATAGTCATGATGACCATTCAATGGTAACAACAAAGATCCTTTGCATACGTGAATGGAGATCCCTGCAAACTAATCAACTAGACAGAATATAGCCATGATCCGAAAGCGACCATGAGGAGAATTTAAAAATGAGGCCTTTTTTCAGAAAACCGTTAAAATGGGGAGAAAGGAACTAGTCTTCCAGCCTCAAAATAAAAAAATAAAAATAGTAAACAAACGAGACAAGAGATCGGTTAGAAAAGAGAGAGGATGCTTGAGAAATACACAAGAGAAGAGAACACAGAACGGGGGAAGGAGAGAACAAGAGAGTAAGGATTTGGGAGATTTCGGAAGTTAGATTTGTGAGCAGTAGAGAACAACAATAGAGGGAGGGCAGAACAAAGATCACAAAGAAAACAGTGAGAGAGAGATCTGGTGCAAAGAGAGAGAGAAGAACTCGTGAGAAGAGAAGTCTGAAGGAGAGCAGTCTGATCTGTGAACAGAGGAAGAAGGAAAATAAAGGCAGAATTCGAAGCTCGAGTTAGCATCACTACCAAGTTCCATTTGATCCTTGTTTTTATTTATGTGAATTGTATGAATGTGAATTAGCTTAGTAGATAACTCTTAGTTGTTTTGGATCATATAGTGAATGGATTTCCTTAGTTTTGTTGATAAATTGTTTGGGTAAGAACAAAACAATAATTAAACTCTGATCATTGTCTGATTGTTTGAGTATTCAAGTAGAATGATCAGCCTTAGTTAATAAGACGAATAACCTGAGAGAAAATTGTCACTCTTGACAGTTGTGAACTTAAGAACTCCTTAGATACTTTGATAGATCGTTGTGACTTGAACTGTGATGAATCTTTGATCGAGTCACTTCTATAAAGTCATTTAGTTCAGCCCAGTCAATGATTTAGAACAAGAAACTAGAAGAGAACATTTTTGAGATGATTTCATTTCCTTTTGGACAATAGTTGTACTATCATGGTTACTGAAACATGTGAAAACTTAAAGAAAACAGAGAGAAGATAGTTGTGAACATTAAATGGAATTAGTTAAATCTAGAAACTGTTTAGGTCTGTTAGAATAATAAGAGACGGAACTGTAACTTAATAGTTGTTTAACCAAGTCATTATATAGATTTATTAATGAGATGTGAATAAACAACAATAAAACCATGAGAGATAAAATTGTAGTTGAACCTTTAAGAGTTTAACAAAAGTTAAGAGGAGTTTAGGTTATTAAAACATAGGAGTTGAATGATTGTGCTTAAACAACAACTGTTACACATGATCTGATGGAAAGAATGTTGAATAAACCATGAACTTTATTTTAAAACTACAGAGTTGTGAAATAAAAATTGTAATAATACAAATTGATCAACAACCGAATCAGACTTGAAAACTAAAAACAAAAGTAAAATCCTATGGCATTAAATATGACTTCTACATTTAGGATATCAGTTTAATAAAATCTTATTATAGGTTATGAGTTAAAAATATATATATATATAGAGAGAGATGAGATTTGCCTTTTCTAATAGGCTAGAGATCTGATTATGTACTTATATTGGTTATAAAAGAAATATACTTCATGCTTTATTGATTATATATGGTTGTTATTGTTTGTTATTGCTCTAAACCTTGTATAAAGTATTGATTAACCATGGAACACATAAAACTGAAAGATATGAATATGGAAACTATTACATACACTTTATAGTCTCATGTACGTGAAAGCAAACCTAGTTTAGGATCTTTGCAATAATGATCTCTTTGGGTGGTATGGGACACACAAGAAGGTTAGGATTGTTTGTGTCCTATTCATGGCTTGTATTGTGTTGTTACTTCTAGTTTCATCTTCTATATTTTATCATGGAGATACAGATGTCATGTTGTAAACTACTTATGGGGAAAAGGGTGAAACTAGAGAGATGTGTACATGAACTAGGGAGTGACCTGTATAGATAGGTGGGTAACCTAATGCAATGGTTCACATATGACAAGTGCTAGGGGTAGGTGTAGACTGCAGATAGACTCAAAGTCTTCCCTCTTGTGGAGTCGGGTAAGACTTAACATGCCCTAGTTCGTTGTCGGATTTCAATTAGGGAGTACCTTCTATCATCCTAAGTCTTTTGGCCAAAAGCATTATTAATACTTATTATTATTCTAGGAGATATTTACTCCTACCCTGCTCATTAGTCTTTTGTTTGGTGACTGGAATTACACATGGTGATCTCTCTTATTGTATCGATTTCTCGCATCTTCCTTCTCATGAAGGGAAGGGCCGCTCTCATTTCGTGAAAGAGGTGTGGGGACCTAAAAGGTTGATGATTGGAGGTAAAGCACTCCGATGATACTCTTTCTCCTATGATGCAATGGACTTCATGATGGATCTCTGAGGGAATGGCGACATGATGTCATGATCATAGATGTGCTATTGTATTCTTGATATGTATTTTGTATTAAAGACATTTGGATGTAAAACCTTTGTACACTTGTAATCTATTGAAAATGGAATACTTAAAATGTAACTCATTCTCATGAAAGTGATGACTCATGTTTATTGAGCCAAAAAGAATGTAACTTTGCATATTTTAATAAAAGCTATTGAAAGTTATTTTTGTACAATGGATTATTGAGAAAGCATAATATGAAGTGGATTGGTATTATTGTAACACTTGATCATTAAAGGATAAATACATGCTTGTACTTCTAGATTACTTGTTATGAGTTAACTTAATGGGTGAACATGATGCAAATCAAATTTGGTTTATTATTCTCATTGTGTTTAAAGGAATAAATTGAGTTGCACATATTTATGGACAATGTACTCATCAATTAATGAAGTCATAAACTATGAAGGAATAATAGGATGCAATTGAACAAGTGAATAAAGAATTAACTTCACTTTTATATTCTTGTATTGCTCTTGTTTGTAATGAATGAAAAAATGATTAAGTGGCTAAACATGCTTAAGGAATTAATCTACAATGCCTTAGTTAATTGGGTGAACAATTAATATGTGAAAAACACATAGTACTTTTACTTTGAGTTTCATATTGTTAATTCCATCTTTGATTTAAGAAGTAGGAATGCATGATATAATAACAAAATGATAACTCGATTAATTCATGCTTTATATTATTTGGTTCTTGCATGTGTATGTTGAATGTTAGGTGTAGGACTAGGAAATTGAGAGGCATCAATTTCCATAACTACACAAAACTTGATCCCACAATGAGGGCAACATTGGATTAGTTCAACAACCGAGAGTCCAACCACCAAGGGTAGTCCAACCTCACCACACACATATATTTTATCCTTTTTGTTTTCTAATGTTCTAATGAAGGGATATGCCGGTTGTTTGGGTTTCTAATTTATTGTAGGTGATTATAGGTCATCTCAAAGATGTGTGAGTAAGAGTGACATGAAATGACGATCATTACTAAAAATATCAACACATAAAGTTGTAGAGACTATTAAAGGTCAAAGACCATAAAGTTATAGCTCATGACTGTATAGATCATGTATGGATCATATATAAGTTATACGGTCTCGCCCCTATTGGGTTTTTAATTATAGAACTTTCATTGTAGATTATACAATTCTAGATTAACCAGCTTTTACTATCATGCATATCCATATAATCCTCGATTTATCCTATAAAACTAAGTTTATGTCTCTTCTTGTGTATTTAAGTAGGTACTTATCACTTTATACATTGTTATATGTAAGAATACATTATTTTGAATACAAATGATTAATATCAGAATTTAATTAGATCAAAGTAATATGTTTGTTACAAACTCTTACACCTAGTAATAAAATAAGTACAAAAATTAATTAAGGTGTAAAAATTTGGAAAACCGACTCTTAAATCAATTTCATTGCTCCAACCCTAATGGATTTAGGGTTTTATAATATGATGAAATGTTGCATTCACTCCATTTATATTCACACATTTGCACATGCTTCTCCTTTATGCCATTTTGGCATAGTAATCATATTAATCACACACCCATTCAATACAATGAGCTTTCCCCTACTTATAACTATTGTATTCTCATGGATTCTTCTCCACCCCATGCTTATATATTTCCTTTTATGGTAGATCATAATACATATGAGGTATCTTTGAATGATATAGAAATCCAAAGTGCAAATTATTTTGATTATGATCAAGATGAGGAAGACTGTGTATACCAAGAATGAGTTAAACTCATGTCTAACTTTTGAGCCCAACTTCATGAAAATCATCATCATATTGAGCCTCTCATTCAAATTTTGTTAGCTACTAAACTCACTGATTATCAACCCTCTAACGAGTAATAATTTTTATACAACTTCCTTTATCTTCTATACCTACATCCACCATACCCACATTAATAGTACCTACTTCCTTAGGGGATTCTATTCCCCCAATTCACAATATTTTCATGACCATTCCTATGACTATTATTGTACCAACATATCCTATCTACATAGTTAATACCTCACACACACTTCTTCTTCTAACACACATGCTCTTAAATCTCTTGTTCATAATTTACAAGCTCAAATTTTGTAATTACAATAGGGTGCATATGCTTCCTTTCATACTATGGATCCTACACAATTGCTCCATAATCCACTTACACCGACGTGGCCTCCTACCCTTTACCTCTTGGTTTTTTGGATCCTAAGTTTCCTATCCATGATGAAAAGGGTGACATTGAAGAGCATATTCATAAATTTATTGTTACTTTCTTGGACTATTCATCCAATGAAACCTTTCTCAATAATATCTTCCCTCATAGTCTCAAGGATTTTTCCCTACAATAATTTTATGATCGACCTATGCATTTTGTTTGAACTTTGACTCATTTTGAAAATCAATTTTTTGTATAGTTTTTTAATCAACATTTGAGACAAAATATCTTAAACTCAAATTGCTAAAATGAAACAAGGCCCCAATGAACTCGTTGTTGATCATGTGCTACATTACAAGACTATTTTTACTAAGATAAGCAATATCCTAGACCATAGTGAACTATAAGATATTTTGAATAGAGTCTCTTGGTCCCTTTGCAAGAATCAATTATTTTTGACAACTTCAATTCTTTTGATAAATCAGTGTGAAAATATCAAAGAGCATGAAGTTAATATACTTAACATGAATAAACTTATGTATATGGTTAGATCTTCTAACCCCTAATCACAAATTTAAATGCAATATTACTTTTAATGCGACACCAATGATGATAAATTTGATGTAAAATCCATAATAAATGTTGTATCTCATCCTACAAATCTACAATTATAATATTCTCGATGATTATTCACACATTTACCTCACCCATCGCAATAGGTGCTTCAATAATTAATCACGTGTAATATTGTAGTTCTCCCTCCACTACCGTGAGGTGAATCCAAGTGCCCCTCATGGTACAAAATTTGATTTTAGTTCCCATTGTGACTACCATTGGTGTATTTGTCACCCTACTAATGGTTGTTTTAAGCTTCATCGCATCATACAAAATATCTCTATTGCTTGTATCATTGAATTTGAGACCCCATCTTAACAAAAACTTACTAATGACAAAGCAAAACTCACTATATTTAGCCATCCAATGTCCGGCATTGCTACTACAAAAATATACCTTGGAGGTACACAATGTTTCCCACGCTATATCAACTCCACCTTCTTATGATCACACTTTAAATACTATGATTGATACCACCCTTCCATGAAAATTATCATTTTCAATGATACAAATATGGTACATAGTTTTGTTTCTAATTCACTATATACTCCAGCCTTGTTTGTTTGGCATCTTATCCACAATGTTTTGGTTGTTCATAATAATCCCCATAATTTTTACACTTTCAAATTACTTTTATCCCTTGGATTTACCAAAAAATATATTATTGTTGATCTTATAAACAAAATTGGGCATATTTTCTCCCTTTTATGTTTGTCTCTACTACTTTCAACCTCACATTTTTAACAACATATTCTATTCCTTCCTGTAACATGATCTTAGTTTGTTCTCACTTTACACCTTCATAGTTATACCTTTGGTATTACATCAATGTGTCAAGTTCATTCATAATAGTTAAGTGGTTATAATTAGGGTTATTACGTTTGAGGAGCTCACAATGTCATGGTTCATCCACACCTACATTGCCTTTACTCTTAGCACTTGCACTTCCACACCATATATTGTTCCTCATCATGTGCCTCATGAGATACCTCTCAAGTGCATATCAACATAGTTATTATTTATATCACACTCTTCCTATTTGGTCACATCCTCATCGAACATCTATCCTGGACCATTTGTTTGGTCATCTACATTGCATACTTCTTCTAGGAATTCATATTCTCCTAGATATCACACTCGATCGCTGTCTATGCAAACTACTCATCACGGGTCTTCCCACCATTGATATTATACAATATATCCCATGGATCACCCACTAATTATACATACACAACCCTCAAATCTACTCATGATTGTAGGGCCTATATCTTCTTCACCATCTAAGTGCAATATGTCACTTCATGGGGATCTCATCGAGTAACTATGATGCTACCCCATTTTATTGTACATAGAATTTTCAAAATGTTGCAAAAACATTCAAATAATCACATAATACAAAAACATTCAAATATGAGAAAAATAAAACACCGGACATGTTCTAGTTTATTTGGCTAGATTATTACTTTATACATGTTTTTTTATCACATTTATTTGATAGATAACATATTTGTTCTTTACACATATGAATTCACATGATATATTGAGTTTAATGTAGGAAATTCATATCTTGTTACACAATAATAGGATCCATCTTGGTTCCTTACACTACTCTCTTGGGGGCATCCCTCCATGCTATACAAGTGTTTTTTTTTCATTATATGCTACTTTACACCTTCCTCATCATGCTTGATTACATACATAGTGTTTATTTCATGGGTACACATATATTATTCTATGTTTTTCCCTCAAATGCTTTATCACATGTGCATCAAAATAGGAGGCATTCATCGAGTTATTTTTATAGTTATAGTTTACATAATACATGAACAAATTATTACATGGTTCATATCCTCAAAAAAGTTCTGAAGTGAAATGTGGTAGAGTTCAAACAAGGTCAAAATTATATAGTATGCTCATGCTTGTGGCACTCGTCTCCTAACCATTTGTTATACATTCCCGATAGAGGGTAGATTAACTCAATGTTCTAATTTATATAGATTCTATAAATTTTTTACAATATTTTTTACATATTTATAGATAGAGATAACATAGTTTGAGTAAATTATAGTAGATATGAGTACTTCATTCCTTCTCCATGACACTATTCAAATTCAATTGCAAAAATAGGGTTTAGGGGCATGGGACTCCTTCTCCCATTTTATTTTACAAAATCATCATAATTAGTTTCATTTACAGTAACACATTATGGGTACATGGCAATGTCTATTCCATCCAAGGTTTGATTGTTTAAAAATTGTACAAATTGGGCCTAGATCCATCTATAATAGTGTTGTCCATGGGTTTAGTGGAAATAATTTAAGTGATTAGAATATTCGTAGATTGATCCTTCCACTTCTCTCACCGAATTCCCAAATGAGGAAGGTATTGAAGAAGATGAGTTCTTTGTAGACTAAATTATTCCTCTCCACAAAACTCGAAAGGGGAAAACATGGCTCATCCCCTTTCTCCAAAAAAAGTTACAAACATGACAACTGCACACATATGGCGAGTCCATGGTTGTCCTCGAAGGATGTTATAAGACAAATGTAAGTTGAATATTATGACTTTGATGTATGAGGAGGCATGGTAATAGGTAACCATATGTAACCCTTGAGGTGTATCTATTAATAGCCATACCCTTGACACATCCTTCGAGAGGTGTTAAAATTGTTGATAATATAGTCAAATATCTTAATAAAATAAAGAGAAACAACAAAAGTACTATATATTTCACTTATGAGGTCTCAATTGACCCTAGTGTTGCCAATTTGAATGGAAATTAAAAGGGAGGATCATTTATATGAAATAAAATCTCATCAAGAACCATGCAATCAAGAGGGAAGTAGATGCACATAAATTAAGATCAGTTTGAATGAATGCAACTTCACATTGGCATATGATACTCTCTTTTGAACCATACAAGGTAGGATCATGCCCCAAAGAAAGTGGAGGATGATTATTCGTGGTGAATAGGGTGAACGTGAGGTGCTTGTGATGCTTAAGTGAGGTACAAATAAGCTTAAGTAATGTGATTTGAATTGGGAGATTAGAGAGTTCTACGAGGGGGTCATAATATTTAAGATTGGATGTGTAGCAGGATGAACTTATGGTATATTAGTTTGAAGAGGTTATGAAGGTGTGGGGCTTGCAGATTGATCATTTTTTTAATGTTTTTCTAACATCTCTATGGGAATAGCCATAGTAGAATAATATTCATAGGGGACAATGACATAACGAACAAAAGGGATAGGATTAGATGGGATCAACCATGCATGCACATATTGTCAATGGTTTCTAGATGGGAATTGGATATGGAGGAATTGATAGACAAGATTGATCATGTAGAAGAATTTACATAGGGGTCAATCGTGTTGATTTGGAAAATAGAATTTGGATATGATGCTTGTTTATCCGATGGTTGAATTGTAGATTATGGATATACGTTTTGTAAGTTATAAAGCCGAGTAGAAAAAGGATATGTATGCTCAATGTAAGAAATAATGCCTTTAGTACCTTGTATGTTAACCGTGTTTTCCACATATGTATTAGTAGAAGGATATGAGGTATCAACAACATTAGTGGAAGCATTATTGTTCGAGTAGGAGATGAAGTAGGTTATTCAGATTTAGAGTGATTGAGGAGTGGTTCATTATAGATTTTAAGGTGTTTTTTATTAATAAACCAAATAATGTTGATCGCATTGTTGGGATTTATCGCAGCCTTAATAACTTCATCTAACCTTTCTTAATATATGGATTCATGATCGAAGTTGAAACCAAGGAGGAAGGTATAAGAGAAATATGAAAGGGAACACAATTTTTCATAAAATTGACCTCAATTAGTATGCCACTAAATTTCATTGTGTCATTGAGGAAGGGGTTGAGAGGGGTCTACATCCATGCTAGATAATAATGGTAAACATCACTTCAAATCCTTAGACAAAGGTTGGTGACAATGAGTATAGGAGGAAGAATGTGAGTGAGAACCTCCTTGTGGTTTAGGAGTTGTATGATCAATGTTATGGATGGTATTATTAGAAGAAGTGATTTAAATAAGAGTTTTGTGACTTTTTCATCTATGGATTTTTTTATTTCTAGGATGCAGGAGAACATGTAAATTATTAGGTAGTTTTTGCTTGGGGAAGTATTTTCAAATTCCCTCATGAGATAGTCTTGGCATTTACCTTGCTCGAATGCTTCTTCCAATGTGGTAGGAGAGAAGGATCTCACATTGTATTGATGGTGAGGCTTGAGGTCTCTACGATATAGTTGAAATAAATTATCATTAGGCATGTTATGTCTAGCCTTAGTGGATAAGGTTTTCCATATTTTTATGAAGGCTAGTGTAGACTCATTTTCATTTTTGGTAATTAGTTAAGGCATTGCTATTATTTTTAGGAAGATAATTGTATTGAAATTCATTCAAAAGAGTGGTAATTAGGTGTTCAAGGTTGAAAAAAATATGATCTATAAAAGTTAGATACAAATCCAAAGCATCTCTTGTAAGGGATTTAGACAAGATCTTGATGGCTACGTAGGAATTCAATTCAACCCAATACATATAAAGGTTACCAAAATATTTGATATGAAGGGTAGGGTTGGTAGATCCATCTTAAGAAATGGAAGAAATGATTCCTAAAATATTCATGGAAGAAACGGTTAAAGTAATAGGTTCTATTTGAATATATTGAAGGATAGATAGGAGGTTGGGTAATGGGTACTCCATTTATATCAACCAGGATGGGTGAGGAGTTCATTGGTTTGCCATGCTCCAAGAGACCATTTGTGGTTGGCTAGTGAGTTGGGCCAAGTTGTTTTGCATTTGTAAAAGTTGAATAGTTGTTGTAATTTTTGTTGGCTTAAGCAATCAATAAGATGAATGATTATTTGAGTAGGATCATTGGATGAAGGAGTAATAGTGTTGTTTGTAGTATTAACATTTCCTATTCTTACAGGAGGCTTTATGAGATTAACATATGGGTCTAATTTGTTAGAAAGGTAATCCTCAATATGATTTTGTAGCATATCAAGTGCTGAACCTATAAAATTAGGGAATTTCTAAATAAATTTTTGGATAGGATGATGATAAAAGCGCAATATTCTCTTGTTTCCTTTCTCTTCTAGATCAAAGAAAGGATTATGAGTACTAGACCTGGTGTTCATACTATGGTTTGGTTGATTTTGCTTCTTATTGTTGATAACTCATATGGTTAGGCAATCAATATAATGAGGGATGAGCCTAAAATAATTATCAAGTTCATATTTAATGTTGATATAAATATACTAATTAGAGGAAGAATCAACAAATTCATTGTTAAGATACTCCATTGATGAAGGTTTTTGAGTAATGGGTGACTGAAAATGAGTTCCTCGAAAAATACTTATAACGAGATTGGTCATACAAAAAAATTACATAGAGGCTAATGGAATTAGGGTAATTTATGAGAGACAAGATGCGAAAGAAATGGGATTGGTCAGACGGGAGGTGCACAATGTTCAATGGCGTCATGATATATAAAAGGAAAGTTGTGAAAAATAACCTAATAAGATTGCATATATAGATGGTATGTAGGGTTCGTGATACAAAGTGCCCTCCATTCACTCTTATCAACACCAAAAATGCATTATAATATTCAAGTTCAACTTGTATAGTCACTTTTCCCCAATGAACTATAACCTTGCTTAAGAAGCCAATTTTGCCCAAAAAAACTAAAATGCATAAAATTACCAAACCAAGGCCAAAATAACTTTAGACATGCTTATATCCATCAAACAAACTTGATTAAGATACCCATTTAGTTTCATATCATCATTTTCTCCTATTTGCCTTATAGACCTCAAAACAACCCCAGTAACCCTCCAAAATGAGTTTTTTTGACAAAAATAAAAAAATATTTACCTTCAATCCCAATCTGTCAAGTTATTTGGATACCTAATAATCTCAATTAAGTGTGTGAAAAGTTTCAGGGACTAATTCCTCACCAATTCACTTTTTAAGATTTTTGAATAACCCTTTTAGCCTTCTTGGTCTTCATGTTTGGAACAATCTACCATATGTCAGGAAATAGTGTTTACATATCTAGATACCAAATTTTGAGCTCATACTTTGTGAAAAATTTATACCCTAACTCCTTCCACAAGTTACCTAGCTCAACTTTCACCTTTTTGGCTTGTTCTACTAGGTCTAAACTAGGGTTTGATAACAAAATATGAGGTTTGGTCTTTATTAACTTGTTTCAACTTCTTGGGCACCTTATATTAGCTCAATACACTATTTTCAAAGCCTCCTTACTATCCCATACATTCTCGTATCCTTGTTTTTTCTAATTTTCATATTTGTCCTTATGGGTTTTCTTGACTTATTCTTACACCAACATTCCTCCTATGCTTAGTTTCTTTCCTTTTTCTTGGCTTTTTCAAATTTAATTGTACTTTTAATCACTACTCCAAACCTCTCTCCAAATCCCTTAATCAATCACTCACTTATATCTTCATAGTACTACCTTTCTTATCTTGTATGTTCTTTGAGTTCCTCTAAAGGACCGATATAGAGCAATTGAGACTCTTTAATAGCTTGGACTTAGAGAAATTCCTTCACACTCTCCCTCATTAACTCTCACTCTCTATAATCACCAATTTAATTGAATATTTATTTCTACCTTAAGATACTTCCTTTCTTAACACCTAAATTCTCTTTACTAGGCCTTCCCAATCACCGCAGACAGGTCTACAACCATCCTATCAATAGTACTCACATGTTTGGAACTCCAAATTTTATCATAAGGTTTCTTGTTTCAATGGATAATTAGGACTATCACAAAGTCAAATTCTAGGACTGTTCATACCCTTCTTTCACAAAACCCTTTAATGATACCACTTGTTCATTAGTTTCTATGACACATTGTCCTTTTTGGTACACTCTCAACCTATTAATATTATCATATCTCCTCAAATTAGGTATTATACTAACACACAAATACATTTACTTTTCAATATTCTCTAAAGCTGTGTACACACAACCAAGATTGTGTTTTTTTATGTTTATGGCCCTAATTATTCTTACTAATGCATTGAAACTTCTTGATCGTGTATAATACACCCTAATTCCACTAATAAGGCCTTCGGAATAAGTTTCAATAGTCATTTTACAAAATTATACCAAATCTCCCTTAATCTAGATCCAAAAATAAGACACATTCGAAACAAATCAGTTTCTAGGTTATTCACTTTTACTTAGGATTTATAGAGATTATAATCACTCAATCACACTTCCACATACCCCTGGTATCATGATCACAATGATCTCATTTCATTTCAAAAGTGATAACTCCTTCAAATCCACATTAAATCATGCAAGGTATTGAGTTGAGATACTAACACAAACAAGTAATTTGACCTTGTTCTAACCCTTAACACTGCTCGCAATAGTCTTTTTGGTAATCAACCTTCACATTAAACCCTATTCAAATATCCTTCAAATGTAATGTAAATTAAAAACTTTATTAAAATAGTATCAAATAAGATACATTCATGATCTTGAGCATTTAACTACAATGATACAATCATGCATAGTTCAATTTTCAAGAAGCCTCTTTATTGATCACACAATGGAGTACAAAGCTTCTCAAGCTATTTATGGTTTGGTTATAGATTTATTCCTAATTACTTAAAAACTCTCATTCTTCCTTCAATCGAATTCCTTATGGTAATTATGAAGAAGATGAAAGTGGTTATCTTTCAACCACCTAACTCACCCTTGTATAAGCTAACTATAGTGAGCTAGCACCTTGTGGGGTTAAGTAGGTGAGTTTATCACATGAATAATTATTACATTAATGTTAATCCTATACTAACACCTAGATGACTAACGTACTAACTCCTAGGCCTAGGTACATTTCAAGACTTATTTGAATATTTGAAATGTGGTTTTAGAGGGAAACCTCCAAAGACCACTTATTACGACCATAAGAGTCCAAATGGATTAGATATAACCCATGAGCACCCAAATGGACCCCAAAACACCTAATTAACTATGAAATACCAAAATTGAACTATTTACAAAGATGCTCTTGCATCATACTCCCCAAGTGGAGAGAATTGAACTATATACAATGAAGGCCTTTTCTTCCTTTTCTTCCAATTGTGCTCTACTTGTAAATTCCTTCTCTTCACTGCTATATTTTTCTCATGTTCATCAACATCATGTTTCTTTTGGTCCTCATCCTTTGTCTTCACCTTCTTCTTCATGTCTTGGTCCTAAAAAATGAGGATGTCTTCTCTTTGTCTCTTCATTTGAGCTCTTCTAAGAGTTGTTTCTTCAATGTTCTTCACCTCTTTAACAGAATACCTACAAACACACATGTAAACAAAACCTTAGATGAAAAACCAAGAGAATTTTGAGTCTCTTCACCCGATTTCTTATTTTTTTCTCTTCACTTTGAGTTTTCCCATCCATCATGACAACTTTCTCTTCATTTCTTCACCATGCAAATCACATTCAAGTGCTTGTAACTCAACTTCCAATTGCTCTTTTCTCACATACACAAACTAAAAACAGATTTTCCATATTGTCTCTCAATTTCTTCCTCAAAAATGAATTCATATTTCACTATTTCTCTGGTTTTTCTTCTTCTTGCTTACATTTCATCCTCTTCATCCTTCTTTCTTATTCTTTTATCCTTATTGTCACTGTATTTTCTTCCTTCTCTCTATGAGTGACCTTATAGGCCACTTAACCACCTTCCTTATCACTATTTCAAGACCTTGTAATTGCATTTATCTTACTCTTTTCATCAACATTTCTAGTTTCTCCATATCTTTTCTCAATTCTCTTATCTCTTGCTCCATCCACAATCTTCTCTTTTCATGTAGCTTTCTCATTCTCTCTTCTTTTCTTTTCTCTCTCTCATCTATCTCTATTTATTATTATTGATTATGAACTCAAGTAATTTCATCATCAACTTCACTTTAAATCTTAATCCATCTTTCTCAAAAAAAAGTCTGTTTCACCTTGTTTTTAAGTCTCACTTAGGTACTTTTGCACATCTAATCTTTTGACTTCCTTGTTTTCTCTTTTTCTTTTCTATCTATTTTCCTCACTTTCCTCTTTATCTCTTTAAGGAGAAACCTATCACTTTATTCCACCCTCTCATAAGAAGGTAACAACTAGCTCAAACCATTTCAATCAACTCATCCAAATTGACAAAGAACCTATATACAAATGCTTCTCAACAAAATCAAATTTACCTCCAAATTGAATACTTCAAATTTATTGATCTTCCCGCTCTCGATACCACTATGATGCAAAGTACCTTGCATACACTCTTATAAACACCAAAAATGAATTATAAGCTTCAAGTTCAAATTTGTATAGCTAATTTTTCCCAATGAAATATAACCTTGCTTAAGAAGCCAATTTTTCCCAAAAGCACTAAAATGCATAAAATTACTAAATCAAGTCCAAAATCACTTTTAACATTCTTATATCCATAAAAAAACTTGATTAAGCTACCCATTTAGTTTCATATCATCATTTTATGCTATTTGCCTTATAGACCTCAAAACAACCTTGTAGCCCTCCAAAATGAGTTTTTGAAAAGAATCACAACATATTCACCTTCAAGACTGATTGTCAATTTATTTGGATACCCATTAAGCTCAATAAATTGCATGAAAATTTTTAGGGACTAACTCCTCACCAATTCACTTTTATTCTCTTTTTAGCATTTTTTACTAGCCCTTCTGGCCCTCCTAGTCTTCATGTTTGGAGAAATCTACCAAATTTCAAGAAAAAATGTTTACATATATGAATACCCATTTTTGAGCTCATGCTTGTGAAAATTTTTATACCCTAAATCCTTCCACAACTTACTCAACCCAACTTTCACCTTTTTGGCTTGTTCTACTAGGTCTAAACTAAGGTTTGATAGAAGAATCTAGGGTTTGGTATTTATCAACTTGTTTCAAATTCTTGGGAACCTTATATTACCTTAATACACTTTGTTCAAAGCCTTCTTTCCATCCCATGTATTATCTTATCCTTGTTTTTGCTAATTTTCATATTTGGTCCTTCTAGGTCTTCTTGATTTATTATTACACCATCAGTCCTCCTATGATCTTTTTCTTGGATTTTTCAAACTTAATTGTACTTATTATCAATTCTCTACAGCTCTCTTTAACTCCCTTAATCACTTACTCACTTATCTCTTCATACTACTACCTTTCTTCTCTTGTATGTTCTTCAAGTCCCTCTAAAGGACTGAGACAGAGCAGTTAAGACTCTTTAATGGCTTGGAATCATAGAAATTCCTTCACACTCTCCCTCACTACCTATCACTCTCTCAAATAACAAATTTAATTCACTATTTGTTTCTACCTTAAGGAACTTCCTTTCTTAACACCTAAATGCTCTTTACTAGGCCTTACTAATGACTGCACTCTCAAGGCAAGTCAAGATTATGAAGTAGTTATGATATTATAGAAGTTCCTTTCACTCTTTAGGTCTTCAACCATCCTATCAATATTACTCATATACTTGGAATTCCTTTATCAACTTTCCTTATAAGATTTTTTTGTTTCAAGGGCTAATTAGGACTATGACAGAGTCAAATTCTAGGACCGCAAATACCCTTCTTTAAAAAACCCTTCAATGATCCCACTTGCTTAATGATTTCTATGACATCTTGTCATTTTTTGTATACTCTCAACCTATCAATATTATCATATCTCCTCCAAGTAGGTATTATACTAACACATAAATACATTTCCTTTTCAAATTCTCCAAATGTGTACACAAAACCAAGATTATGTTTTTTTAATGTTTTTGGCCTCAAGTCTTCTTACTAATGCATTGAAACTTCTTAATCATGCACAATACACCCTAATTCCACTAATAATGCCTTTTGGAATAGTTTTCAATAGTTATTTTGAAAAATTATACCAAATCTCCCTTAATCTAAATCCAAAAGTAAGACATAGTCTCAAACAAAGCGCTTTCTAGGTTATTAGATTTTACTTAGGATTTACAGAGATTATAACCACTCAATCAAACTTCCACACACCCTAGTATCATGATCAAAATGATGTAATTTCATGTAAAAGTGATAACTCCTTAAAATCCAAAATCAATCATGCAAGTGACTATCACAACAAAGTTCTAGTTGAGCTACTTACACAAACAAGTAATTTGACCTTATTATGACCCTTAACATTGTTACGTAATAATATTATTTAGTGATAAAACTTCACATGAAAACCTATTCAAATATCCTTCACCTATAATTTCAATCAAAAACTTTATTCAAATATGATCAAATAAGATACATTCATGATTTTTGAGCATTTAACTACAATGATACAATCATGCAGATTCAGTTTTTAAGAAGCATCTTTATTGATCACACAATGGAATACAAAGATTCTCAAGCCATTTATGACTTGATACAAAGTTCTTCCTTATTACTTCTAAAACCTCTCATTCAACCTTCACTCGAGTTCCTTATGGTAATTATGAAGAAGATGAAAGTTGTTATCTTTCAACCACCTAACTCACCCTTGTGTAAGATAACCATATTGAGCTAACACCTTGTTGGGTTAAGTAGGTGAGTTTATCTCATGACTAATTATTACATTAATTTTATGCCCATACCAACACCTAGATGAATAACATAATAACTCCTAGGTATATGGTACATTATAAGACTTATTTGAATATTTGAAATGTGGTTTTGGAGGGAAACCTCCAAAGACCACTTATTACGACCATAAGAGTCCAAATGGACTAGATATACCCCATGAGAACCCAAATAGACCCCACAACACCTAA
This sequence comes from Taxus wallichiana var. yunnanensis, assembly GCA_018340775.1. NCBI lineage: Eukaryota > Viridiplantae > Streptophyta > Pinopsida > Cupressales > Taxaceae > Taxus > Taxus wallichiana. The sequence goes on along the minus strand of CM031239.1, from coordinate 208,365,651 downwards.
TCAACTATGAAATGCCAAAATTGAACTATTTACAAAGATTCTCCTACATTAGTTTGATGGCATAAGGTTGGGGAAATTGATCATAAATGGGATCAACCATGCAAATAATTTTACTCATTGGATGATTGCATAAGAGATGTAAAAATGATAACCTAGAGTAAATCTAAGTTGATATAGGGTAAAATAAGATTCTTTCCAGGTTCACTAGAATGTATGATGGGATAAGATGGATCCTCACTTGGTTTCTAATATGAGGGATCAAATATAGGTATGCACATAAGATATAGATACCAAATATGCTCAAGGAACGCAAGGTTCATAATTCCATATGATAATAATTATAACCATAAGATAGCTATAATATTCTAAGGCCTATATCTAAAGTAAAGATAGGTATCCTTCTAGGATTCAAAAGATAGATAGAAGCGGTATAATATAAATAAGAAAAATCAATAGACTAAAACAATCACACATTAACTCTAATCTAAAGTAATAAATGTTCAACCATACACATAATAATCATAAGATAAATGATAAAGAAGATTAGAGATAGTTACATATGGTGTTATCGTTGATGCATTGATCCTCCCCAAATAGAACAAAACTAAGAGAGAATCACAATGGGTGGAGAAGGGGAAGCACAATAAGGATACCTCTAATCCCAGCTCACTATGGTGACAAAATTACAAGAGGGAAAGATCCAAAACCTCAAAGCTAACAAGTAAATGTAAACATGTTTGAAAGTGTCTAATGCACCTATGTGAAGTGATGATTTGATACTAAAATGACAAGAAAATATGTGTATATATACAAGGATACTTAAAATATGACCAATGGGATTGAATGTAGTCAATCCTCTCGGTGGTAAAAATAATAAATCCCAATGCAATCGACCATGGTTGATCCCATCAACTTTGGGAGAAACCTAGAGGTAAGGGTGTAAGACAATGGGGAATGGAGGGAAAAGAAAGAAGAGAGGTATGAAAAAGGTTTAGGATGACCAAAAGTGATGGAAAGACTAGGAATGAACAAAGAAAAGTGGTCATAATGATAACAACTTGTGAAAAATGGAGGAAGCAAAATGAGGATAAGGTAATTATGGTTTAATGAACAACATAGTGATATATCTCCAAGGTGTTGTGGTCTAGTCCTTGTGGCCAATCCTGATCACCCCCAATATTGAAAAGGCCCTTTAGGTACTCGCTAAGGAGGATAATACATTAACAACCCATGTATAAGAGAAAATGTTAGAAAGTGTAAAAAATGAGGTGTATATAGGACGAAAGTATTGATCAAAGCCTAAAAAAGCACCTTTTGGTTTATGCTACTTTTCTAGACTCAAAAAGGTTGGGCCACCTATTTTTACGCTTCTTAAATATCATGTGTAGGGTAAATATTAAGAGCCCCCCAAAAAAAAAAAAACCATAGAAACTATTTGAAAAATATTCAAAAACCACTTTAGAAATTATGGTGAATCATAGGAAAATATGTTTCACAAGGTTGGTGAATTTTGTAGCATTATAGACTATACAAATTTCCATCCGCATCCATGGCTTAACCATCTATATGTATTGTTACCAATCATTTGCACTACATATGACCATATGTACTGCAGATGATTGTATTTAATGTGTATGACTATCTATGCATGATATAAATGTATTCGGTTATCTATGCTCAAGGAAATCAAACACACAAATATATGCTATGCATATAATCGCTCATTTGCAAATACAATCTGGTCACTGCGAATGTAGATAGCTAACAACATGACATGATAAAAATGCAACCATTGACCGCCACATCTATATATACCCAGATGCATGTGTGGTTTCCCAATCATATTGTGTCACGTGTCCCCACTCGTATATAAATATGAACAAATATCGTTATTTTTCCACACTTATGTACAATATTTTTGGTGCACTCTCCCACTCATACTCCCAAGTTTTTCCAAGTTTTGATGGCTTCCTATTTGTATCCATGGTTTTATCTACACAAAAGCATAAAGAGATGGATTTTCATGAAACCATTACAAACAAAAGGCTAAATTTTTTTTTCATAACCCAATTTGAGAAGGTCTTAAATGCAATTAAGGGCATTCTAGGTTCTAAATATTTCGATCTTCAAAACCACCCAAAGAAAAATTCTGAAATAGTTCATGTCTTTATTAACAACATGCTCAAAATAAATCTTGACAAGAGGGCCACTATGGAAATGTGAATAATCTTTATTATGCCTCGAGCATAACGAAGATTTGGATGACATGCTAGAAAATTATGATTTAGTGGGACACGGTTGTTCACTACTCTACCCTTCTTGGTCTTTATCACATAAATTTTTACATGTCACAAATTTCAATACATTGGAGGATCACTTTTTTACTCTTCTAAATTTCATTACTAAATTGGTGAATCATGAATCTAATGATATCATAATACTTCCAAAGTTGCTCGAATTGGATACCTTCAAGGCATCAATTTCACTCTATGGGGAACACTAGAATATTGAGTAATACATTAAAGAAAAGCTTAAAAACCCTTTTGAAACAAGCTAAAACTCAAGGGTTTAATGTTTCTGATAAAGATGTTGATTGTCCTAGATGCTAGAAATGAATTACAGACATCCCACAATATAATGGGTTTTTGTATAATGGATTTTTTATAATGTACTATTTTCAAATTATAAATTGAAGGGAAAGGGACCCTTCAACGCTTATTTACCTATGTATTATCCAAAAATATTTTAATACTATGTTGCTAACTTCGAAGTTCAATGGTGCTTTAATATTTTCTCATATATCTATTATCATTTATGAAAGACAATGTCACAACAAATTAAAATAAAGATTCCAAAATTATTTTGCAATAATGAAGTTATAAACACAATCATATAAGGGTATTTGTAGATGGATGAAAAATATTATAAATTGAAGATGGCCGATATGGCGTGATGTCCATGTAGTTGGGTGACTGCAAGACACAATGCCATAATCACTTTGAAAATGCAGACGGTACGACTATTATCTCGAGATCTACCTTGGCTGAACTACAACTACTTATGCTTGTGATGTAGTTCTTATGTAGAAAAATGAATATTATATGTGAGGCATACCTTTGGCCTTGTAGCACTAGGAGTATATATGGTAAATATGTTGGTGATTGTGACCAATTCGAGTTTCAAGGTAGCGGCGTTATACATTCATAACTATGAAATTTATTTTAAAGTGTAGGAGAGCCAACACATAAAATTATCTTGCATCCCAATAATTTAGGCGAAAGGGTGTTTGGTGATACTCCTCAAAATCACCAAATGCCAATTTATAAAACCAAAATATTTGTGAATTAATGAAAAAGTTTCCTAAAATTTTCCTTGATCATGTGTGCGATGGGAGAGGGGAAATATTATATGATGCAATTTTTGTTTTGAAACAAGAAAGGGGTCTTCATAAAATATTGATAACACTTTCTATAGACGGTGCTTCATCAATGGTGGGGAGTGATAATGTATTTTACTCTTTTTCAAAAAGTGTGCACAATCTTATAGGCATTCTTATTATTTCTCATGATGAGGCTTTAAGTACATTAGACATTGCTAAAAATACATGAATTCTTTGTTTAGTGAGAATTTGACAAATAAGGTATATTCTTGGGTCCAAAATTATACTAAAATACATAATTAAATTATTTCTCTTCATGAACTCATGTAACTTAAAACACTTTAATTTCCTCAAATTCATGGAGTTATATGTCCTGTCAAGAGGAAACGTATTGAAAGAATTACTATATTGATACCTCCATTGTTGACTTTATGGAAAAGTGAGAAGAGTGATTCATGGTATGATAAGGCTAAGATATTTTTAGTAAAATTTTCCTTACATATGCTTGCAAATGTATTATGTGAACTAACCAAGTTGAATAAAAAAAATCAAGAAGAGAATATGGATGTCACATCTTTAAGGGTAACCATATATTCTAGTATACAAACTTTAAGTGGGTGTTTCTAAGGACTAACCGTTTTACAAATGACACAAGTTGCTTGTCTAAATTTTAGAGACCTCTACCTATGATTATTTAGAGATTATTGGTATATATGGACACATTCATAGGAATGAATTATGAATTTTGGAAATTCCAAATGTCCATGATGATTATGTTGCATACTAATATCATTAATGAAGCCTTGCATTGTGGGTCACTAGAGAGTTGTTAAAAACTTGTAAAATTTTGTTTTATAAAAATTGTAGATTGTTCACATGATTCTCGAATATGGGGTTGGATTTTAAGAAACCAATTTAGCCATATAAAAAACAATGCTTCTAAGGGTGGTTTCAAGCAGGGTAGTTGCAAAAATTGCAGAAGGAAAAAGATGGGGGTGCTCCATGCCAATTAGAACCTAGCTGCGATCCCGCTGGAAGGACAATGGGGAGCTTTGGAATCTTCTTAAAAAGGGGGGTGTTTCCAACTTCATCGAAAAAATCCAAGGGCATGACCAAAACATTTCTGTGCATTTTTCCATGGATTGGAAGGATAGGAAGGTAAAATATGGGGGTCATCATGTGCTGATGAATGAGGAGCTAATTATTGAGGTGACTGGGCTCGATTTGGATGGCTTACGGTTTTTTAGCAAAAGGGTTGAAAAAATTGCAAAAGAAAATAAGTTTTTGAAGAAGGGGAGGAGCTCATCTTTGTTGTGGCAGGCGTCAAGGTAAGTTCCATTCCGAAACCCTACGATGAGATTACTAAAATGATGGTTCGATTCATCTCCCTTGAAGGGCGATTTTTACTATTCCTACCAAGCACTTGGTCTTCCTCAACCATTTTAGGAGACAATTTACGTTTGTTTCTGAATTACCTCTTGAATTCACTTGAACACTCCATTCTTAATTTCCAAAAGCATACCTGTGGCCATCCCCCTCCAACAGTGGCTCATCTTCCTCCTGCATAAACTCTACCTCTCCAAATTCCCTACCATTCCTATCTCCCCCAGCGACCCACCCTCTCCCATTCTAACTGCTCCTTCGAACAACCCAACCACCTCTTCCAAGGCCAGAGCTACCAAAACTAAGAACCCAAAACTCAAGTAAAGTGGCCTCTCCTCCCTCTACCCGTGTTCTCAGGAGCAACAAAGAAATGGAAGTTGTTCAAAATATTTTACACATTAGCAATGCTGGTTAGGATAATGCCTCACAAGATGAGAGGGATAATACTCTTCTCAGACTGGACTTATTGGAAAAGGAGGTTGTGAATATTAAGAAGGAGTTGCATCAATTAACCAAGTAGAAGGGGAAGAGAAAGTGAATGATGATGTAGATATTGAAATTGATCAGACTGAGGATATTTACAGAAATTTGAACTCATTGGAAAATAGATTGGGGAGGGCCAAAGATCAGACATGATCATAATATGGCCATTTTCAATGCCATTAGTGAGTTCCTAGAGCAATAGGTTAGAAGCATTTCAATGTTGAGCGGGATCCCTGAAGCCATTTGGGGGACTGAAAAGGAAAGAAATTAGGCTATCTCAAAGTTGAACATGAATGATCCAACGCACACTACCACTCTGGCGCTATTCACTTCTTTGCACACAATAAAATCAAGGATTGATAGGGCCTCTAAGAAATAACACCCCTTGGTCTAGCTGGTTTCGTTTTAGTTGCTACTGTTTTGGACAGAATGTTTTTTTGGCTACTTAATTGCAGTTTTTTCCATGTTTTGCTTTTTCCTAGTAGCTACTATTTGGGTTACTGTTGGAATTTATATTTTATCTGGATTCTGATCCTCTTTTGATGTTTTTTTCATGTTTGATCTAGTTGTTGAGCCTTCCTTGTAACTGGGTATAGTCCCTCCAAAACTATTTTCCATTAATAAAAAAATTATAGATTGTTTAATTGAAATATTCCCAAATATTTCATTTTAAAATTCTATAAAGTTATTTATCACTTGTCATTATCAAGAGGATGTACATACTAAAGAAGATAATTCAAAGTGGCGTATTCTCAAAAGAATTGAACACTTTCGTGGCACAATTTGTGTGAGGGAGAAGAAAAGCCTTTTTTTGGAAGTTTGTTTATAAGAGTTGTATAATTTTTTTGATAATCTCCACTTTAGTTGTGAAAGATCCCACATGAAGGAGGCTTGAAGGGTTTTTGTGCCACAAATTCACAAACAAGCTTTCAGATACAACAAAACTATAACAAGCAATACTTACCATTCTAACATGTAGAGTGGCATGTGAGAGGGGATTTTATAGATAAAATATATTCAAAGAAAAAAATCTCGTTGGATATATTGGATGCCTTGATAAAAGTAATATTGACATGACTTCATAAATCAATGGTGGACTAGAATAGGGTTTATAAATTTTAGAAATATTTCAAACAAGGATTTAAAATATCTTAGAATGTTTTATATTGACATATTTGTAATGATGTTGTATTCTATATGAGCCAATGAATACTAGATTTTTGTTTACACTAGTTATTTAGTGGTATTCTCTCAAGTCAAAAGTGGTGATATACATTTGAGTTTTTTTGAAGATATGTCAATGTGTATTGAGGATGATATAATACTTTGTTTAAAATGATTTCTTGATTAAAAATGATACCCAACATTTTTATCTATTTTAAAATGTATATTAATGTGTATTAGGGATGATATGAAACCCATATAATTGTTGTATTAATCAATTTTATTATTAAAGAATAACATATTCTCATTTATAAAAGTATTGTTTAATTTTGAAAAATTCAATTCTTTTGATGTATATTATTTTTATGATAAAAATAATATTGAATTTTTTTATTTTTAATCCTAAATTAGTCTATGCATTCTATCAAAATTGTTTCATTGCATGATAATGATTTATAATATAAATACATATGAAATCTTATGAAAAGTTATGGTGTTTCTTAGATATATTAACACACACTTAAAATAAAATAATATTTAATCTATATCAATAATATCTCTATTGTATATCTTTTTATCATATTACAATATTGATTTTTGTATTTATATGAAAACTATGGAAGTAGAAAATGAAAGGTTGAGGCTTTCAAAACTTGGTACTCGAAATCATACATTTTAGTGCCATCATCTTCAATCCCATCCTTGTACCAATAAAACGTGAACCTCCTCATTTGTCTGATTATCATCCTCATATGATCATGTTCCTTGACTTCAAAATCATTTTCACAATTCACCCAATAATCCTCTACTTGCAAAAAATGGTGCAAATCAGGAAGGTGAAATGTTTCCTGGTTGCTTTGAATATAAAATTCCGCTCTTGGAGTATATGAGTAAATATTAAGAGGAGAAAAGGAGGCTTCCAAGTTTGAGGAATCATTAGCATTCTTGTAGGAGAGGATCCCAAGGAAGATAGGGAATGAAACACCTTTCTTCTTATAATTTTTGAGCTTACCATCAATGTGAGCAAGCTTACTACACAACACGAACATCACAATTCTATCGCTGAGATACCATGGCATCTTATGTGGAGCAAGATCAAGCCTAAACACTCTGATGTATGAAAAATTTGAGAACGGTGTGAAGAAATATCTGTACCTTTTTGATCAAAGTAGTGACTTGTGAATACAACCTTGATTCAGGATTTCCCTCTAGTAACCAGATGATGAACATAGTGAAAGCATAGTTCACTCTTGAAAAATAGTGGTTGCTCTCATTTTGTGTCAATTGAGGATACTCTCGTAGGCGAGATCCTTCTGAGAAATATTTTGAGTGATGGTTAATCTTCTGAATGATCTTGTGCTCGCAAGAGTGTAGACCAAGTAGAATTTCATTGAAAACTTATTCATAGCTTGATGAATGGAGCAGTTGTCAATGGATGTTGTCATTGATTATCTTCCCCTAGTAAATTATCTTCTTATCCTCAATGACCACAATGATGAACTAAGCCATTCAATCCTGAAATTCCCTTTTTGCCTCTTCTCCCATCACCTTGCTTAGTAGGATAATTGTATCTGAAAAGCCTTCATGGAATTCACTCCAAGATAGAGCTTTTGGCAGTCGAGATGGATTTCTTCCCTATTTCAACCAAGATTCCAATGCAAGGAATTGAAGTTATGATTATATAACAGATTATTCTCTCAATGTGAATTATTTTGTGATAATCACCATGTTGTTACAGGTCAGAATCTGCATACATTGAGAAATTCCTATAGGAGTGGGAACTACCAAAATTGAACTATCATATGCCCCCTCTCATCTCTCGGATCATAGTGATGAGCACATGCCTGTACCAATTCCATGATCCGAACTAATACGAGATGACCAACCACCGTGTATAATCCTTTGGTGAATACTTTGTCCTCCACTAGTTCTCTAGGACCACCAAGCATTCGATTCTTGAGATCTTCCAAGTCCATATGAGTGACATCACTATCACCACACCTGGGTATTTTAATACTAGGGATGAAACATGATCAAGACCAAAAAAATTGAACTTCATACTTACAAAAATCAACAAGATGAGCAAAAATGAAGATGACAATAACTTTCTGCAACTGAAATGAACACTTTCTATTTTTAGCAGTTAGGGTTCAAAAGCTACTATTTTGAGAAAAAAATGATTTTTGGCTTGGATTCAATTTTCTAAAACCCTTAAAATGCTATAAACACATTCATTGATATTTCTTTTTTTATTATTGGTAAATAGTTTTTTGAAAGGGACTATACCCTTGTATACAAAGAGGGCCTAGAAGCTAGAATAGGAATGAAAATCATTACAAAAAGGATCAAGATCCAGATAAGACATAAAAACCCAAGGTAACCAAAGAGTAGTTACCCCAAAACATCAAACCAGTTTGAACACTACAGAAGAGCAGCCAAAAAATAGCAAAAAAACAGCAAAAACACGAAGGAAGGCAACAAGAGCAGCGCAGATCCACAATTACTTCTTGGCGGCTTTGGCAATTCTAGATTTAATAGTCTGCCAAGAGGTGAACATAGCCAATGTCATCATATGAGTAGAGTCAGTAATATCCAGTTGTTGAATGGTCTGTTTGCTTTCCTTTTCCATGCCCCAAAGAGTTGCTTGGTATTCCACTGAGATTAGAGACGTTGCGGACATGCTGCTCAATAAATTCTTCAATTGCACTAAAAATAGCCATATTATGGTCATGGCGAGTCTTGGATTTCCCTAGATGGTTGTCCAAGGAGTTCAGTTTTTTGTAGATATCCTCAACCTATTTATTGTCAATATCAACCTCCTCCTCCTTCTTCCTCTTACCTTTTTGCTTAGCCAAGTTTTTAACTTCTTCTTTCAACAACAACATGTCTGCTTCTAAGGATTCCAGCCTTTTTGTGGAGCTCTCAGTGTGTGCCTCCTGTGAACCAGTACTGCTAATATGAAGAATATTATGAGCAATCTCCAATTCGAGTAACGTTCCCGAAACAGGGGTATCCAGTTCGGATCTTTTAGAAGACCTAGTGATAGGTTTGGTCGAAGTGGAGGTGAAGGGGGTGGGAGCAGAGGTGGGGGGGATGACAGGGGAGCGAGAAGGAAGGCAAAGGGGTAGCAACAGCGGTGATGGGGATAGAAGGAGAAGAGATGGGGGTAGCGGCAGTGGTGAGGGGAAAAGATGGAACAGAGATGGGGGAAGTTGGAATGCTGGGAAACTTAAGAAGACAAAGTTTATGCAACAAGAAGATGAGACCTTGATGCAGAGGGACCACACGAGTATGATTTTGGAACTCCAAAATGGAGCGCTCAAGAGAATTAAGTAGATAATGAGGGAAACATACCGTGAAACTTCTGCGGAAGTGATTGAGGAACACAAGATGTTTTAAGGGCACTGTGATGAATCTCCCCTCTAAAGAGATGTATCACACCATCATACGGGTGACCTTGTCAAAAGGTGGAGGGATAGAGATGACCTGTAAACCCACCGTGACGAAGACCAGTTTCTCATTACCCTCAACAAATTTCCTCTCCTCAGCAGCCCTGTCAATCCTTTTATTAAAAAAGTGGTACCCATCCATTCCAAGGCCTGTTGCTTTGGCTATTAACTCTTCATTGATCAAAATTTTCTATCTGCCATATTCAACTTTGTGATCCTTCCAATCCTTCACAAATTACATGGAAATGCTTTGGTCATGACCCTGTATCTTCTCAATAAAATTTGTGATGCCTCCCTGGTTGAGAAGATTCCAAAGCTCTTCATTATTCTTCCACTTCGGGTCCTCACTGGGCTCGATCTGACAAGGGGATCCTCCCATTTTCACTGTGCTTAAGTGATTGAAAGTATAATCTTCAAAATCCCTATGAGGAATTCTATAATAGACGCAGTTTCCAATCCACCTTTCTCTATTTTTTCTCACGCGATGGGAATGATGAATAGTGTAGTTGTTGCTGTCATAACATTTCCCACGAATACTGCGTGAATGCTCGCTATTGATATTTCTTGGTGGTTTTAAAAATTTCTATTTTTAGAAATTTACGCTTTACTTTTTTCTCTTTTCTATTTTTTTACTTTTTTGGGAAAAAATGTCTAGTTTGTCATCTTCATTGTTCTCTGAGTGCACTGATATGAGAGGACTTACTTTTTAGGAAAGTTGATATTTTTAGTAAATTAGGGTACCAGATACTTACTATTTTTAGAAATAGCACTTCCCCACCTTTGATTGCAACGAAAATGGCTTCATTGGATTAGGCTCGCTCTTGGGAATCCATGCTCAAAATTTCACTTCGATCCATTGACCAAAATGCTTGGAAATTAAAAAGCATGATCTAGGGCATCAAAATATGATTTGTTTCGACTAAAAATTAGGGAACCATTTGGTAATTCATTAGAGTCTCTTGTAGGTGCTTGGGATGAGGAATAATGTGAAAATCTAGTTTAGATCCGCTTATCGGTTTGCAAGATATGCTTTTTTATGGTTTGGTGTGATTTAATAAAAATCAAGATATTAAACCTAATTTTAGAGTCACTATTATGATAAAATATAACAAAGTAAAAATACTAAGCATTATAAAGATGTAGCCGTGTAAGCAAATAGGAGAGATATGGAACTTATCTAATTTACTCTTATCTTGAAGAAGATCCGAGGCTGGAGAAACTGATGAACAAGCTAGGCAGAGTGTCAGAAATGATCAATATAAATTTTGGAACCTATAGACAAAGCTAGACACGGGGCGTCGGGTTGGGGTGAGGGTGCTGGGCACTAGAGACCTGATGAACTTATGACCAAGTGCTACACTCCATTCCATACTCCATGTAGTTTGGTGTGCTTGTGTGTGGAATAGTGTCCTTAGGTTTCCCTCACACTAATGATATTAAGATAGTGGGTTAAAGCTAGATAAAATACAAATGTGTGAGATGGAATTCAACACTTCCCTTCCTATGTAGTGTATGTAGAGTAATCAACCCAAAAATTTAGTCCCTTTGATAGTATGTAGATATGATTTCCTTTAGAATTTCCCACCCTTATAATGGTATGTATGTTGTGTGTATATATAGGGATCTTATTTGAATTTCAACACTAGTGACATGACATGCCTGACTAGGACCTCGGGATAGGAGTAAAAAACTGAAAAAACCAACCACAAATGTCAAAAATGTGAACAAGAACAAAAGAGGACAGGAGTGCCTAGGGTGGACAGGAGTGCCTAGGCACTAGTGTCCATGGAGTGCTGCGCTGGTGTGTCTAGGATAATTAAAAAAATGTGAAATAATGATAGAGACAGGGATCCTGTGACCTAACCAAAACTAGGTACAAAAGTGACAGATGTGAGAGAGAAAGACAATAGAAACAACCAAAGCAAGTAGATGGACTAGGGTGTGTCACCAGTGAATACTTTTCTTACTAAGATATCCATGCATATAACAACATACTTGGCGGTATAGTAAAATAGTAATATGTGTGTGATTTTGTGTCTACATTTTCCCCCCTTTATGTTATTTGAATGAAATTCAAGTAGTGTAAAGGAAGTAAGGAACATACCTGTGAGAAGTTCAGAGAAGCCCTATGTAGAAGTACGCATAGAATATAAGAACATATAGCGTGGAAAACCATGGATCAACATGTCAATCCATGTGGCATAAATAGAGATAAAAACCATTGTAAGGAGCACTTGGAGAAATTGATGACTTGATTTGGAGAATTTGGAGATTTTGAATTGTTGCCAATGGAGATTTGAAGGGGTAGGGAGTGATCAATTCCCAACCCAATTTTGTAAAATTTTGATCAAGGGAGGATTTGGGCATTTTCCGCCACTAGAGGAAGAGTGTTGGGGAGAGAGGTCTAGTTTTACTCTCCATCCATGACTACATCCCAAAAGTCCAACCATTATAGATGGATAAAGACCAAATTTAGTTCCATGTTGAATAACCCATATAAGAGCAATATAGGAAAGGAAATGACATCTCATTTCCCCCACTCCCATGGGTGTTTTGATTTTATATAGTGCTAGATGGCTTCCATGTTAGGTCATATGGAAGTGATGTAAAATGATTCCCATGTTAGGTCATCTGGGAAAGATAATGAAGTGATGTAACTCCCAAGTTAGGTCATCTGGGAGAGATAGTAAAGTATGTTATGTTTGTATTGATGATTGATTTGATTTGAATAGTAAAATATTGCTTTGAGATTGGATGTATGTGATAGATTACTCATAGAGATATTTTTTTTTTTCCCCCAGATTAGGTCATTAGGGGGAATAGATAGAAAATATTTGAATAGATTGATTTGTTCCTTTCGTTTGAATAGTGTGAAAGAAATTTTTTTGATAATGATGTATTAGGAGTATCGAATGATCGTATATAGTAGCCTGAGAGGGATCATAGGGTGATCTCGATTGTATGCCCCCTTTTGAAAAAGGGTGAGGGGTGGAGATAATGAGCACTGAGCCAAAAGTAGAGGTGAAAAGATGTAATAATGACCAAGATGTAGTATAGAAGATGTTGCAAGATTACATGTATATGTCAATGTTGAGTAAATGTGCCAGATTGGAATATAGCATTGTGGAATGTGTACAGTATGGTGGTAGAGAAATTTGAACCGAATAATGCATAAAATGGAGAAAAAAAAGTAAGTAACGAAGCTCAAGATATGAGTGAAAAACCATGTGTGTGTATTAGTTGGAAGAATGAGTGCAAATGGTAACTATAGTAAATGGAAAATGGAAAATGGAAAATTGAAATTATATATATAGTAATAGTAAAAAGTGAATAGTAATTTCATTTGTCTTGTGATTGAGTGAGAATTTGAGCTCTGAGCTTGTGAGGATGCCACATGTTAGGGAAGAAAGGTTGATGAGGTTTGAGAGAGTAGTGGAGGCCCTAATTTCGTAGATGATCGATGAGTTGGTGAGTGAGTTATTTTTGAAAAATGTGGTGAAATTTTCCTGAATTTTCAATTTTTACAAAATTTAAATTTTTGTATTTTTGTGTGTTTTTGACCTAGGTGGGAGTGGCCAGGGCATTGACGTCTTTTGGGATGCCAAGCCCCCTAGTTTCAAGTGCTAGTGACTATTTCTTAGGTGCCGCCAACTTCTCTCTAGGTGTTGGAGACGACCCAGAGAGGGATTTGATAGTGTAATGTGAAATATTGAATTTGAGAGTAATTTTGTACTATGATTAGTTGGTTTTGAATATGTATGAAGTACTAATGGAAATTTTTTTGGTTTTTGTGTTGTGTAGAGAGATATATACTGAGGAGTTATGGGGGTCAACATTTGAGCACATTGTTGACTTTGGGGTTATCGATGTTGAGTGGGACATATTAGACCATGCTGGCATATGACACATAGTGAGATTGGGGGAGGTTCCCCATAATATGCCTATGGTGATTACATTATGTGAGAGGTGTGTGTTGATACATGTGTATTTTTGGTTGCCTACTGGGGAGAGATGAAGTGACCCTAGAGGATGTATATTGTATATTGTATATTATGACTACCATTGTGGGAGAGAGAGTACAGGTGATGGTTGTAGTGGATGCTCAAGAGAGATGAGGAAACTAGATGATACTTTTGGACACACGGGTACAAACAAAGACCCATATTAGTCTAGATGCCATATTGAGATTAGGTGTTCCATGATTGTGAAATTTCATTATAGTGGTTATTGCTTCATCGGTGGTAGTAGAGGGTGGTGGAGTGGGCATATATTGTATAAGATGCATGATATTTTTCAACACATAGAGGAGCATGGGGATGATATTTGCATGGGCGTATGTGTGTTGGATCATTTGTACAAAGATCTATATAGATTCACACAGAGGACCATGGGGGTGGACTAGAGCCACCACATTATTACATGTATGGGCATATACAAGCATATTTTTATATTGAGGCCACTCAGTGGGCCACGTGTTGATTGGGTGAGACCTGATATATTTTTACAGTGAGGTGGGTAGGCACCCAAAGTAGGAGACTAGACATGACCACTTATAGGTCGATATGCTTGATTGGATGGGACAGGGGCCATCATATGGAGGCCATATAGAGACTACTATGGTGGATGGTTAGAGGATGGAGTAGAGTTGTGGTGCATTGATGCACCATGTGGTTGGAGGACAATTCCAGGAGTGGAAAAGTTATTTTAGGTGGAGAGAGTATCGAGTAGTTTGGTATGGCTCAGGATGTGCCCCCAGAGCCATATGTATGGGTGAGAGCTACTAGAGCCGAGGTGGCCATGTGAGAGGCCAGGTCCATGATACAGAGCACAACTAGTGCACCCTAGTCTAGATGAGGTAGATGCAGCCATAGAGCCGATATAGGTGGATGATGTGGGGTGTACCCAAGGCCTATAGTGAGTGGTGGGAAGCACATCGATGGGTGCTATTATTTCTAGTTGTTGTAGATGTGGTGGGTGGACCATTAGTTGGAGGAGTAGAGGGGTAGGAACCTACCCTCGATGGAGATGGCCTAACAATGACATTAGTTGAGTGTAAGTATTTTTGTTGTATTTTTTGATTTGTTACTTGTTGTTGTATATTGGTAAACATGTGTGATAACTAATGTGGTATTGGATGGTTGTAGGTGATGCTTATTGGTCATTGATCATTGATTCATCGATCACACACGTTGATGTGGAATGTGCCTCCAGATGTGCTTGTGGGAGGTGGATGTTAGAGTGAGTGGATGCTATTATGGGTGAGCATGCCCATTTGTTTGAGCTGGTGGCTATAGTGGAGCAGCCACATGTACTATGTACTATTGAGTGAGCGTGATGAGGCTCGTGGAGACTCGAGATGAGCTAGGAGGTCATATGGGAGGAGGATCCCTAGCTCAAGATATATTTCATGAAATATGTGGAGTTGTAGGGTCCGATTCATAGAGTATTCGGTTGAGGTGGCCTTACTACGGAGGAAGGTGGAGAGATATAGAGGTTGTGACCAATGACATAGATTGAGTGGTGAAGCATCTAGTTCTAGAGCTCTCCATGATTTATATAGTGATAGTGAGGATGAGATATGATGTATATGTATGTAGTGATGGATGGGGCTTTCCCCCAATGATTGTATTTTGAAACTATGATTTTTGATATATATATATATATATATATATATATATATATATGTATTATTTATATGTGTTATGTTGATGTTGATGATGTGATGATGTGATTATATTTGGTTTTGATGTTGATATTTATTTTATGATTTGATATGCAATACATATATGGTTGTTTTTATTAGAATGGATAAGATAAGTAATGTGTGAAAATAGGATTATGTAGTTAAATGATAATGAAGATAGAATATATGATAAATATAATAGATGTATGTGATGTAATGTAATGAATAAAATGAATAACAATATGATGAGATGATATGTGATAGTAGAAGATATTGATTCCTTGTTAGAGAGGTATGAAAATGTATGTATGTAATCATGTGTAAGTGATGAATAAAGGGGGAAGAAGAGTGATGCCCCCCTAGTGTGTGTGTGTAGAAAAATGAGGTTCATTTATATAAGACCCTCGACAATCAAGAATGAACCATAGAACAAGAGTGTGTCATGGGAAATGGTTTGAAAGTGTATTGCTAGAAAGATAGAGCATGAAGCATAGAGCATGAAGAATGAGTGAGGTTCTTGTTGTAATAGATCCCTCAACAGTCATGTAAGAACCTTAAGAACATGAGTGCATCATCGGGTAATGAGGTGATCATATAGAAATCACCTACCAAAGATGGAGAGGCTTATGAGGGATGGTGGAAGCATGTGAAGTGGTAGCAAGCATGAGTGTAAGAGCCAAACTAAATGTTAGATGAAATGGTGCCAATGATGGGAGATGTAGTGGTAGGAAGCACAGATGTTGATGACTTAGGAAGCCAATGTGAAGTAGTAGTAGCACTATGAGGTGGGTGAGATGATGCCGTGATGGATGAGCTAGGTGGAGGATGAGATGGATAATGATCTTAGGAGGTGGATGAATGATGACCTTAGAAGGGTGGAGGAGACAAGTGATGAAAAAGTGGAAGCACTTATGTGGAATTGGGAGAAAGAGACCACTCACGAGAGTGAGAGCCAAAGGAAATGACACCCTTGTCTTCTAATTGTTGTAATTTTTCATGAAGGGCACAACAATCATTGTCACAATGGCCATTGATGTGGTGGAAATTGTAATAAGGGTGATTCGTGTTGGTGATGCAAGATGATGAGGAGGATGATGTTGATTAGAGGGTAATGAATTAAGCACTTATCAAGAAAAGCACAAAACATCATGAGGCTTAGCAACATGTGAGAAATGTAATGGATCTCGAGTAGGAGATGGAGAAGACTTAGGTGGAGAGTGAACATGGTGGAGGAGATGGAGGATGCTTATGCGGTGGAGGGGATGGAACATGCTTACGAGGTGGAGGAGATGGAGACCTTGGAGGATGCTTAATAGATGGAAGAGGAGAAGAAGTAGAAGATGATGAAGTAGTAGAAGGAATAGAAGGGGTTCTATAACATGTGCAACAATTAAATCTTGTTCTAGATCAATGAATTTATAGCATAAAAGCATAAATGATTCACATGTATCATATTGTAATCTTTCTTTTTTCAATGTAGGAATCAAGCCATGAAAAAGATAAATTACTTTTCTAGATCAATAGGCTGAAATAATAACTGATGCATGCAAGAATTGAACATAAAATGTAATCTAGAATGGGTTCTTTCTTTCCTTGATGCAAGCTAGGTAAGTGATCATGTGTAACTCTAGGACCATTGTTAAGTATAAATGTCTAAGAAAAACATCTTCCATTTCACAATATGTACTAATAGATCCATAAGGAAAATGAGTATACCATTGAAGAGCATCATCAAAAAGACTATGATGAAAATATTTTAGTAACAATCGATCATTAGAATAAGAAGCCATAGCTAAACGATAATTCTTAAGATGTAAATAAGGATTTTCAGTGCCATTAAAACATGAAAAGGTAGGCATGATAAAATCCTTAGGAAAAGTTGAATTGTGAATTTTATTTGGAATAGGATTTCCATGAAGAGAGTTATTATCAATGGAAGCATAGTAGGATTTTTTTGAGAGTAAGAGATTGAACTTGAGATTGCAAATGGCCAACAACATGCATGAGTGATAAAATATCATGTGAAGGAATTGTAGAAGAAGTGAGAGGCACATGAAGAGGTTGAAGTTTTCCATTGTGAGTGATCATGGGAATGTGAGAAGAAGAAGTGGAAGATGAAGGCTCTATGGGAATGCTAGATGTAGATGCAGAAGAAATAAGAGGAGGTGTACTAGTAGGAATGGGAGAATCAACATGAATAACATCTAGAGAAGAAGAAGAAAGAGGTGGAAGAGGAGGAGAGGAACATGGAATATCGACATAAATGCTAGAAGTAGAATCAGAAGAAATGATAAGAGGTGAACTAGTAGAGTAGGAGTGGTAGAATCATCATGAATGCCATTGGAAACAACCTTAGAAGTGGTAGAAAGTGGAGTGGAAAATTCACATTCAATATTCTTAAGAGAAGTAACATCCTCACTAACATGTTCATGATCAGAAATATAATCAACATCACTATCAAACATATTTTCACATGCAAGTAATTCATCAAGAGAGTCATCAACATATAGAGAAGTAGTAGGAGAACTATCATAATATGTATCATTGCAATCATTGGAAAACATTTTCAGAAATAAAGAGACATGAGATATAACTTTACATTCATCTTGACTAGTATTAGAAACATCATCATGCACATGTACATTTTCAACATTGGAAGTAACATTATTTGTATCTATAGTGGCACAATCAAGACCAAACATATAATCTATAAGAGCATCATCATGTGTTATAATAGGAATAGAAGAAGGTGGAGCAACCTCGGTGACTATGGAAGAACAAGGAAAACATGAAGTAAATTTTTGGTCAGGTGAAACTATGCTCACACTAGAGTTACAAAAACTAGTGGGAATATTGTTTTCATGAGCAAGAAGTTGTCTTTGAACTTCGTCATCAAATCAAGAGCATGATAAAGGGCATTAAGTTCATCCTCAACAACATCATCAAGGATAGGATTCACACTAACATGATGCATAGCTTTCTAGGAGAGGAGGATCTATTTTTAGCCATGAGGGTTTGTGGATCCTAAGGCAAGGAGTTTGACTAAGGATGGGGTTCACCAAATGATTTAATAAAAATATGAATATTAAATCTAATTTTAGAGTCACTACTATGATAAAATACAACATAATAAAAATGCTAAGCACTCTAAAGATGTAACTGTGTAAGAAAATAGGAGAGATAGGGCACTTATATGATTTACACTTATATCGAAGAAGATCTAAACTAGAGCAAACTGATGAACAAGTTAGGAAAAGTGTCGAAAATGCTTGATATTAATTCTAGAACCTGTGGAAAATATTGACAAAGGTGCTTGGGTTAGGGTGAGGGCACCTAGGCGTTAGAGACCTCTTATAGTGCACCTGTGACTACGTGGATGGTCGAATCTATTTTTTTTTGTCGTTAGGGTTTCTTTATCACTTCATTGTTGGTCACCTTCATATTCACTTGGATCACCCGAGGTACATGTAATTGCAACACAAAAATTATACTACTTAAAAGCTCACAAACACATCAAATTGGAATAAAAATGCAATATGTGAAGATGAACCCTATGGTCATCGAAGGATGAACTTTTGACATTACACTACATCAAAACTCCATGTAGTTATGTGTGCTTGTGTGTGAAATAGTGTCCTTAGGTTTCCCTCGTGCAATGACACGCCAAGATAGTGGGCTAAAGCTAGATAAAATGCAAATGTGTGAGATGGAATTCAGAACTTCCCCTTCCTATGCAGTGTATACAGAGTAATCAGCCCAAAAATGTAGTCCCTTTGATAGTATGTAGATATGTTTTCCCTTTAGAATTGCCCACCCTTATAATGGTATGTATGTTGTGTATATATAGGGATCTCTTATTTGAATTTCGACACTAGTGACATGACATGCCGACTAGGACCTCGGGATAGGAGTAAGAAAGTTGAACCTTGGTCATTGGTGTTGTCATTGAGGAGTGAATGGTGAAGTAAATCTCATCGAGAGGAATGAAGGTTGATTGGTAGTGCCTTCTTAGTGGTTTATTGAGCATTCATGATGATTTCAATGTGTGTAGGGACCTGGTTAGTGAGGTAGGAGTCTATTGCAGGTATGGAAATGGTTTTTTTCTTGAATCAGATTTTATACAAGTTATATATTATGATTTCATCATGTGTAAGAACTCTTACAAAGTGAGTTTCGAGTCATTTGGAGTAAGTCGAGTTGAAATTGGCTCATTTAGGCCTAGTTTGAGCCGAATGACGTGCAAGAGATAGTTTTAGGTCATAGAAATACCAAGTAAGCATGAAAATAGCGTAGGAACATTGCCTTGGGTATGTATGAGCATCCAATAGGTGTATTTTAGTTCCTAGAGACATATTTCAAAAGTTCACCAAAGTTGGCCTTGAGGACTAATAATGTAGGTTGATGAAAATGAGATAGGTATGAGTGTACAAGAAAAAATATGGCTAAAAAAATGTAGTGTATATAGGGGTGTCTTTTAGTTCTTCATGCCAAATTTCATCAAGTTTTGA
The DNA here is from genome assembly GCA_018340775.1 of Taxus wallichiana var. yunnanensis. Lineage (NCBI taxonomy): Eukaryota > Viridiplantae > Streptophyta > Pinopsida > Cupressales > Taxaceae > Taxus > Taxus wallichiana. The sequence continues at coordinate 208,345,602 of CM031239.1, read as the reverse complement.
AGAGGTATGTGAAAGTTATGCAAGTTTTTCTAAAACTAGTTTCTTAAGAAAGGAAAATTGAGCACCCTAGCTTCTTAGCTCTCAAAAGTTTCTTTCAAGCTTTATTAGGATAAATCATAGAAGGAATTTTTAAGATCACTCCAATCCTAAACTATTACAAATTTTTGAGAGAAATTGGTTGATAAACAAAGAATTTATGAGCATTTTTTGTAACAAGGTCATTCTCCTTTTAGAACTTCTCACCAAGCAAAGAGGAAAAATTGAATAGGTTTCAATCCAAATGTCTTGTAAAATATGATTCAACTCATCAGAAGTGTAAAACAAACTCTCTAGGTAAACATTATGGAATTGGAGTTTGTGATAGGTGACTATTAGTATAGGCATGCCTTGTTTTTGAAGAGTTTGAGCCATACGGTGCAAGTCCGAAGGTGTCAATTTGAATCTATACTAATGAGAAAGTATGAGAGATACTCTTGGAAATTCATGAGATTATTTGAGTCAAGTGAATCTAGGTGAAGCTCAAACTTGCTCTGTTTGAGTAAGGTGAAAGTGTGATTCATATTGTTCTTTGTTTACCTAACACAAACTTTGTCAAGACCACCGTAATTTGATCTCGTATTTGCAATCTTTCTCTATACAAGCTCCTTGCTCGAGTTGATTTAGGATGTAATAAGGTTTCTCATTGAGTTAATTTTTCCAAAGGTAACCCATGAGTCTAGTAATGACCGCAATAAGTGTATCAATCCCTGTACTATGTTCTTCAAAGGAAATAATGGTTTTAGAACTAAAATATCCCGCTCTCATGCCAAGCTTGGATCAATGGATGATGGAAATCAGGTTTATTAGGTGCATCTACTTCGATCCCTATCAAGTGACATGCTCATGGTACAAAATCCAGTTTGGCCATACAAAATGATTTTTGTTGAGAATCCGAATCTCCTTTTAGTGACAAAGTCATGAAGAGAAAATGTTGTAGCACTAAATCTCAGTAAATTTCCATCTCTTCATGCAAGTAAATGCTTGAATATGGTGATGATATCATCCTTTGGAATGGTCCCTTGTGTGTTTAGGTGGAAAAATGACATCTGAGATAGTAGAAGTTTTAAAATAACTACTTAGGGTTTAGCTCGAAACCCTAATTGTGATATGAGCTCTTAAGTTGGTTAATAAGGATGTACATAGAATGCCAAGCTCATTTCATAACCGTGAAATGTCTTTTATTTTGTTTCTAATCTATAATAACGTGGTCCTCAAGCTCTCTTAGGCATGAATTTTTTTGAAACATGTAGAATAATCAAGCCCTAAACTCTCAAGTTCTTCCTTTTCTTAAAAACTTGAGACCGTGAATTTTTTTGATTGAGAATTGGTGTTTGAAGGTTCCGATTTTAATTTTGCACAATCTTCAAAGAAAATAAGAGTTTTGAAACATATATCACATGGTCTACAAACTGTAAAAACCCATACTCTGCAATCAATATACTTCCACATGATCTACAATGTAAGGGAAGACAAAAATGGAAAAAATAGAGTTGTTAAGAGAATGTAAAGCTTATTTGCGTGTTGTAACGGTTTCAAATGTGAAAGAATCTTGATATTATCCATTAGTTGGTTACAAACCTTAAAATTCCTAAATTGAACGTTACTAAATAGAGCAAGGAATTGGTGTTAGGAATATCTATGTTGTAGTGTGAACATAGAATATTATGTAAGTGATTATATTATCTAGGATAATATAATATGTGTTGTAATAATTAATTACATTATTGTAAATGTAATTATGAGTGGGTGAGTAAATATTGTTATGAGTTGTTGAGTAAACAAATCATTAACAATATTAGTTTTGTGAGAAAACAAAATCTCACGTAAAATAGCATGGAGTTGTTTTAGGAGTTATGTGTGGAGATATTTATGGAGATTATATCTCCTTAAATATAGGAACAACATCTCCTATTTAAATGGATGTAATACTTCCTATGAAAAAGTAAGAATAAAGAGTAAGATTTCAAATTTTCTTTATGCAATTATGATATTAATTTTTCATTTGGTAACAGAAAGCGGAGTTTGATGCAAGAAATTTCGGTGCTTTCATGATCAAATCCGTCTCAAAGAATATATCATAGTTTTTGTTTCGGATGTGGGTTTTTCTATAATTTTTTGTGCAAAATAATGTGCTAGTCGAAAAACTACGGAAGAAATTTCAGCAGAACCTAGAACGTAGTTTGGAAGAAATATGGATTTTACTATGTAGCTATCAAATTAAGCACATCAATTCTTCTATCGAAAGTTTCTCCAATTTTCAATAATGTTGAATTGTTAATACAAGTTCTTGACTTGCTTGGAGGTTAAAAGGTATTCGATATAAAATTTTAAAGTACTTGATTCAATTTTGTATTTTTTTATCGATTGTACAAAATAATGGAGAAACTAAATCTAATTGAAAAGTTTGAAGGACAAGATTTCCATACATGGCAACTACATATGCAATTACATTTAATAGAAAAGGATCTATGGGATGTGGTGAAGTCTAATTCAACTCCACCCACTGGAGGTAATGAATTGGAAAAGTGGAATGCAAAAGATTAGAGAGCATTGGGTACCATTGGTCTGGGCTTATCAAAAGCCTATCTACATCATGTGGATTTCACAAAATCTGCAAAAGAAATTTGGGAGTCTCTTAACAATTGTTTGGTTCAAGCTGAAATGGAAAAGACTACATGAAGCAATGCTTGTACGGGTTGAAAAGGGAAGAGAAATAAAAAATGGCAGATCATATAAGTAAGTTTCGTTCTTTGCTAAATCAACTAGCTGGAATTAAAGAACATGTAAAAGATGATGATGCTAAAGCTATTCTTCTTAAGAGCATGCCTAAGAGTTAGTCAAATATTGTATTTAATTTGAGTAAAATTACTATTAGTCTAGAAGGAGTGATTTCTACATTGTTAGAACAAAGCAATCATGAAGAACATGAAGAAGTACTATATGTAGGAAACAAACCTATCCTCATCTAAGAAGGAAAAACATAAACCAAAGAAGGTTCCTTCACATGGAAAAATAAAATGCTTTTATTGTAATGAGATTGGGCATGTAATACCGAATCGTAAAAGAGAGCTCGGGATCTTCTTGATGACAAGATAGATCGAAAGCCCTTCTAGTGAAGTAGAAACCGATTGGGAAGTCTACTCAACTCGATGAAGAACTTTCATGTCCTAGTGATGAGGATTTCCTATGGTAGACTCTTTTTCTTGTTAGAGGAAGGAGGCAATGGAGGAAGGAGGAAAATAAGTGTCCTCTCGTCATTCACCAACGATGGGGTCATAGACTGATGTGGTGATATTTTATTTCAGTTATGTGGTGTGTTTATACACAAGGGGGTGAAACTAGTTTCATGTTTTGATTTTAATGTGTTCACATAGACTAACAACAGTTCCTGAGTGTCTATTTGGTGTGGAAGAAGCAAACTACTTGACTCAGCTTACAGGGGCAAATCATCTACGTACGGTCCTCTGACTGCCATACTTCGGTGGAAGGTACTTCGTTGGAAGGTGATCAGTCGATGAAGATGTTCATACGACAAGGATGATCATTAGCAGCAAGATCCAGATAGCAAGATCCAGTAGCAATGGCTACTCCGACAAGTTTGATGTTTCCAGGAGCTCTTACCCCATGTTCACACTAAGGGGGCGAATGTTAGGAATATCTATGTTGTAGTGTGAACATAGAATATTATGTAAGTGATTATATTATCTAGGATAATATAATATGTGTTGTAATAATTAATTACATTATTGTAAATGTAATTATGAGTGGGTGAGTAAATATTGTTATGAGTTGTTGAGTAAACAAATCATTAACAATATTAGTTTTGTGAGAAAACAAAATCTCACGTAAAATAGCATGGAGTTGTTTTAGGAGTTATGTGTGGAGATATTTATGGAGATTATATCTCCTTAAATATAGGAACAACATCTCCTATTTAAATGGATGTAATACTTCCTATGAAAAAGCAAGAATGAAGAGTAAGATTTGAATTTTCTTTATGCAATTATGATATTAATTTTTCAATTGGTAGGTTTAAAGTCAAGATGAAAGAATGTAACGTATAGGAAAAAGAGTTAAAAAGTTCAAGAGAAAAAGAACACAAACCATAGAAGTTAAAAAGTCAAGGAACTTGAAGGTATGTGAAGTAAATGTGTTGTATGCTAAAAATTTATTGGAGTGGAATTGATTAGTGTTCACAGGGGAAAGAAAAATAGAAAAATATAAAAACAATGATATTGTGAAAACTTCCTTTTAAGCCTAGAGAATTTGGAAAGAAATTTTGGGACAATAAGAAGATGAAGATTCAATTATGACTAATAAGAAAGAAGTTTATGGACATGTAATGAATGTAGAATCATAATATACACTATGAATAGAAAAGGAAGAGAAAATATGTTATGATATATAGAGAGTGCTTAAAGAGTCAAGTATATTAGTTACTATGAGAAAATGTAGAGATGAATATGAAGAGTTATAAGACCAAAGTGTTGGTTATCTACAAAGTGAAAGACCTTGGTAATTGAATTGTTGTTAAAACATTAAAGAAACACTAAGCGTGTAAATTGAAAATAATGGGTGAGAAAAATAATTTGAGTGTGAAGTGATGAATCCTTTGGTAAGATGTGTAGGTGTACATGAAAATCATATAGATATGTTGCAGTAACATGTGATCCTTGTGTGCAAGAATGATATGAGTTGTGTGAAAACTTGTTACTGTTGCAAGAAGTAAAAATGAAGCAGGTAAGTGCTCCATGTTGAATTCTACAGAGATAAGTGATTTCATAATAGATAAAGAGCCTGGTTTGAGATAGTTTCCTTGAAAATGAAGAAGAACAAATCCTTGTTGAAGGTTTGATCCTTGAAGTGTGAATTTAGGTGTTGAAGTTACTTGATATTTTAAGCCTATTAACTAGAAAGCGTAGAGATATGAGATAAAGATATTATGATATAGGAGGTTATAAGCTTGAAAGTTGAGATCTATGAAAAAAGAAAATCAGGAAGATACTTGTGTCAAGGATACATACCTAAAGAAAATGTTGTATCATAGAGTCTCGCAATGATTGTGTGAACATAACCTTGTATGAAATGACTAAAATTCTAATCAAGAATGTTAGGAGAGAGAACATGAGACATGAGAAAATCTAGAGGTCATCATCAGTTGTGAGAGACAACAAAAAAAGTGTGACCAAAACTCAAGAACAAGTCTAAGTTACAACTTAGCATATAAGGGGTTGAAGCCTCCTTGTAAGTAGTAGCTTACAAAAGATCATTTGTAGCTGGTTAAATTGTAGGGGGTTGAATCCTCCTTATGAGTTGAAGCTCACTAAAGGTTAGTTGTTGTTGAACCAAATTTTGGAGTTGCAACTCCAGGTTGAGTTGAAGCTCAACCATGAAATCAATGTAATGATGTAGGAACATTTGGTCATAAGCCTAGTTCTTAGTTTCAGTGGGTTTTTTCCTAGTTTATGTTTCCCTCATTAAATTTTGTGTCTCTAAGTGATCTCCTGTTATTTTCTTGTGTTTGATTTCATGTGTTCATCATAACATAATTAAGGAAATGAAAGTGTCTATAAAAGTTTGATTAGACACTAATTCATCCCCTCTCTCAATGCCCTTGTTTTCAACAATTGGTATCAAAGCCTGGTGCTCTTGAATTGATCTTAACAACTTAGAGGTGATCTTGAAGACATAATCATGGGCACATCATTAGAGTCAGTGTTCAAAAATAACTATGAAATTTCCCAAGCATTGATTGTTGAGTTGAAGAAGGAAATTAAACTCAAGGAGGCTAACCATGGTCATGAATTGAATGAGATGTCCTCATATGTTGAAAATGTATCAAAGGATTTGAGAGAAAAAGGATATGCTTGTCTCAAAATTGAAGAAGAAATAGAGACTTTGAAGGTTGAGTTAGAGAAGGTTTCAAGAAAACTCAATGAGTTGTTGATCAAACAAACATATCCTAGTGACAAGCCTAGTTTAGAACTCAAAAATAAAGTAAGTCACAAAGAAACAAAGCAAGAGCTTAGTCATGAGTTATGTCAAGCATCCATCCAAGTCAAGAGTGAAGAATGTGAAATACTAAGTGCAAAAATAAAGACCCTAAAAGAGGAGCTAGAAAAAGCAAAACAAAGGGAATTAAGAGTTGAATCAAGTCATACTTCTTGTCAAGGATGTTCTCATTCCAATAAGGACAACAAAGAGCACAAGAGGATATTTAGGAAGCCAAATGCAAGGAGATTATCAGGTAAGTTTCATAGAATTTTCTTTTCATGCAATATTTTTGGGCATAGAGCTAGGGACTACATGAGTAAGTTTGACAAAGAACATCCATGGAGAGCTTATATTATGAATATGAAAATAATATAGTGTGTTTCAATTGCAAAGAAAAGGGTCACATAGCCAAGTACTGCCTAGAAGATTCATCAATTAGTTTTGGAAGAAGGAGACTCAAGAGGCAAGAATCAGGTTGTTTTCTTCAACTATCATGGGAAAGGGCATTTTTCTAGACACTGTCATGAACCACCTAGATTTAGTTACAAGTTGAATGCATTCCAGAGACAAGAAAAATAATATTTAGAGAAAATAAAAAATCTAAGAGTAAGACCAAGTTAGCCATGGTTGAGAAAGATACTGGAAATAAGAAAGAAAAATGGATATACAAGGTTAAAGAAGCAACATAAAAAATTGAAATGGAAAAGAATGATAAGAAGATAAGAAGGGAGAATGTTGAAGAGACACATCAATATAAAAAGTCACATGAGAAGAAAGTACAAACAAGACATCAACATGAGATGAAAAAGGAAAGAATAAGGAAGAAAATTCTAGTGCAAAGGATAAATAATTTCTTCTTAAGCAAGCGGTGTTGGAACAAGTATATGAGTTACAACACGTGTTTCTAATAGGTACTCAATCGAAAGTGATAGGTCAAGAGATGAGGTTGGATCACTAAGGAAGGCATTTAAGAAGACTAACAAGAGGACAAGGGAAAGGAAAGAGAAAATTGAGTCATCATGTTGTTTTGATGACTTTATCTTGTTCTGAGGTGACATGAAAAAGTAGTATGCCTTCTCTAGGATTCTAGAAGGCATGTTCCAACTGAAAGAAGCATGGTGGTAGGTTCTTAAGGAATATATTTTCATCTGTAGGTGTTCTCTCAAGGCTAAAAAAGATGAAAGAACATGGATGTCAAGAGGTATATTAGTTGATTTTCAAAAGAGTATGGGATGTAAAATAGTATGTCACAGATTATGTCTAAAAGAATCAAATTATGGTCCTAAGTGTCATATCTATCCCAAGTGTTCAAAGGAAAGAGTCTTTATGCGCTTGTGTAGTTTTTCAAATGAATTGTAAGTCTGTCTTATTAGAGAGTGGTTGGTCATAGAAACTTGCTTGAGGAAAGTTATCAAGACTAAAGTCTTACTCGAGTCATCATCTTTAGTATGCTGAAATGAATGAAAATTGTCTCATGGTTAGGGAATAGCGTTGAATGTGTCCTTTGTACTAGTTTCTAAAAGGTGGTCTAGAGTCGCTCAAGTCTCGCTTATTGTTCCATTGGTCAAAAAGGAATATATATTTATCAGTTCGACTAAATGTATTACACACAATATAGTGGGATAGAGTTAGTTGGATCTTCAAGAGTAATAAATGCAATAGAGATATACATAAATTTGAACAAGGAATCGGGTTGTAATCTTCTGCAAGCATATCATGGGTAATAATAGAAATCTAAGGAAGGTGGTAATATACTGTGAGGAGACCTAAAAGTTCATAGCCTTGGTGTGAGAAAAATTAGTTCTTAAGAGTAAGGAATGTTAAGAAAATCCATTCTTGAGAAAAAAATGTCCAAGAGATGTTGCAGGTTTGTAAGGAAGAACAAGGATTAGTTATTTGGGAAAATATCTAATGAAGAAGGTAATCCATCAAAGAAGAATGTAAGTGTATGGAGCAGGTGGAATGAGATTAATTCCATTCAAGAACAAGTGGATGATCAACTGAAGTATCATTTCATAAAATTAAAGACTGTAAACAATGAAAATTTAGTTTAGGGAAGAGTTGGTTAGGTGTGCTCATGCATATGGTAGAAGAACTAAATTTTAAGCGTGTAAGAGAAATTTTCATAGTACTTTGTGAGGTAGAAATCAAGTCTCGATGACTAAAATGTATGATCAAGAAGGCGTATTGGTATGAGATTATCATTTAAGGTAGGGGGAGTGTTTTAAGTGTTTCAAATGTGGGATAGAGGGAAGTATAGATGGTGTCTTACCAATAAACCTTAGGGGTAAGTATGTACCTAACACATGGAGGATGTATATTCATAAAAGGAATGTAGAAATGATTGTTTAAATGTTTTAGGACCGTGGAATAGAGAATGAGTTTTTCCCAAGGAAATAAATCAAGGTATTGTTATCACCAAATCATAGAACCCTCTAATTTCTTAGCATGTGAGTAAGTTAGGAAAGTAGTGTTACTAGGTAACATGGGTACTATCTCTCAAGTTGTGGGACTCGATACTTGAGATAGACCTCCAGAGAAGGCTGGTTCCTCTTCCTAATCTAATGCAAAAACTACTATAATGAAGGAAAAATATCGACTATCTATCTATCCTAAAATTTCTAAGGGACCAGTGAAAGAGAAAAAACGTGCAAGTAAAGAAAATCTAAACTATCGAGGTGATGCACCAAGAAAGGGAGTGGGAAAGACTCTCTAATGTATGAAAATAAGAAGATATGTTGATTAGAGAGGGTGAGAACAATTCTCCATAGTCCAAAAACAACATTTACAACATCATTCCCATAGAAACACAACAATAATGAAATTTTCAAGAGCATAAAGTAGACACAATACACCTGCAATAAAAATGGGGAGGCAAGAGAGTGCAACAAATCCAAGCAAGGGAAGAAAGAGATCCACAAACTTCAATCTATTGCTTCATTAACATGCACAGTTCATTATATTATAAGAGAAAGGCCTGGATCAACATACAAGAAGTCCAATATGAAGGCTGCAACACATTGGTGTTCCAAAACAAAAATGGTAGAGTTTTGTTACAAGAGCAATCCCCCCCTCAAATGAGAGAGCACTTCAATTTATAGAAAAATGGGGAGAGAGAGAAGTTATTTGCAAACTCAGATTTTTCCTTTCACTTGCCTGTAAAGTACCAAAAGTGGGTGAAAATGATGATATGTGACCTGTAAAATCCATCCCATACTACCCCATAACTTGTAACAGAAGGAAAATGGCTGCACATGCTCATTAATTACTCCTCAACCATGTGGAAATTTCCATATTGAACTCGGGATTGTTTTATACAAATTTCACCTCTAAAACTCCATCAATATTTGAATTTTATAATTAGTATACATAGAGATTAGAACCATGATTCAAACGAATCAAATTTTGTGTGATTCTATTAATGGATGCAAAAGATATGGCCTTCGAGTGCGAGCAACTATTTATCATTTCTTAGGTTTCCTTCTACTCCACAAGACGGTGGATTAATTTTGATAGTTGGAGACAATGATTTTAATATTTTTCTTCTTTTCTAATGCTCTACATGATTTTAATAACTTGGGGATCATCTAAAAGTTTTGGGGCCCATTGATCCCATCATTTTGAAATGGGGGTGTTTGAATATTTAATTGCTTGTATTGGAGGCCATCTCGGCCAAGTGGCACCTCCTTGCATTACCGACCATTTAAACATCCATCTCAAAGTGCTCAAACACCGACTTACCTTATATCTCCCACCCCACATTATAATGCACTAAATCCTCACCCAACTCGAAGCCCACCTTTTAACTCTTGGGCTCCACATGAGTGCTTCCCTCCACCAACCCACCATCATGGCTGTATTGCGTTACGGGTCTAGAAGCTCTGCAGTGAACTCCACATCTTGTGGCCCATGCATCCTTGATATCCCATAAACGAGATGACCGTAATGGGATCCTTGAGCATAACTCATCCGCGAACCACTTGTACATTACAACATTGCATCAAATTACTCCCTCTATCTACGTACATGTCGAGTCCGCACTCATTCATGTGAACCCATTGACCTCTGCACTATTTTCTTTGTGGTGAAATTGGTTTTTCTATGCACACAAAGCACGAGTTGATGTGGGCCACTTGGGTGCCACATCTCCACATTTTCCACCAACTACCGCCACAACCAAACCCCTGGCTTGCCGAGCCAACCCAACTCTTTCCCTCACATGATTTTCACTAAGTTTTTTCCTCCACTTCGCTAAGTCCGAGCGACCCAACCGTGCTTCCTATGCTTTGTGATGACTTGATCATGGCCCTAGTGAGTCAAATTGATATGAATTAATCGATCCATTTTTTGGGTGTGCCTCCAAGTCCCTTCCTCTCCTCACTATCGAGTCACAATGCTGAACCAAGTTGAGCTACGTTTTGTGGCTCGATCTCCATTATAATGGATCCACGTCCTGCGAGCTCATGTACTCATTCCCGGTTCTTTACATTGATCCGAACTAGAATCATGTGTTGAGATAAGCTGCGTGTATCCATATATATTATAACTTGATCCCCAGGCCCTTTACAACACTTCTAAATCCCTTTAGATGTCTAACCTTACCTTTCTATTTGACATCGAATGGGGCACGTGCAATCCTCTTGCGCCGCATGAGTTCTTAGTATGCTCTCCGAGATCCCTTCTATATGCATAGTTTGGCACTATACTCGTAGCCTATAACCTGATATTCAACTAAAATTTTCCATGGCGATGTATTGGGAGGTTCCATATTCCAAAACTTGGCTTCAAGAGCTTTCCTTATACTAGCTTGATGAACCTTTCACTATTGCTATGTAGAGATCAAAGAGATCACCTCCTTCACATGTACTAAGTGTTAGGTCAAGCGTTGCTTCATTGATCATGCATGTATTGATTTGTTCCCCTCATAAGAAAGTTAATTCTCAACCAAGCTCATTGTTTCTTATTATTCCACTAAACATCAAACCAACTTGGCCATGCATTGCCATGAATAACGACTCACCCTTCTCTCGTAGCTTGACTCAACCGTGAGGTAGGAATCTCCGGGGAAATTGAATAGCTTGGTGAGCCCAAAATATATAGCTTTCCCACCACATTGCAACACATCTCGACCCAATGTAACCAAATCACTTCGAGGCCATAACAACTCACCTATGAGCTTGATGAGCTGGCCTTAGAGCTGAAAGCTATCGGTATCCCCTCACAATTTTACACCTCTATTAGAATTTTATGCATTTTTAAATTTTTTTCTTGCATCTTTAGGCACTCTAAGGATTGCGTAAAGATGAGTGAGAGTGTCTTAGACACTCTAGCACATTTTTTCCATTTATTACATGTGGGCTCTGCTACCGGTCTTTTTCCAATTTGAACAAGAATTTGAACTCCATGAAAACCCGTAAGAGGAAAAAATTCCTCTAATGGCTCCAAATCTCCTTGAGACCCCGATGATGCCCCAAAACACCACAACCTACCTACGTGCTTCAAATTTACTTGAGGGCCTATTCGCACCTTCTTCCAGGTGTTGGGCTACTTGTTCTCTATTTTCACCCGGGAGGTGAAAATGGATAACATGTATGATATCAATTTTTGTGTCATTCACTAGAGATATGGAGAATTATCTAAGGGTGATTCATAAAAAGGATGATTCATGATGAGTATGATATTCTATAGCTTGGAAATGTTTGTTTTAGATTTATTGAAGTTCTCATTCAAGGATCATGGTACTAAAAGTGAATATGATAGAGTTAGAGGTAGATGTTGTAAAACATGAATCAAGGAAAAATAAAGAGAGTATCATTTCAGGGGGAGCTTGGTTTAGTCAAGTAGAGGTCACTCAAAACTAGCATAGGAGCTTGAAAAGAGAAAACACTATTCTAGGGGGAGCTTGTGGATAAGTAAGTTTATTTTCTCATGCATAATTGTCTTTAGTTGTCATTGTTTCATGTCAAGTGGCCAAGAACCCTTTTTCATAGATGTCAAAGGGGGAGAGAAGCTGTTAGAAACTAGGAATGGTGATTTGAAGCTAGCTGGTATGTGTATTTTCCATCAAATTTTATGAGTATGTTGCCATCAATGAAAAAGGGGGATATTGTTGAACCCTGGTCATTGGTGTTGTCATTGATGTCAAGTGGAATTTATGGAAAAGGAGTGAATGGTGAAGTGAATCTCAGTCAGAGGCATGAAGGTTGATTGGTAGTGCCTTCTCAATGGTTTATTGAGCATTCAAGATGGTTTCAGTGTGCTATAGGCTTGGTCAGTGAGGTAGGAGTCTACTATAGGTATGGAAATGGTTGGTATGCTTGACTCAGATGTTCTATAGGTCAGATATGATGATGTTAGCATGGTAAAGAACTCTTACAGTGAGTTTTAGGTCATCTGGTGGAAGTCTCTATTGAAACTAGCTCATTCAGGCCTAGTTCTAGAGCCTAATGAGGTGTAAGAGATAATTTCAGGTCATAGCAAGACCAATTATACATCAGAGTAGCCTAGGAACATTTCTTAGGGTATGTATAAGCATCCAACAAGTGTATTTTAGTTCCTGGAGGAAAATTTCAAAAGTTCACCTAAGTTGGCCTTGAGGAATTGCAATGTCGGTCAGTATAGAAAATATTATAGCTAACAATGCATTAAGTTTGTAGAGGGGTGCATTTTAGTGCTCCTGCTAAATTTCATCAAGTTTTGAGGAGGTGTGTGAAATTTATGCAAGTTTTTTTAAAACTGGTTTCTTAAGTAAGGAAAATTGAGCACCTTGGATTCTTAGCACTCAAAAAATATTGTCAAGACTTCTTTAGATAAATCATAAAAGGAATTTTTGAAGATAAATCTGAGACCAAACTTTCACAAAATTTTTTGATAGAATTTTTTGAGAAACAAAGAAGTTATGAGCATTTTTGTAACAAGGTCATTATTTTTCGAACTTCTTATCAAGCAAAGAGTAGGCACAAAATGAATATTTTTGACTCCAAATGTCTTGTAAAAGATGATGTAATTCCTTAGAAGTGTAAAAGGAACTCTCTAGGTAAAAATATGGAATTGGTGTTTCTCATAGGTGACTGTTCCATACATGCATGTCTTGTTTTTGAAGAGTTTGATCCATACATTTCTAGTCTAAAGGCGTCAAACTGAATCTCTGTTGATGAGAAAGTATGAGAGATAATATTAGAAATTCATGAGGTTATTTGAGTCAAATTCATCTAGGTGAAGCTAAAACCTTCTTTGTTTGAGTAAGGTGAAATTGTGATTCATATTGTTCTTTTTACCTAGCACAAACATTGTCAAGACCCTTGTACTTTGATTTGGATATGAAATATTTCTCTATACAAGCTCCTTGCTCAAGTCTATTTATGATGTAGTAAGGTTTCTCATTGATTTACTTCTTCCAAAGGTGACACATGAGTCTAGTAATGACTGCAAGAAGTGTATCCATCCCTGTACTATGTTCTTAAAAGGAATTAGTGGTATTAGAAATCCTTCTCTCATGCCAAACTTGTATCAATAGATGATGGAAATCAGGTTTATCAGGTGTAGCTACTTTTAACCCTATCAAGTTAAATGCTCATGGTACAAAATACAATGTGGATCATATAAACTAATTTTTGTTGAGAATCTGGATCTCCTTTTAGTGAAAATCATGAAGAGAAAATGGTGTAGCACTAAATATCAGTTAGTTTCCATATCTTCATGCAAGTAAATGCTTGAATATGGTGATGATCTCATCCTTTGGAATGGTATCCTAGGTGTTTAGGTGGAAAAATGACATCTGAGATAGTAGAAGTTTTGAAATAGCTACTTAGGGTTTAGCTCTGAAACCCTAAGCGTGATTTGAGCTTAGAATTTTCTTAATAAGTAAGTACATAGAATGTCAAGATCATTTCTTAATAGTGAAAGGTATTTTATTTTGTTTCTAATCTACACTAAGGTGGTCCTCAAGCTCTTTAAGGCATGAAAGCTTCTGAAACATGTAGAATAATCTATCCTCGAATCTGTCAAGTTCTTATTTTTCTTTAAAACTTGAGACCTGTGACTTCTTGATTGAGAATTGGGATTCGAAGGATATAGTTTTGGTTTTGCACAAGCTTCAAAGTAAATAAGAGTTGTGAAAAATATCTCACATAGTCTAAAAAATTTAACAACGTATACTTTTCATTCAAAGATAACTCCACATGATCAAATGCAAGAGAAGAAAAAAAGGTGAAAAATAGAGTTGTTAAGAGAATGTAAAGCTTATATGAGTGTTGTAACAATTTCAAATGTGAAAGAATCTTACTATTCTCCATCAATTAGTTACAAACCTTAAAATTCTTGAATTGAATGTTACTAAATAGAGAAAGGGAATTGGTAGGTTGAAAGTCAAGATGAAAGAGTGTAACATATAGGCAAAAGAGTTGAAAAGTTTAAGAGAAAAAGAACACAAACCATAGAAGTTGAAAAGTCAAGGAACTTGAAGGTATGTGAAGTGAATATGTTTTATACTAAATTTTTTTGGAGTGGAATCAATTAGTGCTGTAGGTGAAAGAAAATAGAGAAATATAACAAACATTGATATTGTGAAAATTTCCTTTTAAGTCCAGAGAATGTGGAAAGATCATTTGGGACAATAAGAATATGAAGAGTCAATTATGACTACTAAGAAATAAGTGTATGGACGTGTAATGAATGTAGAATCATAATATACACTATGAATAGAAAAAGGTAGAGAAAATATGTTCTGATATATAGAGAGTGCTTGAAGAATCAAGTATGCAATGAGTTACTATGAGAAAATGTGGAGATGAATATGAAGATTTATAAGACCAAAGTGTTGGTTATCTACAAAGTGAAATACCTTGGTAATTGAATTGTTGTTAAAATATGGAAGAATCACTAAGTGTGCAAATTTAAAAATATGGGCAAGAAAAATAATTTTGAGTGCGAAGTGATGAAGCCTTTGGTAATATTTGTAGGTGTACATGAAAATCGGATGCATATGTTGCGGTAACATGTGATCCTTGTGTGCGGGAATGATATGAGATGTGTGCAAACTTGTTACATGTCAGTAAGAAGTAAAAATGAAGTAGGTAAGTGCTCCATGTTGAATGCTACAAGGATAAGTTATTTCATAATAAATAAAAAGGCTAGTTTGAGATAGTTGCCTTGAAATTGAAGAAGAAACAGATCCTTCTTGAAGGTTTGATCCTTGAAGTGTGAATTCGGGTGTTGAAGTTACTTGCAATTTTAAGCCTATTAATATGAGGAGAGATATGAGATAAAAATATTATGATATAGGAGGTTGTAAGCTTGAAAGTTTGAGATCTCTAAAAAAAAGCAAATCAGGGAGATACTTGTGTCAAGGATACATGCTTGAAGAAAATCTTGTATCATAGAGTCTATAACAAATTGTGTGAACAAAACCTTGTATGACAAAACTGAAATGCTAGTAATGAGTATTAGGAGAGAGAAAATGAGGAGCGAGAAAATATATAGGTCATCATCAATGTGAGAGACAACAAACAAAGTGTGACCAAAACTCAAGAACAATTCTAAGTTGAAGCTTAACATATAGGGGTTGAAGGCTCCTTGTAAGTAGTAGATGAACCAAATTTTGGAGTTGCAGCTCTAGGTTGAGTAGAAGCTCAACCATGAAATCAATGTAACTGATATATGAAAATTTGGTCCTAAGCCTAGTTCTTAGTTTTAGTGGGTTTTTTCCCAATTTGGGTTTCCCACATTAAATTTTGTGTCTCTGAGTGCTCTCCTATTTTTTTCTTGTGTTTGATTTCATGTGTTCATCATATCATGATTAAGGAAATGAAAGTGTCTGTAAAATTTTGATTAGAAAATGATTCACCCCCTCTCAGTGTCCTAGTTTCCAACACAAAAGTGAAAGATGTGAGAGAGAAAGAAAATATAAACAACCAAAGCAAGTACATGGACTAGGAGTCTATCACTAATGAATAATTTTAGTACTCAAGACCCATGCATATAACAACATACCTAATGATATAGTAAAATAGTAATATATACGTGATTTTGTGTCTATATAGTGTATATGGTTTCCATGGAAATTTTTGGAAGAGTTTCTAGATAATTTACAGGTTTTTGGTGTTATGGAGGTGCAACCATGGAGTTATGAAGAAAGAACGAGGTGAATAGGAGTTGTTTAAAGTTTTAAAACTTTCCGACAACACTTACGGTTCATGAGAAAGAAAGAAGGAAAAAGAAGCGAGGTTAAAACACTTAGTGAAATTTAGGTTTTCCAACTTCCATGCATGGGGCATATTTTTATTTTCCCTTATGTCCCCTTTGACAGGGACATGAGGGGTAGAAAACCTGTTCTGGATGTGAGCTTGGTAAGTGACATCCATTGATTGCACAATGGGGGAAGGGTGAAAAACAAACACTTAACACCAGAGAGCCAAAACTGGGTCACATGAGGAATAATTAAATGGGAAGGGATGGGGTGAATTTTATTTTCCTATCTATCCCCATAGGATAGGGATAGGAGGGAATTTTTTTCCCCCGATATGGTGATGATGATTGGCGAGCTATGATTCGATGAGGCGGAGAGGAGAAGGGGTTTAAAAATGCCTTTGTAGAGCTTGTTTTTGGTCATATGAAAATAAAATAGATAGGAAAATCATGGGGTGAATTTTATTTTCCCTATTTCCCTAAGGGATAGGAATATGAGGGATATAAAAATTCACCCTCACCCTAGGTTGACAAGTGTCACACATTCATTGCACAATAGGAGGGCTAGAAACTAGGTCAATGTGCTTGCAAAGAGTTGATCAAGGTCATGTGGAGGTCCAAGAGGAATAAATGAGGTTGAGAAAATTTTCTTGTCCCCTCTGTCCCTAAAGGAAAAAGATAGGAAAATGTGCCACAACCTTGTGCTGACATGTGTCCTCTTGTGAAAATGACTAAGTATCGAAAGCTTACCTTGAGAGAGACCTTGAAGATGAAGTTTCTGGAGCTCCAAGAGGTATTTTTAGTGATTCCTTATATGAAATTGACTCCAAAAAACCTTCCAAGATGAATGGGATGGGTCTCAAGATCCAATTATTCCTGAAACACCCTAAAAATATCATTTTTTCTTAGGACAATAGGGTGTGCCTATTGAATTTGAGTTTCTCTAAGAAGCGCTTGAGTCTTGTGAAAAATATGAAAGTACCATCATGTATAGGGTTGAATTATATTTTGAGTAAATAATTTATTTGATTCTTAACTCTTTACAAAGATCCCAAAATCTATTTAATCTTGGGTACCATTTTAAACTGCAAGCTCCTTAACCCTCAAAAACCTACTTTCATTGTTCTTGTTCCTAAACCTTTGAAATCTTCCTAATTTTTCCTAAAGCTATTCCATTACATTATTTACTCCTTTACACCAATCTAGGATGGGTTTAAGATTTAAAATATGCATTGTAGAATGCACACCTATCCTAGAAAGGCTAAAAACAAGCTTTCAGGCATATCGAGGAATCCACCTTTAGAAGCACTACACTGAAAGAACTCAATGAGATTATCACCATGTTTCAAACAATTGGGAAAGGTTTTTACAATACATATGAGTAATTACGGGGTCATGATAGGCATGAAACATAGATAAAACTGATTTGGAGAGGTGTTTAGAAGGGTTTTCAAATAAAATTTTGACACTAGGGTAAAGTTATGTTTTCAAATTGAATTTTGACCTTGCCAAAACACATGACAACAATTCCATGGGAATTCCTATGAATATTATTGAGAAAATGAAGAAGAAAAATTTGAATGTGACTATGTGGGATGCCTTATCCATTCCATCTCAAAGGAATCTCTTACAAGAAGCCCTAAAGTAGTTGTCACAATATGAGCTATCTATGTAAAATCTAAAGTCCACAGTTAACCTATGTCAACCAAAAGATGAACAAGTGAGTAAATCCAATAAAACAACCCATTTTTATATGTCCTTAATTATGGGAAATAACCTAGTACATAATTACATGATACATTCAGGTGTTGTTGGTTGGATATTTTGTCAAACCAAAATATGAGGTTCAACCACAGTATATGGGATTAAATCCCTCCTCAAAGACAGGTGAGGCTGCCTGCTTATTACTAATCTAAAACACAGTAAAGAAAATATATATACAGTATTCACACTAATCTAACCATTGGGGGTTGGGATGGAATCCCGAAATCCACATTCACATGATTCAAGGATATTTCTTTCGTAAATGAACTGGGTTAGAAATTGTTACAATGAAAGAAGCACAATAGAAAGGAAATGGGAGAAACGTATTTTCTTTCGAGTAAACACAGAGCACGAAATAATCATACGAGTTTTAGATCATAAATATAATGTCCGAAATAATTAGAAACACTAAGATGCTATGCAAAGAATAGCTTAAGATCATGAACATAAGAACACTGTCTTAAGTAAGATATATTCCACAACACAAAGTCTGTAAAATAATATCAACTCCTATTCTTCAAAATGATTGAACGAAAACACAAAGTTTTTCTTCTTTCCAATAGCCCCTAAATATTCCAAAAAATCTCGACCCTTTGGAATGCATAAGCATCCCTTATTTATAACAAAAGAAGTAGAGATAAAATAGGGCAGATCCTAAAAAATAGCATTTTAACAAGAGTTCTGTTTTGCTTGATTCTCACGCAGGAGATCAAGTCAAAATATGATTCAAAAATGTGACGAAACAGAAATGAAAAAGACATGTCAATTTCAAGATTGAAATGACATGAAACGTTGGGACTTAATCTGAATCATCATCCTTTGCTCCTTCCTCTTTTTCTTCCTCCAGCTGAGACTGTTTGCTCTGAAATTCCTGGAACTTCCGAATTATGCCTTGCATTTCGTTCTCATCAGGCGCAGTGGAATGATCATTCCAAATTTCACAGGTCTCATGAATATCGCTGGCATTGCCGGGAAGCTTTTTCAATCCTTTGCTGAGCTTTCTTAAGGCCTCCAAAGTATGTTCAACCCTTACAAACCGATCAATGATCTCAAGGCCAAATCCTTGTATTGGTTCATGCTGAACAGACTCTTGGATTTGTTTGAAGAGATCATCTGCTGATAGGATACCTGAGTTCCCAACTGACACCTTTGGACAAATCTTCAGCAATTCTTCTTCCAGATCACTTTTCCCATCAATCAATTTATCCCTTGATTCTCTCAACTTACTGCAGGCTTCATTGAGAATCTTTATTCTGAACCTGATGGCCTTGGTCAGCTGGAAATGCTTATCTGTATGTGGGAGAATACCTTCTTCTACCAAGAGATGTGCTGGTATTTGCTTTAACACCTGGAGAGCTTCAAAAGTCAAATCAAGATGTCTAATTTCCTGAGAGAATTCATCATCCATCTTCTCTCCCTCCTTCTGAATGTCCCCTAAAGACTGATGAACTTTCACCACGTCTTGAATTACTTCCTTCCCCTGTTGGAGCAACCTTTGGATCCATTCATCAACCACCCTTCCTTTTTTAGCAATCTTCTCAATCATAGGTACTGATGAGAAATCAAATCCGACAGAGACAGAAGAATATGGTATGGATTTAAGGGGTTTTGAGAGTTTAAGAAAAACCTCTGTCAACTGCTCCACTTTTCTCTTAAGCTCATCTCTGCTGTCTTTTGTTTCTTTCAACTTTTGGCACAGCACGTTTATGGCATCCCGTGCATCTTGTTGCGCCCCTTCTGCTGTCACTTTCCCTAGAGCCACCCTGGTTATCTGATAATCAGAGGCTGTTATATCCTCTCTAGTTTTGTCAGTCGAGGGAGTGGCAATCTCTGCGAACTTATCTCCTGAAGCATCCACCAAAACCCTTGAAACTGTTTTGGGTTTCTTGGCTGATTTCGCAGTAGGAGCCTTGAGTGAGCTGAAATCAAAGGCTGGTAGGGGTACAATCACCTTCCTCTTCCTCAGAGTTTGCTCGAGTAGCCATTGCGGCGTATCAGAGGAAGTTGCCCATGTTGTAGAAATTGGTATTCTACTCTCAAGAGGAGAAGATTCTACTATTGGAGGGGGAATAGTTGCCAATGTGGTAGTAGATTCAATAAAGAGAGGCACAGGAGGGGGCGTGTTGGTGATCACTTGGGTTCCAGCAGAGAGGGGTGAGAGTCCAGAGAAAATACCGGCCATGCTGAAGAAGTGGATGGAGAATGAGGAGGTAGGAGTGGTTGTGAGGGGGAGGCACAGATTCAGACTCCAAAGCCTGGGATGCAAGAGACAAGGTCTCTTCAGTTTGATAATCAACAAATGATGAAACCAGAAGTTGGCTTCCTCCTTCTTCCAAATTAATTTCTCCTATTTCTGGTGGTGTTGGTGATTCTGGCACATCCACCGTTTCAGCTGGAGAAATAATTGAAGAGATTTGTCTTTCTTTCCTCTTCTTGACAATCTTGACTTTTATAGGCGCCCTAGAAGATTTTCTGTCCTTTTCCTTTTTGGAGGGCCCCGCCTCTGAAGCAGCCAACTTTGAAAACTCATCATCTTTAAAATTCATTCCCCAAGAGGAGAGCCATGCTTTGGTGCGAGCAAGGATTAGAGCTGACCTATCTGTAATAGAGGCTTTTTGCTGGCTGACCAATCAATAGGTGGGAAAACATATTGATCCTCATTTAGTCCATCATAGGAAAGATCCAAAACACTTTCATTGTCACTCGTACCTTCTGGAAAATCAGCAAGCTCCAGTGTTTGAATCTCAGCAATAGTCAATCTGCTATTATCCTTTCTGCGAACAACAACCTCATTACGTAGATCAACCCAAATATCCTCTATGTTTGGCCTGTGCAGATGCTGGGTTCCATACGCCCGAGCACTCCTCGGATGTCAAAACCGTCTCGAGGCTTCATATGCTTCTTCAATTTGTCCTGAAGTTCGTGGACAACATTTTTGGCCTTCACTACTGTTGAGCAAGTATATCTCCCAATAGAAATTGGGAAGGACACAACAGCCTTATGTTTGCTTTGTTGGAATTTATGGAAATCCAACAGCTGCCTAACCAATTCCATCAATATCAGTCTATCCCCTGGATATCGGGGCAGGTGAAAAGGATCCCCCGAGTACATGACCACCCAAAGATATGTAAACTTCTTGAATTGTAAGAAGATACATCCCCATTTGGAAACTTCAGCCCAAGCCTCATCTGAGACTCTTGTCTTCCTCAGCTCAGGGTTTATCCTGCAGATATTTTCATAGAAGAAGGCATCATTCACCCTTTTGAAATGGTCTTTGGACCCCTTTTTGTCAATTGAGGGAAGTATTGATAAACCTGGTTCACCGTTCTGCTTCCCTTGGTATCCAGCCCGGGATAGTTCCTCATCCCGACTGCTGCGTATGTGACATATGAAGACATATAAAACTTCCCAATTGACAAGACCGTTGTCATTTGGGAATCAATCTCATGCTAATGAGAGTACCCACCAATCCCTTGCTGATTCTTCTTGATGGTGATCATGAATTGATACATCCATCCTTGGAACACATTCGATTCGGGCAAACCAAAAACCTGACTCAGCAGAGTAATGATGTCATTGATTTCTTGGATGAAATCACTCCTGGGGATAAGCCTTGGAAATGGAGACGGCTGGTTTGGCCTTGATCAGGAACTTCTTGTTTACATGCCGATGCGAGTCTTCCGATCATTGTCCCGAAGCTTTCTGGTGACTTGATGTCCAACTCTCCATACTCTTCAAAATTAGGCAATTTGAGGAGGTCATCAAAGTAACCTCCGTCCAATTTGATAACTACTTCACCTATATGACTTCTCACAGAACGAGAAGCTGAGTCATAACTGGATGCACAAGCCAAGATGAATTCTGGACACTGAGCGGACATGGGAAAACCCGCTGCGAGAGGTAAGCCACTATCGGCTATAGATTTCATCCATGGAGTTTGGGAGGAACTCCTCACCCTACTCCAGAAATCTTCAATATCTATATTTCCGAGTTTGGTGTCTCGGATGTCGTAGTTGCAATCAATATACGATGGAGACTCCACCTTTTTAAACTTGTATTTCATTCTTCCTGACTTCTCGGTCTTTTCCTGAGATGGACCAGGGTCCGACATGAAGGATGTCGAAGGAAGAAAGTTTCGAAGCTCAGGAGATGTTGCTCACTGTGAGAATCCCGACCTGCTGGATATGCCGGAAGAACGGAAGAGTCCGACACTGGCGAGGAGGATGTCGGGAAATCCTGAAAACCCGATGCGCTGAGAATGTCGGAAACTCTGGAAAGTCCGGCACTTTTGAAAATGTCGGAAACTCTAGAAAACCCGACACGTTTGATAATGTCAGAACTTTGGGAAAGCTCGATACTTGTGTTGATATCGGAAAGCGGAAGAAAGCCCAAACGCCAAACCTTCAATATACTTTGGGTCTTCGACACTGCACAACAACCTTCAAAACCCGAGAAGAGAAAAACAGGGTTTTTGTTGAATTTCAAACATGCAATCTCCTTTTAATCATTCATGTACCAGGCACATAATAAAACTTTGAGGAAATAGCACCAAGTGGTAATTTAGAAGAGATATACCCTAAAACCTAAACCCCATTTTTCAAAATAACTCCAGAAAGAAGAAGAATAAAAATCTTTCAAAACCCAGCAAGAAAATGGGAAGAATCAACGCACAATCAATCCATAAAAACTAGGAACAAAGAATGGAGAGAGAAATACCTTCAACCAGAGAAAGGGAAGATCAAAAACAGGTGATTCAATTGGGCACAAGCGAGCTTTCGGGTTTCGAGATTGGAAGAGCATGTATGAAAAATCCATGAGTTAAAAATACGTCCAGTAAAAATGACGTGGAAATCCACATATTTATAAGAAAATTTGTAATTAATACACTTTAGCTTAGCACATGCCAACTCACCGACAACTCGGCATGAATGCCATGTCAGCATGTTCGAGAGGTCCGAAAACCCGACACAAAGGAGCTTAGAGAAATTCGGGTTTCGGGTTTCGGGAAACACAAGACATAGAGCATGAGATGTTTAGATGCTTCACAGCTCCGAAAACCCAATACGAAGGACTAAATCGGACTTCGGGTATCGGGGAACAGGTGACACAAA
Organism: Taxus wallichiana var. yunnanensis; assembly: GCA_018340775.1. Lineage (NCBI taxonomy): Eukaryota > Viridiplantae > Streptophyta > Pinopsida > Cupressales > Taxaceae > Taxus > Taxus wallichiana. The sequence goes on along the minus strand of CM031239.1, from coordinate 208,322,509 downwards.
ACATGTTTTGAATAAGACATGTTCCGATGCGCCGGAGGTCCGAAAACCTGAATTAACTCTATATGAAGCGGGTTTCAGGTTTCGGAAAACACAAGACACAAAGCATTTTAAAACTCATGTCGACCTGTTGATAAAACCCGAAAACCTGATTTTCTCTAAAAGAGGCCATAATGCAAAATCAACTTTAAAAATTTTGTTGGGGTTATCTGATCGTTTTGTCGTGAACTCAAAACAGAGATAACAGGTGTTAGTAGTTTTGTGATTCCCAAGAAAAATATAGACATTTTAGGCAAGTGAGTATTGTCTAGCTTCTAAAGGAGTTTTCAGAACCTGGATGGTTCAATTTTCAAATATTAGGAGTCATTAAAGATATTGAGTTAACCGTTCATGTTTTTCCTAGCTTAACCATCACTCAAGATATATTAGTCATTGCCTTACTTCCTTTATTTTCCTTATCTATCAAGAAATTTAAAACCAATTATCTTCTGATTTGTCTCATATGCTCTTAAGGACCAGATATGGCACAATATTTACCATCGAGAGATGAACCAATTTCATCTTATCATGTTGAGTCTTATGGTCATGCCCCCTAACCTCTAACTATATAATTTAAGAAGAGGAAGAAAATGAGTCGGTTTCAATTTATGAGATAGTCCCACCTTTCTCAAAGACCTTATTTTTTATTAGATGAATGGGCCAAAGAACATAACAAGTTTTATCCTTATGACACAACTAGAGAAAGTGGTTTGGGTACTTATTGCATCCATAAAGAAAATATTATTGTCCACATGTCACAAAAAGAAAAGAACAATACCTTAGGCTTATAAAATATGTTGTTTGATGGTTCTAGAATAATAAATGGGGCTGGGGTAGGTGTGGTTTTGATTTATATAACTAGTGAAAATTTATTATTCACCCACATATTGTAGTTTGTATGTTCCAATAATGTGGAAGAGTGCGAATCTTTGATTTATGGACATTGTTAGCAGAGAAATGGTACATAAAATCCTTGCAAGTATTTGGAGACATTGATCTAACTATCCATCAATTAAGATTAAAATGTGCTACTCTATGCCATAATATTTTAAAATATTCTAGGCATAGAGTGTGGGATATCATGGAGAATTTTTATACCATAAACCTATAAATGGTGCTAAGGAAGTTAAATACGAGAAGAAGATTAAATGATGACTATTAGATCACAATTCTCTCCATTTGAGGACCTCATCAAAGATAACAAGTAGCATATTTAGATGGTGGTTCTAGGCCTTTCATTTAGATAATGAAGCAAGTTGGAAATTTTTTTATAGTGATGATTTTTTTCTAGTTCAACCAAAATGAGGCATATTTTTCAATAGAATTGCAATCAAAATTGCAAGCAAGATACATTGAGTAGATCATTTAGTTAAATACAAACAAGTTTCCTAGATGACTAGTTACATTTGTAGACATCTTTAGCCTTGATAATGAGCTTAAGGGAGAAAAGGAAAACATAACAACAAAATATGAAGGCTATAAATCAACCATTATCATGCAAAACAAAGAATTATTTCTTAGAAAGGTATGTGATGGGACTGAAAAATAACAATTTTATCTCCTTGTGTCAAACATTTAATGATGTTTTCTCATGGAGCTATGAATATCTTAGATGTTTTTATCAAAATATTCCCCAACATGTTATAGACCTATATCCTTATGCCAAACCCATTAGACAAAAGAAAAGGCCCGTGAATCACAAAATGGAGCCCCTCTTGAGAAAATAATTATCTAAGCTCATCAATGTCAAAATCATATTACCTATTAAGTATTCATCTTGGGTGGAAAATTTGGTCTCTATTAGAAAGAAAAATGGACAAATCAGGTTATGTGTGGAATTTAGAGAATTGAATAGAGCCTCTCTCAAAGATGGTTATTATGGAGCGGGAGCTGAAAAGTTTTATCTTTTAGCTAGTTATTATGGATTTAATCAAATTTGAGTCAAATAAGATGATCAACATAAGACAATTTTCACAACCAAATAGGGAACACATGCTTATGAGAAGATACCATTGTATTTAGTAAAGTTAGTGTTACCTTTTAAAGGGTCATGGATATTGCATTTTAAGGTGTTTATAAACAAATTTATTCTAGTCTACTTGGATGATATCAAAACTTTATCAAGAACATGTTAAGATCATATAAAACACCTTGAGAAAGCATTTCAATTGTGTAGATAGTTTGGGGTGTCAGTAAACCCAAATAAATGCATCTTTGAAGTTCCGAGGGGAAAAATATTGGGTTATGTGGTCTCAAAAGAAGGAATTGCTACTGACCTAAAGATGATCTCAACCATTCTCTCTCTTTCTTTACCATCTTTATAAGAAAGCGCATGAACCCTTCCTTGGAAAGATTAATTTTGTTAGGAAGTTCATTCCTAACCTTGTAAGACTAGTCAAACCCATCACCTTGATGCTCAAGAATGATGTGGCTTTTAATTGGAAGAAGGAAAATAATTTTTGTCAAGATCAATGAAGCAATTACTCAAACACCTACTTTTATCATCCTAGATTATTCAAAGGACTTCATTATCTATGCCTATGGATCCAACGCTAATATAGATGTTGTGTTAAATCATCTAAATAATAACGGTTTTGAAAAAACAATAGATTTATTCAGTCAAACATTGAAATATTATGAACTTAGATACAACCTCTTAGAGAAGAAATTTTTTTCTATCATGAGATCTCTCAAAAAATACAAATGTATGCTTGCAACCAACCACATTAAGGTATTAGTCTCTCATCCCAGTGTAAGAGAATTTATAATGGGATCTGGAATCATTGAAAATAGATTTGGATGGGTGATAAAAATTGTGGAATATGATGTGGCTATTAATCCACCAAGCTGGTTATTGGTGTTGCATACGATCAAGAAGCCTCTTATGTTTTAGAGGAGGAGAATGAACAATCATTGGTAGGTTCACCTAATAAGAATACTTAAACAAATGACATGGCCATATTATTGTCTAAAGGCGAATATCCTTTTGGTTTTAGTAAATCTAAGAGACGAAATTTCAAATTACAATCCATTCCTTATACATTGATAGGTAGAGTTATTTTCAAAGAGAATTTGTATGGAATGTAACTAAGATATATAGAAGGAGAAAAAGTAAAGAATGATATTGTAGAATTCCATGATGGCTTCTCTGGTGGTCATTTTCCCCCAAGATCCACAACAATCAAAATCTTGAGAGAAGGAAAATTTTGGCACACATCATGCACATCAATGGGTCTGAAAATGCAAGGAATGTTATCTCTTTACTAATAAGAAAAATACGGTGAATATTTCACTTCACCTAATTTAGGTGAATAAACCTTTCTCTCAATGGGGTATTTAATTCATTTTCATGATCAATCCAATGTTAATTTCTATCCACAAATGGGTTTGACTGCAACTAATTACTTCACAAGTTGGACAAAAATCATGGCACTCAAAGAAGCAAATTGAATTGACCATCCTTGATTTCTTGTAAGGTATTGTGATAAGGATTGAGGTTCTCCAAAATATAATATCTAGTAGTTCTATGGATTTTATAAGTTAAAAAATATCTGATTGGGGCCCCAAACATGGAATTTACCTATAGAGTTCTTCCAACTACCACCTTTCGGGTAATGACTAGTTGAGTCTACTAACAAGAACCTAATCGGAATAATGAAAAGGAAAATGGAGATAAACCAAAGGAAATGGAATAAAAAGACCAAAAATTATCATTAGGATAATATAATCACACCTAATAGAGCAATAGGTAACTCCCCTTTTGTTACGGTATATGATAGAGAGGTTAGAATTCCACTATCTCTTGAATTACCTTCTTTGGAGGTAGCTCATCAATTGGAATTAGAGGGAAAGGATGAAAGAATAGTTGGAATGGTAGAGTCGATCAAGATAAAGGAGATCCACCATGATCAAATTAGAAGAGCATAAAAGGTCAATCAAAGAATGGTTTGAAAAGAAAGATAAAGCATAGAAATTTAGAGTAGAGGACCTATTTACGAAGTGGGATGCGAATTGATCCAAACCAGGATGACACTATTTTTTTTTTTTTACTTTAGAGTGCACCATATGTTATCATATCCTATAAGAATTATAATTATTTTGAGCTATTAAAACTTGATGGGAATGAACTTCAAATCCTAGTCAATTGAATCTATCTTAAACCTTCTCATTAGGAATGTCAGGATGCATCTTATATATAATTATTTTTTTGTTTATGTATCATTCTCCTTATTGTTGTTAGAGGGTCCCTCTTGTTGTTTTGTTTGTGATCAACGATTTAGTTTCATACCTCATTCCTTTTATGGCGATCTCTCTAAATAAGTGCTATGTTTCACAAGTGTTGATCCCATTTACAATTCCTAAAAGTTGTAAGGGATGTAAAACAAAACTTGAATGTCACACCAGGATTAGAAAATCCATGAAATGAAGAGAAAAATGAGCCATGGAGGAAGGAAAATTTTTAGCTCAACCTCGAGTTAATTCTCAATGTTATATACCGAATTCATGCTCAATGGATAGTCCAGGCTATTGATCAATTAATCTAGTAGGAAGATGTCCCCTGAGTTTCCAATTTGTTGTCCAAATAAGCACCCATGCTTATTTGAACAACTTAATATATATAATATACTTAGGTGGCTTCTATAGAAAAGTACGTGGAATGAAGAAATGTAATATCATGTGGAGATAAGAAACATAGTATACCACAAAGTTTATGAAGTACACACAATAAAGGAATGTGATGGTAGAGGTATATGCTATATAACAAAGCAATAGAGTCATACGGCTCCACAAGAAAAAGAAGGTTAAGCATGAGAGAAATAAAGGAATCCTAGAATAGAGTCTGCATATGTTGAAAGCCCATGACAAAAGGTAAAATTGAAAATCCATGGAACAAAGAGTCTACGATCAAAGAAATATCACCAAAAGACGAGGGATTCTGCTAAATAAAATGTTTGGTAGAATAAAGGAGTGATAAAGAAATGGAAGGTAAATAAAAGTTGCAGAGCATGAAATATGATTGTTGATCAAAGAGAAGGCCAGAATGAAACTAAGAATCATCTAATATCCACCAAATAATGCCGAAGTATGTAGTGAAACATCAAGAACCTATAGAACACGGTAAAATCATTCCTAACTCGGATCAAGTGCCCAACCAACCCAACAATAGGAATTAAATTTTGAATGGTGTTACCCTCCTTTCCACAAAATATGATGGCATGCGATTGAAGAATTGTCGAGGCACCCATACCTAGCCTACAAAGTGAGTTGTGATTGGTCCTTAATGGTTGGTACAATGGTTGGAATCATTCATTTATGGATGAAATTTGATTCTATCTTTCCTTATTTTCATTCTCTATAAATGTAAGTGTGATGAGACACAATATGGGTATTTTCTGCTAAGTCCTATAGCTCTGAAATTTTGTGCTCAAATCCTTTTCTTGTAGACCTATGTAACACATCTATGAAGGTTTCACGTGTGTCTTTTATGTGAATTTGTAAAGAGACAAGTTTTGATAATGAAAATGTGACTTTTTCCTTTTAAATGCATCAATATTTGATGTAATTATCGTGTCCTTTTGTATGATTTTAGTCTTGTTTTCTTTATCTCTCCAAAATATTTGCTTGTATTCATTTGGAGTTTCACATGAAACATTATCTCTGTGTCTTTTTAACCATAATCTAACTAGGTTTTAGTTTAGTGTATTAGCTCCCTTAATTGTTGTTATTTATTTATACCCATGCTCCCTTGGAAATATTATCTTAGGATTAGTTAGTGATAGTTTTAGTGTTCGCTATGTAGTTATAGTGAGCTAGATCATAATGAACTATCCTTCTTTGTATATTTACCTTAAAAGTCACCATTACCCCTGTATTCTTATTTTTTCACCAATAGCCCAAGGCACGCCGACACATTATTCGCCCAGAACTAAGTGCTCACCCAAAGCACGTAAGGGTACCAGGTCCCTCTTTTATGGAAACTTTTTCAAGAAGTTAACCTGATTGTACAAATATTCTAGATCCATAATATCCATTCAAGAATAAAGGATAACATAATATAGATATATATCTTAACCATATACAAGATTAACTCATACCAGAATCAAGATTAAGTTTACCATGCATGAACTAGTCACAAATATTTCAACAATCAATGTCCAGCCACAAAGATTCATTATATTAATTGCTGTAAAACATAGAAGCTTCATACATACATAACATAGTCACCATAAGTCAAACACGTTCATAAACCTGTAACATAACTCTACTAAAACATGGATCCCTAAACCGTGTAAATCAATACATAGTTATAGGTAGTGGGGACTTTCCCTTTATCACCTAAGAAACCTCAAAATAGATTACATGCTAAGAATAACCATGCGCCCTTACATGATAATTACAAAAGCATGCAAGCTCACTAATAATAGATTATATAATACTATGAATGTAGTCTAAACCTATTAATATATCCAAAAATATGCATGTCAATTGATCTTCCACTTGTCCAAAAATAGCCTTTGTGTGCTTTCCAAGTCTTCTACAAAACATTCTCTGCACTCCACATCTATATTTAGCCTTATACTGGAAAACGGTTAAGTCCTAACTTTATGCCTTCCGGGCGCGCCATGCTTTCCTACAATTCCACGCGCACCTACGTGCCCTATATCCATGCACCTAATCTTGATACGCCTTCACTACTTAGGCTATAATTCATCAGCATAACATTACCCCACACTAATTTCATTACCGTCACTTGGAAATGGGTAATCCGATCCATCTCTCCATGAATAAATAATAAAGAATGAAAGAATATCTACACAAAAAGAATGAAGGAATGCTTTGACGATCTATCCTTCCGTAGGTAAAATTAACTCAAGATATTTATTTTTAATCTCCACTTCTAAGTCATTTGCATCGTTGAGCACCTTATTTATTTTGTCTAGAATGTCTACAAGTATTGCTTCCATTTCATCAAGAGTCATGTTCTCACCTTCATTCTGCAATACTATAAGAACATTAGCCAGGCTTGAGACCATCCCGTCCATTAAATCCATTTGTCATGCTATCAATTTTCCAATTTCCTTGATCTTCTCCTTATGAGGGTCATAGGCCACTACAAGCGCATCACGCTTCTCTTCTATCAAAGTGATCCTCTCCTCACGCCGAAGTGTCTCATTCTTTATTGCTTTTTTCCCCTCATAATTGCTCCAGTACTCACTTAGGTGCCATAACGGCTATAAAAATGTGTTATTTTATTTGATTCAAGCTTTACAACTCAAAACCCACGTGCCCTAGCTCGAAAAACCCATGCCCTAGCTCAAACTTGAACCCTAACTTCTGATTTTTCCTTCCTGCACACTTTTTCTTTGTTTAAACACCTCTCTAATGGAGTGCCAACCAATCCCATGCACAAATCCATCTGGTTCAGTTCATAATACAACTCTTCACACTTCTTTCACAACTCGGCCTTGACTCGCTCTTCAACTCGCTCAAATTATTCTTAATCGTAAAGGTAAAAATGATTTCCCAACACTACCTTTTATAGCCTTAGAAAATTTATCTGCATTTATTACTCTCCACCTACCACCATACTCAACATTAAATTAGCATTTTCTTCCCCTTTTATGTGATTATTTTTCCACACCCCAGTCATAACCTTCTAGCGTGCCCACTACCTCTTGGCCATAGATATCCTCTCACGCGCCTTCATGCGCCCAAAGTACCTATCCATTGTGCCTTTCACTAAGTAGTTTCCACTACCTATAACCTACCTTGTGTTACACTATGTGTCCATTCATCCATATGTGGTCTTCATTCATGAGAAATATTTCGTATCCACACCTTTACTTCAAGCACCTGCACAATATCTCTCTATGCATACCCATCTTTAGAGAACATTCAAACTTGACCCATTTATCCTGTATACACTCCAACAATGATCTATAACACGTGTCCAAGTTAGATCAACATCATGCAAATCTTGGAATTATTCTTGTGTCCAAACAAGTGTTTGAAACCTCCAATTTATCTTCGATGCATAAGCTACCAGCCACTTGTACAACTCTATGGGAAAATAAGCGAAAAAAGTATCATATAGCTCATGATACATATTTTGTTCAACCCACACACGTGCATCAAATTCAAGTCCAATGCTAAATATGTGAGCATAATCTTCCTCTAAATTGTCTAACCACTCTTCAATATTGGCCAAGGTCAACCGATACGTCTTCATCATGCAACATCCTGGAAAAAAACTAAAAAATAGGTCTCGATAATAGAACCAAAATGTAGTCTTATTATTTCACCAACAACCCAAGGCGCGCTGACACATCACTCAGCCAAAATTGAGCACTCACTCGAAGTATGCAAGGGTACTAGGTCCCTCTTTTATGGCAGCTTTGTCAAGAAGTTAACATGATCATACAAATATTCCAGATCCATAATATCCATTCAAGAATAAAGCATAACATAATCTAGATCTAGATCTTAACCATATGCAAGATTAACTCATACCAGAATCAAGATTAAGTTTACCATGTATGAACAATACAATTAATGTCTAACTATAAAGATCCATTATATTAATTGTTGTAAAACACAGAAGCTTCATACATACATAACATAGTCACCATAAGTTACGCGTGCTCATAAACCCTGCAACATAACTCTACTAAAACATGGATCCCTAAACCGTGCAAATCAATACATATTTATAGGTAGTGGGAATTTCCCTTCACCACCTAAGCACCCTCAAAATAGACTACATGCTAAGAATAGCCATGCACCCTTACATGATAAATAAAAAAGCATGCAAGCTCACTAATAATAGATTATCTAATAATATGATTGCATTCTAATCCTATTAATATCTCCAAAAATATGCATGTCAATTGATCTTCCACTTGTCCAAAATAGTCTTTGTGTGCTTTCCAAGTCTTCTACAAAACGTGCTTCGCACTCCACATCTATATTTAGCCTTATACTAGAAAATGACTAAGTCTCGACTTTATGCTTTCTGGGTGCACCCGATTTCATACAATTCTGCGCATACCTATGCGCCATATATCCGTGTGCCCAATCGCTATGTGCCTTCAGTATTTAGGATGTAATTAATCAACCCAAAACCCCACACTTTAGGGGTATTTCCATGTTTCATTGAGATGTTTAGATCTGCCTTAGCATAGCGTACATTATCATGTGACAACAATATATTTTCTTTCAAATAATTATTTATTCTCCTTATGATTTAACTTAAATTAAATCTTAATCAAATATCTGGTGTTCAATCATATATGTCAAAAAAACACAATATACAAACATGTAATGACAAGAAAGTAAAAAGAGAGAGGATGAGAGTGACTTAGATGATAGTTAGTTCTATGTATTGAATCAAGGATGGAATAATGGTGGAATAGGCTTAATTTGGGATATGCATGCTTCATCTCAGAGAAAGTGATGTACAAGTGTTTGAAAAAATATAACTTAGATATGGATAGGATCGCCTAGGGCACTAATTTTTGATCGGGTGCTAGTGTTTTAGTAGTGAGTACATATTTGGTTATTTTAAGGTCTAATAGTATCACCTACACTTCCCTATGTGTCACATCTACTTTTCTTTAGATTTCTCCTATCACACATGTACCTACAAAAGAAACCCTAGCTACATACATAAGGCTCAAGAAAACATTAGATGAAATAAATGATGCATATGATTGAGTCAGACTGAACTTGTTGGTCACCCCAATGTGATTATCATGAAGCACTACACTATGTTTCAAACTCAATTTAGTTCTAGTTTGTGTGGGATAGATTCGTGTCCCTTGAAGCTAGGTTTCCCTAATGCAAGTTACAAAAAGATAACAAGATACAACTACTTTTCCCCTAAAATAATGTGTCTCATGGAATTTATAATTTTCCCTTCCTATGCAGTGAATGATGTATCCCAAATATAGTCCTTAAGTTGTTCCTTTTGTTCAAGTAGTAGATATAAAGTAATAGCCCAATTTCCCCTCGAATAGTTATTAGGTTGTGTATATATATGATTACTTGTTTGAATTCCAACACTTAGTAACACAAAAGGACAAACCTAAACATGAAATAAGAATTATAAAACATCCAAAATCATGCGCTAAATGGTAATTTGAAATATAAAAAGTGGGGAAAAATGTTAGCATAATTTAGCATAGGCATATTTATTGCATTTTATTGCATTGTCTTTTATTTAATAATGTGCAACATGTGCACTCTAGTCTAGTGACTTGCATTCAATATTATTATGTTGGATAACATTCAATATTGGTATTAGTAGTAATTACATGTGCATATGAGATGGGTCTTATCATCTCGTAGTTGGTGCACGATAGGGTGTCATGTCTATTCATATGAGAAATTTGTCTAATATCTATAAATATTACAGCTCTTGCATTGTTATGTAATCTGATTTCATGATCAATAATATTTGTGAGGCTTCCGTCCCTCTTTGGTCATTTCAATCTTATTCTATTCTATCATTTGATATCGAACTATACCATTGTTATCATTTGGTATCGAGCGAGTTCTATCCAAGCAAGGTTTAAAAGGAGCTCTATTGGAGAGGATCCATTGGAAAAGAATATTTACATCAAAGGAGAGCCATTGAAGTATCCTGCAACCTCCATTCCTTCCAAACATCCCTCAACTAAAATTTGACCTATCCACTTATTTGGAAGATTTGGAGATCTTAAAAAAAAAAGATCTAAGGATTTGGGGTTGAAAAAAAAGAGATCTTGGAAAAAAAAAAAGACTTGTGAAAAAAAGAGATCTTAAAAAAAAAGGGAGAAAGATCTTGAAAAAAAATTGCAGATCTAAAAAAAGAGTAAAAAAAAAAATCAGATCTGAAAGTGGAGGTGTGAAGAATTCGGGAGCAAAGGTTGAAGCAGTCTCATCAACAAAATTCCAGCAGATAGCTCTCATAAAAAAGAACGTAAATTTTTTATACAATGTCAGATTGATGTACCATTTTTTTCTGGAAAGATAAGAAGGAGGCGCACAACTTTGTAGTTTACATCATCTTCAGATTTGGCCTCTACATATGACGAAAAGTCTATGCAAGTTGGGTCATTTTTTCTGAAAAAAAGCAGATCTAGCTAGTAAATTGATAAGATCTCAAAAACCAAGATTCCGATTCTTCTAAAATTTTGTGAGTTTCAAGAAAAATATTTTATGATGCTTCTGTCAAAATTTTAGAAAAACTTAGATCACGGTTTGTGAGAAAAGGTGAAAACAATATTCAGATTGTTTGTTTGGATCTTGGGAACAAACAGGTCAACGGTTCAATTCCCACTCTCTCCATATTTTTTATTAAATTATTTTTTTTTGGAAAATTTAGAGAAATTACTAAATTTTGGGATATTTCTAAATTTAGAAGCTCACCAAACACATTTAGAGCCACCGCTAAATTTAGCAGAAAAACACCTATTGGGGGTAAACAATATTTTTGGCCTAAATTGTGTATTTTGTGATTCTAGACCCTTTTTTCTAAAGAGGGGGACACAAAAATTTCATTTTGATGTAATTTTAGAGAATTTTGTACTAATCTTGGTGCATAAAGTGCAAAAAAAAAAGTGCACATTTTTTATTTTATGTTTGGTTCTATCACACAAGATCTTTGATCTCATAGCGGCGTTCAAGTATATACTATGCCTGCGGGAAGCGCTTACGAGTGATGCCATCGCGACTACTACCGCACTTAACACCTAACACAACCGCCTAAACGTCGTCTCTGGGCATAGACCCTATAAAATCAATGGGGAGTAATAAGGAAACAATACACACACACATTTGAGCCCTCCCATCTGTTTGTACTTGCACAAACCCCTCTCCATACTGTCTACGTACCACATACTAAATTCTTTCACGTGTGTTAACACCTCTTTTCGCACTAATGGGTATATTGAAAGGGTGATCTTCTTCCATGTACTAACAGTATATCGAGAAGGAGCATATATAGAAAGGTTTGGTATATCGGCACGACAATATATTGAGAGGAGACCATAAACCCGGAGTGATAAGAGCCTTACCCTTTGTTAGAAATTCGAGTTTGAGAAATCCAGATTACAAAAACGGGTTAACAAGCACCAAAGTTCTTCTTGCGATTCACAATTGCTTAGAGGAGACAACTATGGTACATGGAAACCGAAGATCAAGATGTTACTTGAGTTTGAAGACCTATGGACAAGGTTGTAGATGGAACAACAACAAGATCACTTGATGATGAAAGACAACAAGTTTAATTTGACAGGGCCAATCAAAAGGCCAAGTTGATTATATTGTTTGGCGTAACAGATGATGTGCAACCCCACATTAGAGATGCCACATTGGCCAAGGATGCATGGGATAAGTTGAGCATAGTCTATGAGGTAAAGAACAAGAATTCCATCCTCAACCTATTATCACAACTGCATATTTTCAAGTTGAAGCACAATGAGAAGGTTGAAGCTTTTTTGAAATGAGCTGCTACTTTCAGGGCATCTCTACTGGCATTGGAAAAATAGATAAGTGATGAAGACCTCGTACTAATTGTGTTGCGAGCACTTCCTCCTTCCTACAGAATCTTTGTGACAACTATTAATATGAGTGAACACACAGTCACCTTTGAGAAGTTGGTCAATCTACTCCAACAAGAAGAGGCAATGAACAACAAAGATCATGAAGATGAGCAAGCACTATCTTCCAATCATAAAGGAAAGGGGAAATTTCAGTCCAATCACAAGAAGTCCCAACAAAATCAAAGTCAACAAAGGGACCAAAGTCAAAGAGACAACACCAAGAAGTGTCCCATTTGCAATAGAGGGGGACATGACATCAAAGATTGTTGGTACAATTCCTACAAAAAGGGTTCATCAAGCAATTCAAAACCCAATAACCAACAGGGTAACAATAATTCAAATCAAGGGAAGTCCAACAACAACAACAATCAAGGGTAGAAAAATGGTAATTGGCAAAGAAAACCCAAACAACAAGGGTACATTTCCGAACATGAGGATGATTAGATGAAGGACACCACATGTATTCTACTCAATTTGATGAAGAAACCAAGTCCACACAAGATATCTGGTATGTTGACTCGGGTGCAACTTGACACATGACTAGACACAAGGATTGGTTCTACACACTACGTGACTCACCTAACAAGAACCATGTGTCATTAGGTGATGACTCATCATACAAAGTGTTAAGGGGATTGGAAACATTTTACTACCTCTTGGAAAGCATGATTGTAAAATCACAGATGTATTATATGTACCTAGGTTGACCAAGAATTTGCTATTAGTTAGTCAACTCCTTAATCACAACTTGAAGTTGGATTTTGACAAGAGTAATAAGAGAAAAAGTGTGCTTGATAAGAGATAATTCAAGAGGTTCCAATATTCAGAAGCAAGAGCCTCCAATGTGGGATGCATGTTCCAAATTGATTTTGTCCACAAGGATGATCAAGCTCTAGTGGCCAAAGACACACAATCTGCTGAGAACTATGGCATCACATATATGGTCACATCAGTTTTGGCTATCTCCAAACACTTCAAAAGGGTAACATGGTGAAAGGATTGCCTACACTCAAGCACAATGATGACAAGTGTCACAATTGCCCTGCTGGAAAGCAACATAGAGTACCCTTCTAGAAGAACACATATAGAGCAAAGGGAAAGCTTGATTTGGTGCACACCGATATTTGTGGGCCCATGCAACCAATTCATTCTAGATGTCAATACTTCATGCTTTGTGTTGATGACTACTTAAGAAAGATGTGGATATATTGTCTAAGAAACAAGAGTCAAGCCTTTGAGACATTTCAGAAGTTCAAAGCACTTGTTGAGAATGAAGTTTGTCGCAAGATCAAAAATATCCGCTGAGATCGAGGGAGGGAATTCACAAGCAATGAGTTCAAGACTTACGTAGAAGCTCATGGGATTCGTTGACAAATACCTCCTACTCACACACCATAGCAGAATGGTATAGTTGAGAGAAGGAATGTACTATCATGGAAATGGTGCGATGTATGATTGATGAGGTTTAACAAAGACATTTTGGGTAGAAGGTAAGAAGCTGCGCAGTCTATTTGTTGAACAGAGTGCCCATAGTAGCTCTTGAAGGAGTGACACCTCAAGAAGCATGGTCAAATCGGAAAATATCAATTACACACCTAAGAGTATTTGGGTGTAAAGATAGCATGCACATACCCAAGAAGAATAGGAACAAGTTGGATATGAAAGATGAGAAAGCGATATTCATTGGATACAATGAAGAAGAACTTGGGTACAAATTATGGGATCGAAAGAAAAGAAATTATACACAAGTAGGGATGTTGAGTTCTTTGAGAAGAAACAAGAAGATGCTCCACTCAACTACTCAACAAACATACAGAATTCACCTCTTGTGAAGATAGAATTTGATGTTCCCACCGAAGATGACAAAGTGATGAATTGGATGATGGTGAAAACTTGGATCCACCATAAGCTAATGGAACAGCTAAGAAGTTACCTAAATGGTATACTCAATTAATAAGAGATGTAAATTTGGATAAAGCACCTAGCACATCATCCAATCCTAGACCTAGAACTCGGAGTCAAGCTCGTGAAGAGGTTAATTATGCCCTAATGAGTAGAGTTGTTGAAACAGTTGAGCCATCTACAGATCAGAAGCCCTACAATCAAAATATTGGAAAGATGCCATGGATTGAGTATCGATCGGTGATGAAGAACAACACATGGCAACTTGTCGACCTTCCAGGTGGAAGAAACCCATTAGATGCGAGATGGATATTCAAGACTAAGTACAAATAAGATGGGACTATTGACAAGTATAGAGAAAGGCTTGTAGCAAAGGGGTATGCACAAGAAGAAGGGATTGATTATGAGGAGACATTTGCTTCCACAACCAAGATTAAGACAATCAAGATGATCTTTGCTCTAGCTGCACAATTTGGTTGGAAAGTCCACCAAATGGATGTGAAAAGTGCCTTTCTTAATAAAGATTTTCAAGAAGAAGTCTATATGACTCACCAGAGGGTTATGTAATACCAGAAAAGAGATGATGATATACGAGACTCATAAAATCTCTATATGGCCTAAAACAGAACCCTAGGCATGGTACATCAAAATCGATGAGCATCTCATAAGTCATGGATTCGAAAGGAATCCTTATGACCCCAATCTCTACCTCAAAAATAAAGGGGGAGATTGTCATTGTGGTTGTTTATGTCGATGATCTAGTCATTATAGGTAGTTCTGTGAAGATGATTGATGCAACAAAGAAGGATTTTAATCGATCATTTGACATGAAAGATCTCGGGCTCATGCACTATTGTCTTGGGTTGGAAGTATGGCAAAAAGAGAATCATATCTTTGTGTCGTAGTTGAAATACACCAAGACAACGCTCGAGAAATTCAGGATGATGGACTGCACTCCTATTGCTACACCTATGGAAGCGAGACTTTAGTTATCTCGTTCCGATCCATCACCACTAGTGAATGCAACTCTCTATCGGTAGTTGATCGGGAGTCTCATTTACCTGACATATACTAGACCAGATATCAGCTTTGCAGTCATCTATTTATCACGCTTCATGCAAGAACTGAAAATATGTCATTGGAAAGTAGCAAAGAGAATACTGAGATATCTAAAGGGTACAATTGACCTTGGTCTAGAGTACAAGAAGAACGACAAATTCTTCTTGACAAGATATTCAGATTCAAATCATGCAGGAAACATGGATGATAGGAAGTCAACATCAGGCTTTGTCTTCTTTATGGGATCTAGACCAATATCATGGGGAAGCAAGAAACAAAACTTTGTTTCTTGCTCTTCTACAGAAGTAGAGTATCGAGCTGCAGGTGAAGTTGTTTGTGAAGCAATATGGCTATGCCAAATACTGGAAGGAATTGGTCTACCACAATGAAATCTACTCCAGTATATGTTGATAATGAAGGAGTTCTGAAGCTTGTTTGCAATCCAGTATTTCATGAGAGAACCAAGCATATTGAAGTACAGGTTCATTTCATATGTGAGCATGTCTTGAAGCACAACATACAACTCCAGTTCTGTCCTACAGCTGAACAAAAGGCAGATGTTTTCACTAAGTCACTTGCACGTGAAAAATTCACACTGTTCAGAGAGTTCCTCTCCACTTCATTGGAAACTATGCAAAATTAAGGGGGGGAATGTTAGCATAATTTAGCATAGGCATATTTATTGCATTGTCTTTTATTTAATAATGTGCAACATGTGCACTCTAGTCTAGTGACTTGCATTCAATATTGTTATGTTGGATAACATTCAATATTGGTATTAGTAGTAATTACATGTGCATGTGAGATGGGTCTTATCATCTCGTAGTTGGTGCCTAATAGGGTGTCATGTCTATCCATATGAGGCTGTCTAATATCTATAAATATTACAGCTCTTGCATTGTTATGTAATCTGATTTCATGATCAATAATATTTGTGAGGCTTGTCCCTCTTTGGTCATTGCAATCTTATTCTATTCTATCATTTGGTATCAGAGCTATACCATTGTTATAAAAAAAGTGTCAGGAAGGGACACTAGCACCTAGGCACTAGTGTTCTTACATGACACTATTGTCCTAGGACAAGAAATAAAAACCAAACTTTGAAGAGACAATGGTCCCTTTGACATGACCAAAAGGCATAAATCTAGAAAACATAATACAATGTCACAATCAAAATCAATTTAAATCAATAGGAGGAATGGGAGAGGTGTCACCAATGTTTAATATTCTCACACAGGAATCATGCATATAATTACATACTAGATGCATAATGTAATAGTAATAAGTACATAAGTGTCTAAAATTTCCCCTCTTTATAATATTAAAATGAAATTCAATGGGATAAAGGATATAAAAAAGTGTATCTGTGAAGGTTGAAGAAGTTTGTGGACAAATGCGTGTCAAAAATAAGAATCATAACATGGTGAACCATAGATCATCACTCTAAACCATGTGGAGTAAGTGTATCACCACAAAGGTATACCTAGATAGAAACAAGTCATGGAGATGTACAAAATTTCCAGCCTTGTAAATCGTAAGAGGGTTGGGCATGATCAATTCTCGAATTGATGTGAATACTCTTAGGATTTGGGAATCTTGACGCTAGAGGAAGAGTGTTGGGAGATCAATCATCTTTGTTTTCCATCCATGACACTTCCCCAAAACACGTTCTACCACTATAGACATAAATAAACCAATTATTACCTTACCTACTAGTCATAGAAACCCCAATAAAGTGGATATGAGAAGGCAATGATGTCTCATTCCCACGGTTTACGTCGTAAGGGTGAAAACTAGTTGAATGGAAGAAATGTTTGATTAGATATCATGGATTTTCTCCCAAGTTAGGTCATCTAGGATAAAATTTGATATTGTTGAAATAAACCTAGAAAATACATATATTGATTGAATAATAATATTTGATTGATTTGAATTTTCTTTAGAAAATTGAATTTCCCTTGGATTAGATCATTTGAGGGTGGATTTTGTATTGATCGATAATATGAGATTATATCGAGCACTGAAATAGATTGATATTTACATTTTGAGTGATAACTTTGTAGGATTTGAATTAGGATTTAAATTTTATTCCATGGTTGATTGAAGATATAGTAGTGGTATATAATATGATTGTGCATGTTGTATTGGAAATTTTCTTGGTTTTCACCAGGAGGGCTAATAGGATGACCTCAATTTTTCCCCCTTTCGGAAAAAGGGTGAGAAGAGAATCATCAAACCATGAACCAAAATAAAATAGGAAGATTGTTCGAGATAAGAATAAAATATGTGTATTGTAGGAGAGAGAGATATGAGAGAATCATAAGAAAAATGTATAACAAGAATATATAGGTGTATAAGTGAATTATGAATGCAATAGACAAAAAAATTGATTTTAATGTCGTTGACAATGTCGAAAAGGATAAACGAGGATCAAGATATGGACAAAATTATGTTTGTGTATTAGTTGTCGTAGGAGGAACTATAAAAACTTAGGAATTGTGTGGATAATAGAAATTACTATATATAGTAAGTAGGAAAAAGTGAATAGTACTTTCATTTGTAAATTGAGTGATAACTATTTAGTCTTTGGGTTGCAACCATGCCACATACACGAGAGGTTATTATGATAAGATTTGAGAGGGTGTAGAGGCTATATTGAAACATACGACAAATCGATGGTAAGTAGTGCTTTGTGAAGTTAGCATAGGCCATATTATAGCATTTTTGACGTTTTAACAATATTGTATTTTTGAGATTCTTGGCATTGTTGATCGAGATAGAACTAGTGGTCTTGATTTTGTCCTTGGTATGGTAGCATCTCGGTTCTAGGAACTACTTTCTATTACTTTGCGATAGTGTCAAGCTACCGGGTATTTCTGTCCTAAATGTGAAAATTTGTTTATTATATCTTGCAAATATTTTTTTTCTTATATGATACACTAATGTGTGGCTTTGTGTATTGTTTGTGTTATGTAGAAGGATGTTCATTCTCATGAGTTTTACATGGGGAGAAATTTAATTTTTTGGGGGGGTTGGGCCTCAAGGAGGATGAGTGGGATTTGTTAGATCGATCTAGTCTATGACATGTGACTAGATTGAGGGAGTTACCCCATAATATACATTTGATCACAAATCTTATAGAGAAAATGTATGTCGACACATGCACCTTTTGGCTCCCTACGAAAGAGTTGAAAATGGCACTAGAGGATGCATATTACATATTTTGATTTCCAGTGGTAGGGGAGCAAGTCTAGGAAATGCTCCTAGGGGATACACTATAGAAAATGAGAGCAGTTAGGAGGTACTTTACAGGTCTCGTGTCCATGCAGATTCATTAGTGACTTTGGATGATATAGTGAGATATGGGGTTCCACATTTGTAGAAATTCATCATAGTGGTTCTAGCTTCTTTTATGGATATGGATGGAGGTGGGGTAACCATATCCTATCACATGTATGAGATATAAGAGAGCATCAAGCAAGTATAGGACCCGATATGTATGGAGTCATTGTGTATTGACACATCTATACATGGATATTTAGAGATTTATGCATGAGGATCATGGAGGTGGTATTGGTGTGATTACATTATTGTACATATGGGCATATGAGAAATTTTTATGGCGAGGCCCCTTAGTGGACCAAGATTGGACTTGGATTTTCCATAGATCTTTTTAGTGATATGTGTTGGCTCGAGGAGTCGATGGTTTGATGTTATGACTTATAGATCGATCCTAGATCAGATAGGGTCGAAACTATTATATAAAAGCCTTATAGGGGTTATGGTGGGTGGGAAAATGATGATTTTGAGCTTCATTTCATACGTCGAGACCATGTGGTTAGAGTATATATTTTCATATAAGTGGTTGAGCTCTTCCAATCGGAGTGGGTTACACGTCATTTTGGGGTAGCATAGGATGTGCCCCAAGCCATACATATGTAAGAAATAATTTTGTACAACGAGGGAGTGAGAGTGAGGCCATGTCCGATCCCAGTTACCCTTGCCATCTATGGATGAGATGGATTATAATATAGTATATATTCATGTAGATGATGTATAATACACATGGAAATATATTTAGTGGTGGGTGAGCAACGATGGGAGATACTATTTTTAGTCGTGGTAGATGTTGTAGGAGGGTCACCAAGTGGGCTTGTTAGAGAGGAGGAGGGAGAGGGATCGAAGACTAGGGACCTTCCCTAAGGTGGTGTGGTACCAAAGTGGTCATAACACAATGTAAGTATTATATAGTATGATTATTATTTTATAGTATCATAATGAGCATGTGTGTTAATATGATTATCATGTGATGTCTTGTAGGAAATGAGTATTAAAGTGTGATAATGGATATGTTAGTACACATGTTAACCCACAACTCACCCCAGATTTCCTTATCGAGAGGAGGATTATTGGAGAGGTTTGATCACATAGTAGGTGAGCATGTTCATCTCTTTTCTCCTATAGTGGTAATGGCAGCCACATGTGTGGTACTGCGATCAAAGAGTGATGAGGAAAGATATGAGCTAGCTCATATGAGGGAGGTTATGGGTGAAGGATGCCTAACACAAGATATGTTTGCACAATACCTAGAGATATAGGGTCAATAGACACAAGTGGTGATTGAGGAAACATTGTTATGGAATCGGCTAAAGGACAAGATCTTCGAGCATAGAGATAAAGGTCGAGTGGTGAATCCTTGAGTTCAAGAGATCCCATAGTGTCCTCTAGTAGTAGTGATGATGATTCATGGTGTAATTTGTATAGGGAATCACCTCCAACTTATTATGGTAAAAAAATTGATGTATCTATGTGATGAGATAATTTTTATGTACTATATGATTTTGTGTATGTTGTATGTGCAAGCTTTGGATGATTTTATGAGTATGACATTTGTTGAGTTGATTATTTTGGATGTAGTCACAAAATCATGCAATTGCTATTATAATTATATTACCAAGTATGTTGTTTTATATATGGATCTTGCGTAAGAAAATTATTAACTAATGACCCATCCCCTAGTCCTGTCATAGGTTATTTGGTCATAATCATCATTTGTCTTGCACAATTGTCAGTTATTTGCACAGTTCTGGTCATCTCCTAAGGAATCTCATGTGTCATTATTTGGTCATTTTTTGTCTCTAATATTTGACTAGGGCACCCATGGGCACCCTGGTCTTGATAGCACTTGCGTCTAATTTAGAGTTTTGAGGTTGGTCTTTGTAATTTCCCTCTCATTCCCCTAGGTACTAGTCAACATGTTGGGTCATTAGTGTCGAAATTTGAGCAAGAGATCCCTATATAAACATAACATACTTACTATCTTATGGGAAGACTATCTAATACTAAGGGATAACTATCTACTAAGGCAAGGGACTACATTTGGGCATCATTGCATCACACACACTGCATAGGAAAGGGAATTCTATTCTATTCCATCCACCATTTTACATCTTACATCTAGCTATTGCCCGCTACTTTGGCATCGACGCTAGGGCACCCTAGGCACATCATTGCACACACAAGCACATAAAACTACATTGGGTATGAGATGTAGTGCAACACTCAGTCATAAGTCCATCCATTTGGTAGCTAAGGACAAGTCCGATCCATTAATTTACATATTTATTTTTAGGGTTTGATGCTTTTGTGTGGGGTTTTGTAGGAGATTATTCATTGGAGATCTACAACAACATCAACGAATTTACTCTAACAATCACACGATAAAGATTGAGACATTGCAAATACCTAGAGACACTTCTAGATTCGAACATGAGATTTTTGTAGACCATAACACCCATACTATAGACTAGGGTGCACATAGGTTCCATGATCCTCTTCCGGGCACCCTATTTTGGTAAAATCTTCATTTGCTTCTATTTCTTGGGTTGTACCCATCATACTCGATCTATCCACACATCATCTTGTTTAGCCCCAAAACTCAGGGAGGTAAGTCATTTTCAGGTTAGTACATTATCCCGCCTATTTCAATTTTTCATTTCATTTAAATATCAAATAAAATTACTTAGAATTCATATTTTAGTTCATATAAGTTATTATAATTGTTGTACTTTCTTAGATTAACTTAGATAGAATAAATTTCATATTTTAGTTAATCATTTTGGTGAACCCGTACTTTAGAATATTTTCCCCAGGATCCATCTAAAATCATAATGGCTAAGGATAGTTCATCTTCTTCGCAAATCATGTCTCATTTTAGTGTTACCCTATCTATGATGAGGTTGCTATTGCTCATATCACGACTCTCTATGGTAATCCTACTCTTATACTAGCTTATATCAAACAAATTCTAGATGGTTAACAATATGTGCCTACTCATTTTGAAGATTCTCCCATTGGAATTAGTATTTTTGAGGATATGATAGCCTTCACTCATTATACACCATGCTATATGGCTACTTGTGATCCTCCTTCTGATATTTCTAAGGAAATTTTAGACGATTCTCTTATTGATTACATGCTTGGTATTGATCATCATTCACATGTGCATGTTGATTCTTCTTCTACTTAGAACACCTCTATAGTTTCATCTCACGACTCTCCTACTTCTGATATTGCTTCTCATGATACATCTCATACTAGTTTACATCCTCTTTTATACTATGTTGATGATCCTATTGATAGTATCCTTAGTGACATTCTCATTTCTGAGTCTTTATCTGATGTCGATGAGGTAGTTGATAGCCATGGTTCTCCTTCTTTTCATATGGCCGAGTGTGAATATCCTATTCCATCATTACCTTCTCTTGATATTGCATTTAGTACTATGCATGAGTCACCTCCATCTATAACTTTTTCTTCTCCTACCATTTCATCTCCTCTTATTACATCATCTACACCCATTCTTTCATCTTCTCATATAGATGTATTTCCATCCATTTCACAGTGAGGACAGTTTGACCCATTCATTTGCATCTTTTTTTTTTTTTTAGGGTTTGATGATTTTGTGTGGGGTTTTGTAGGATATTATTCATCAAATATCTACAACAACATTATCAAAGTTACTGACGATGATCACACAACAAAGATCAAGACATTACGAAGATCTAACGACACTTCCAAATTTAGGTCATGAGCTATTCTATAGACCAGATCACCCATATTGCATACTAGGGTGCCCAAAGGCACCTTGACCCTCTTCTAGGTTCCCTAGTCTGGTCAAATATTCACCTACTTCTATTTCCTTAGTTGTACCATCATACTCTGTTTTGTCTACACATCATCTTGTTCAGCCCCAAATCTCAACAAGGTAAGTCATTTTCAGGTTAGTACCTTATCCCTCCTATTTCAATTATTTCATTTCATTTAAATATCAAATAAAATTACTTAGCATTCATATTTCAATTCATATCAATTATTATATTTGTTGTACTTGCTTACATTAACTTAGATAGATAAAATAAATTTCATAGTTTAGTTAATCAGTGGATGATTATATATGTTTCTTTGTGATGATGTGATATAGTAGATGATGATAAGGATTATAACATAGTAATGATAAGAGTATACTAATAGTGTAAACCATGGAAATTACAATAAAAGAGGAAAATCAATACAAAAACAAATAAAAAATTTTCGTTGTAAATCCCAAAGCCACCTCAGATTAGATCTGAATGAAATAGAAGGGTTTAATGATGCTCTTTGTTGAATCTATTTGATTTTTGGGATTTTTTTGGTTTGTGGGATTTTGTTTATTTGTGGGCTTTTGCTGATTTGTGGATACTCTAAGATACTCTGAATGGATGATAGATCAAGCTATGAGGATGATTGATTTGGCATTATTTGGGAAATATAACAGATGAAAGATTGATTTGATTCACCAAGAAAATGTACATAATGACAACATGAACTCTCAAGATTTTGGTGGATGATTTGTAAAGGAAAGATCATTGATTTATAGTTGAGGAAAGTGAATTCTCAAGATAATATTAGATTTATTTTATTTAGAGATAACTAAACATGACTAAGTTGTTTAGTTGAGTTTCCATATTGATTGGAGAGTTAGACTATTGTTCTAGATTTGCATGAGTGAGTCATTGCTGAGTTTGAAAGTGGTTGCACACGTTTTTGGATTTTAATTTCATATATTCTATTTAATTCACCCAAAAATTTTGTGAATAGTTGGATTTTGGAAGAAGGTGGATTGATTTTTGATTTCCATGACTTGGGAGATATCTTTAGTTAACTCAAATGCATGATTTGAGTCAATTTGAACACATCCTCTTGATTATAATAATGATTTTTAGCTTTAGTCATGACTTAGTCAACTTGAGTTGAGGAGGTGGATAGGATTTGAGGATATTTAATTTATTTAAATATTAAAGTGGACATGTGTGGATATATTTAATTAATTTGACATCAAATTATCTAATAAAATTAACTAAGGGGGTGATAGGGTGCAAATAGAATTAATAAAATTAATTATAAAGAGGAACAATGGGTTTAATAAGGTTTTTAATGTTTATAATATTATGGTTATTTGGGGGTGTATATATGAGCATCCGAGGCATATTTTATGTTATATAAAGCACATATTATATGTTGTTCCTTTGTCTATAAACATTATTTTTCTTTAATGATTACTAATGAGTGTTTCAATGTGTAAGAATTTGGTGTTTGTGATGTTGATATTCAAAATTTCATGAGGACCAAATGATAGGATTAGATTGCTTGATGAAATTTTTATGATTAAAGCTCAAAATGGTCATGTGTTAATACTCTTAAGAATATGCACCTCATGGAGGGAACACATAAGGATGTCTTGAAACATAGCTATATTTTTGAATGTTTGATAATGTTATGTGAAACACATGAATAATTTACATCGATAACTATTGTGAAACATTAATAAATTCAAGATTGATCATTTGAGGTATTATGGACATGGAAGGTTGCGTTGTTGCAAGTTTCCAAACTTGTTTTTGTTGCATCGTTACAACACAACTAGGGATGTTAGGCATAGGATCTAACAATGGAAGGATAGAATCAATCCCAACATTTTTTGATAATTGACATTTTTATTTAGATTTTTCATTTTTACTATGAGTTGGAAAAGGATCTTGAAAATATGTCAATTTATTGTTTAACATGTAAAGATAGTTGTCCGAAACACTTTCAATTTTTGATTAAAATAAGAGAAAATTATTTGGAGGGGAAGTTGATTGGTTTTGGTTTATAGATCCTTGGCCCTTTTTGTCTTGATATTATTGAGTTTTATCATGTAAATATTCTTGGATAAAATTCAACTCTTCATTGTAATTTATGGTAGTTTACTTGGTTTCTATTTCGATAGCTCCATTGTCAATTAAGTCTTGGACATAATGGTATATATTTGAACAATGATCCGTAGAGTGGCCTTTGATATAGTAGTATTAAAACTATTCTAATTATTTATACCAGTTAGGTTTTGGTTTCAATTTTACAAAGGCTATCGTGATTGGATATATGATCATATTAACACTTGTTAATTGATGAAATACACTAGAGATACTTTCTCCGAAAGGTGTAAATTTTTGTTTGTCTTTACACGGAGTAGTTCTTCACTAGGGAGTATGATTGATTGTTTGGTTGATTTCTCATTGACTTGGGAAGCCATATGAGAGATTTTTTTGACATCTCATTAAGTTTTTCTAAAAATATTCATTTGATGTTTTGCGTGAGCCTACCATTGTACTAAAGGTAAAGACCTAAAGTGATGAGGTGGTTCATAAATTGGTGGGATGTACTTAGGGTTTGGATAGAGTGAATATAAAATCATCTAAGACTTCGAATTGAAACTTGATTGTGCTTAAAATTTAACAAAGTGAATGTTAAAATCTAAGGTGTAGGTGTTAATATTAGTTTTTCTTAGACTTGATAATGTGGATATAAAAATATAAGACTTAGATAGGAATGATTGCACTTATACTCCGAGAAAGTGAATGTCAAAATATAAGACGCGGAAGCTGAAATTGATTTGGATTAGACTTGATAAAGTGGATACCAAAGTATAAGACTTAAATGAGAAGAACGATTATGCTTAAACTTGAAAAAGTAAATGTTGAAGTATAAGACATAGATGTGAATAGTGAGTGTGCTTAAACTTTGACAAAGTGAATGTTGAAGTATAAGACTTAAATGAGAAATGATTGGCTCAAACTTGATAAATTGAATATCAAAGCATAAGACTTAAATAATAGTGATTAAAATTAGACTTAGACAAAGTGAATTTCAACATGTAAGACATAGAATTTGAAATTTATTTGGATTAAACTTGATAAAGTATAAGACTTAATTGAGAAGGGTGATTGTGCTTAAAATTTACAAAGTGAATGTCGAAGTATAAGACATATACGTGAATAGTGAGTATGGTTAAACTTTGACAAAGTGAATGTGGAAGTATAAGCATTAGAAGAGAAGTGATTGGTTTAAACTTGATAAAGTGAATATCAAAGCATAAGACTTAGATAGGAGTGAGTGGGCTTAAGCTGTTGACAAAGTGAATGTGAAAAATATAAGACTCAAATATGGAATAGATTGTTTAGATTTTTATAAAGTGAATGCCAAAATACAAGACATGAAAACTGAAAATGATTGCTTAAATTTTGACAAAGTGAATGTCAAAATACAAGACTTAGAAATTGGAAAAGATTGCTTAAATTTTGAAAAAGTGAATGTAAAAATATAATACTTAGAGATGGAAGAGATTGCTTAAATTTGAATATGGGTATAAAAATTCAAGACTTCCTATAGATTTTTTTAGATTGGATAAAGTAAGTACCCAATTGATTTTTCTTAACCTTGATAAAGTGAATACCAAAGGATAAGACTTGGATTAAAATGGATTGCTTAAATTTGGATATGGGTATCCAAATTTTAAGACTTAGACTTCAATTTGGATTGAATGATGTGCTTAAAATTTGGAAAGTGAATCCAAAGAGTAAGGATTAGACTTGATGAATTCAATTTGGAATGGGTGTCCAAAAATAAAGAGTTTGATTTTGGAAAATAATATGATGTTGATGGGAAAAAAATTTGATTTTGATTCAAGAGAAGAATGTGGAACATAAACTAATCTGATTCAATAACTTGGATGAAAATAATAGTGGTAGGGAGAAATTTCAAAAATATTTGTTTGGTTAGTCAAGCTTCCTATATATTGGATCTCTCTCTATATAATAAGTGTTATCCAAACAAGTGTAGTACACTAGAAAAAGTTTAGTCACCGACTTTACTTTACCCCTGTTGATTAATAAATTTGGATTTTAATCCACTCAATCAATCGAACCGGGACCATCACTAAGGATAACATTGGCTCTAAATCTCATGGGTGTACTAGTCAAGTAGGTGGGGGTACCCGTTTCGTTGGCCAGTTCCCTCAAGGTGCTAACTACTTTGGGGTTCCTATGGTACTCCTCACAATGAGTTTTAGGACCATGTCCAAATACTTCCCACAATTAAAGAAGATGGGAATAAACCCTTATCTGAACCTGTAATACAAAGTTATAAAATTTAATAAGATAAATTTTGTTTTGTTTGCTTCAATCAAAACAACCCGCATACAATGAATTAGTAGTTTGGTTGAATTTTCAAGGTAATATTTGTATGATGTGGTCTTACACATAATAAATTATTAGTTTTCCTACAACGAAAGCCTAAAAATCAAACTTCACCTTTTAGATTCTCAAGATCACCCGAAAGGTTGCTTTAGAGAAGAGAATACATGGTTAATTTGGCTAGATTATATTATATAAAGACTAAAGTAAAGAAATTTCTTAGATGTATATTGACAAAAAACTATAGGAAAAGTATTAAAGAAAAAAAAATAAAATGACTAGAAATTATTTAACCTAAAGGAAAATGAAGAAAACAAAGAAAAGACAGACACATAATACTAACATGTGTAGTTAGGTATGCTAGTGTAACCATTAACAATAACAAAATCAAGTAGGTGCACTAACATAGCCGCTTATGGTAGCACACTCAAGTACACATGTTTGTGTAACAAATACCTTTTCTACTAATAGACTAGTTATGGTAGCACGTACAAAGATACATAGGTGCATGCACATAAAAATGAACAAAATTTAGTAATATGGTAGCGCGTGAAAGACTATGCTAGCACATGTAGTTTTGACACTAGTATGTGCAAAGTGATACACTAGTTCAAATCACATGTAACATTAGTGTACATGCAACCTGTAAATGGATAGAGATGAATAAAAATGACAACAATATTGTATTATTTTGATTTTCTCCCTATTTTCTACATTGAAACCCTAAAATTTTAACAAGATGTCTTAAAAAACACAAACAACACAAAGAAAGATTTAGATTAATGAGAAACCATCTAAAAATGATTAAATATTCGTGGGATTCCCACCAAGCATGCCAAAATGTAAACCATGGAAATTACAATAAAAGAGGAAAGTAAATACAAAAAAATGCAAACCTTATGTTGTAAATCCCAAAGCCACCTTGAATTAGATCTGACTGAAAGAGAAGGGTTTGGTGATTCTCTTTGGTGGATCCATTTGATTTGTGGATGCTCGAAGATAATCCAAATGGACTATAGATCAAGCTACGAGCATGAGGATGATTTATTTGACATTATGTGGGAAACATAATAGTATGAAAGATTGATTTGATTCACAAGTAAATGCACAAAATGACAACATGAACTTTCAAGATTTTGGTGGATGATTTGTGAAGGAAAGATCTTGATTTATAGCTAAGGAAAGTGAATCCTCAAGATAAGATAAGATAAGATTGATTTGATTTGGATATAACTAAACATGAATGAGTTGTTTAGTTGAGTTTCCAAATTGATTGAAGAGTTAGATTTTTGTTCTATATTTACATGAGTGAGTCATTTCTGAGTTGGAAAGGGGTTGCACATGTTTTTGGATTTTAATTTCATATATTCTATTTTATTCACCCAAAAAAATTCGTGAATAGTTGGCTTTTGGAGAAGGTGGATTGAATTTGGATTGTCGGGACTTAGGAGACATCTTGAGTTAACTAAAATGCATCATTTGAATCAATTTGAAGACATCCTCTTGATTATAATAATGATTTTTAGCTTTGGTCATGAATTTTGTCAACTTGAGTTAAGGAGGTGGATAGGATGCGAGGATTATTTAATATATTTAAAGATGGAAGTGGACATGTGTAGATATATTTAATTAATTTTTTATTAAATTAGTTAATAAAATTAGCTAAGGGGGTGATAGGGTGAAAATAGAATTAATTAAATTCATTATAAAGAGGAATAATGTGTTTAATAAGGTTTTGAAGATTTATAATGTGTAGTGGATATTTGGGGTTGTCTACAGATAGTAGTAATAGAGTGATGAATGTGGTAAAATAATCGAGTGGTGCTCATATTATAGATAATAACGATGATGAAAATAGTTAGACAAGGATTGAATGTATGCTTAAAAGTGTATAGAGGAAAAATAAATGATGGAATATGTGTATAAAATAGACATGGAATCACATAGTAATGAAGATCATATGATTATCTATCTAGAAACAAGGAAACAATTACACACTAACAGATCAAGGGATATGATAAGCCTAGAGTGATCATAGAAACACTAGGAATATGAAAATCATATAGTGCCAAGTGGTACTCCTTCAAGACCCATATATTCTTGGGTTGAATAATAAGTGGGGTAATTGTCTCAAGCGTAGTCGAATCCGAGGGAGGAATAGACAAAAAACCTTAGGATGATGAGGGACAATCAAAGTAACAAATTTCGATGGTCGGTGTCATGGCATGAGAGAATATGATCAAATATAATGGCATGAAAAATAAGTAATGACACCCTTTTCCTCAAGTAACATAAACCTATTATGAAGAAAATGACAATCATTTTCTCTATGTCCATTAATCCTATGGAAGCTGCGTAAAATGATTGGTTATGATTTTGTTGTAACTAATGAGGAGGATGATGCTCATTACAAGGTATCCAACTCAATTTATCATCAATAAAAGTGTTTAATATATTATGAGGCATAACATAAAGTGAAAATTACAATGTGACGAGGGTCGACAATTCTCAACATTAAATGATGTCAATCTAGGGCTGGTGTCTAAAAGTTATAAGGAAAATGAGAAAGAGATATTTGGTGATGGTCCCTTCTACCAAATCCACACTTGCAGGAATGTAAACACACTATGCAATCAAATTTAAAAATCACACTTAATGAATTGGAACACACTTGCATAAATTAAAAAGCACACTTTGCGAGAAAAGTAAATTCACACTTTGGTATGGAATTAAAATACATAGTGCATGAATTAAAACACACTTGCATGGAATTAAAACAAACTTTTCAAGAAGGGAAATACATCTTGACAAAGTGAAATAAATCTTGACAATGAATACTTGAAAAGAATATTTAACACGAAAACAAGACGATTGCTTGTGTATTTTATTAATATCAAAATCAAACATTACAAACAAATGAGAGAGCTGCAATATTTATAGATATTGGACAACTTCTATCTCATCCACAATATATGGAAACAAATAATGAGAAAATGTAGGAATAACATCGCCCTAAGCTGTCCCTATTGCCCTTCTCATGTAAATCATCCGAGAACAAAATATGTAAGATAAAACATGATCCCACAAACATAGGGATGAGAACACTATCACTTAGTTAACTAAGGATAACTAACACATATTGACATAAGTTTAAAGTATTTAAATTAAATACTTTAACTTATTACATTTATTCAAATATCAACTAATGATGAATTAAGATAAGTTTTATTCCTAACATTCCCACCTTAATTCAACATTGTCTCAAGTGAATAGGAGAGAAATTATCTAAAACCCTCAAATTTACCTCGAGCAAGTGACTTTGTGAAGACATATTCACGCTGCATATCCGTTGGGAAATATTTGAGTTGGATGTTGTTGTTCTAAACATGTTCAAAAATTAAATGCACCTTCACCTTAATGTGTTTGGTACATTCATGAAAAATTATATTCGAACAAGTTTTAATACTCCTTCATTATCAACATGTAAGATAGTTGGATCTTTCGTGGTATTCCCAATCCTTCAAGTATACACCAAAGCCATATCGCTTCACAGACAGATCCACCTACTGCATGATATTCTGATTCTGTGGAGGATCTTGAAATAGAAGTCTACTTCTTACTCCCCCACGATATCGATCTCGGATCCCAAAAAGAATACAAATCCACGAAGTGGATTTCCTATCATCTATGTTTCTGCATGATCTAAATATGAATATCCCTGTCAAGAAGAAGTTATTATTCTTCTTGTATTCTAGTCCATAGTCAATAGTTCCTCTAATGTACCTCAATATCCACTTTTCTACTTTCTAGTTAGAAACCCTTGGTTCTTACATGAACCGTGAATGATAGCTCACTGCATAGTTGATATCCGACCTAATGTAAGTCAACTAGATGAGATTCTCGATCACCTACCGTTAAAAGTTGCATTTACTTTTGGTGATGGATCTTTCGAGACGGTTGAAGTATTATCTCCATAGGTGTGGAAAATTGCTTACAATCCATCATATTGAATTTCTCGAGTGTTTTCTTAGCGTATTTCAATTATGACACAAAGATATGATTTTCTATTTTCCAAACTTCAAGTCCAATATAATAATGCAGAAGCCCGAGATCGGTCATGTCGAATGATCTGTTAGATCTTTCTTTGTTGACTCAATCATCCTCACTGATCCTCCAATGATAACTAGATCATCGACATATACTAAAATGATCACTATCTCTCCCCTTACTTTTTGAGATATAAATTAGGATCATATGGACTCCTATTGAATCCATGTTGAATGAGATGCTCATTGATTTTTATGTACCATGCCCTAGGAGATTTCTTTAGACCAGATAGTGATTTTATGATTTTACATACCTTTTCCTCTTTACCGGTATGATAAAATCTTCGGTTGAGTCATGTAAAATTCTTCCTATAAATCGCCATTAAGAAAGGCTCTTTTCACATACATTTGGTGTATTTTCCAACCAAATTGTGTAACTAGAGAAAAGATTAACCTAAATTTTTTTATCTTAGCTGTGGGAGAAAAAGTATCCTCATAATCAATGCCTTCTTTTTGAGCATATCCCTTAGCAACTAGTCTAGCCTTGTGTTTATCAATTTTTCCATCTGCTTTGTACTTCATTTTGAAGATCCATCTACATCCAATCGTCTTTTTCCCTAGTGGAATATCTGTAAGTTGCCATGTATTATTTTTCATAAGTGACTTATATTATGCATCCATAACATATTTCCAAGGTTTAGATTGTAGGGCTTCTGAAACTGTGGATGGCTTAGTAGTTTCAACAACTTTACCCATTAAAGCCAAATTGACCTCATTTCGAGCCATATTGCGAGTCCTCATTCCAGTGGTAGATGTGTTGGGGACACTATCCAATTTTGCATCTCTCATCATACTTGTATACCATTTAGGCATAATTTTTGTGGTTCCTGTGGGAGGTTGAATTTCATCATCTTCCCCATCATCATTGTCATCATCAAAGTGATTACCATCCTCTGTTTTCATTGTAGGGATGATTTTTTCATCATGTGAGTGTATGGAAGGAGCATATGCTTCTTTCTTCTCAAATAACTCAACATCCCGACTAGTGTATACCCTTCTTGTTCTTAGATCCATAAGTCTATAGCCAAGTGCTTCATCATTGTATCCCAAGAAGATAAGTTTTTTTGATTTCATATCAAGCTTAGTTATTTGTTTCTTAGGAATGTGCATACTTGCTTTACATCCAAAAAATATAAGGTGTGAAATAGATGGATTATTCCCTAACCATGCTTCCTGAGGTGTTACTCCATCAATAGCTACAGTGGGAACTCTATTTAGTAAATAGACTGCCGTTTTATTGCTTGCTTGGCTGAAAATGTTTTTGATAAACCTGCATCATCAATCATACATCACACCTTATCCATGATAGTATGATTTTTCCTTTCAAAAACACCATTTTAATGCGGTGTGTGAGGAGGAGCTATTTGATGATGAATGCCATGTGTTTTCAAAAATCATTGTACTCATTACTGGTGTATTCTCCCCCTCGATCTCGACGAGTGGAGTTTTTATTTTCCCACTAGACTCTGTTTCAACAAGGGCTTTAAATTTCTTGAAAGTTTCAAAAGCTTGGTATTTTGTAGTAAGATAGTATATCCACATTTTTATTGAAAAATCATCAACAAAGAGCATAAAATATTGAAACCCATAGTGGCAGTGTGTCATTGGTTCACATGGATCGAGAAAGCACCAAGTCAAGTTTTTCCTTAGCCCGAAATGTACAATGTTTGAATGGCGTTCTATGTTGTTTTCTTACCAATTTTTTTGACATTTATCTCTGTGCCCTTTTTATAAGTGGCAAACCCCTAACCATGTTGTATCGATGAAGTGTGTCAAGATAGCCAAAAATGACATGTCCAAGTCTTTGATGTCATAGTTGAGATGATGATGTATCCTTGGCTACAAGTGCTTCATCAATTATTTAAACAAAATACAACTAAAACATTATTCCCAAATTCAAATATTTTACAAAAATTTTCATGCTTCGCGACTTATCTTGAATTAGGCACATATTTTTACCTCCTTTACAATCAAAGTAAATTTTGAGATTGTGATCTAATAATTGACTCACGAGATAACAAATTTTTTGTTAAACCAAGGACATAAATAACATTTGTAATTTTATAATTATGTTGCCCAAGTGGTATTGAAATGGAACCAATTCCTTCAACACTGTAAGATGTATCATCACCCAAAGAGACATGATTTGTGGTGGGTGTTTTACTCATTGTGAAGAACCAATATTTCTTTCCTGTCATGTGTCGAGTTGCACCTGAGTCAACATACCAAATGTGATTTGTAGAATTGGATACTTCATTTGAATGTGCAGAATATAAGAAGTCATCATTATCAAATTGAGCTTCCTGTTCGACTATATTTCCTTGTTGATTTGGTTTCTTTTTCCAATTTTGATTATTTTGTCAATTTTGATTATTTTGTCCCTATTTATTTTGTTGTTTTCCTGATTTTTTTGTTGGTAATCAATATTTTTCCACTTGACGATCCTTGTTGGAATGTGTTCTACCAACAATTTTTAACTCATGTCCTTTTCAACCACAAAAAGACATTTTTGTTGGTCCTTTTGGCCTTGTTGAGTATTACCTTGCTTTTGAGACTGTTTATAGAATTTTGGTGCCGTAATTGCAGCCATTGTGAAAACTAAATAATGAAAGAAGAAGAATTGAACAGTTTCCCCCTTAAAGCATACACACCCCCAAAAATATTATTTTATTTATTTTGGGCTCCTTTTTGGCCGTGTACAATGAATTTTTGGCACTATTAGCCCTATTACAAATTTGGCTCTGTGGCCGATTTGTAAAAATAAAATGGCTCTCTTGGCCGATTTGAAACTAAAAATATATTTTTGGACTCTTTGACCTCTTTTCAAATACAAAAATCTGGTTTTCAAAATTTTTACAAAAAAATCTTATTAATAATTGGACCAATACGTAGAGCTTGCAAAAACAAACACTTTAACAAAAAACAACACCTCAATCAAAGTAGGTTGAAAGTTATGATTTTTAAAATTGTGATTTCAATATCTTTCAGGCCCCTTTCCAAAAATGGGTTTTTTTCTATACTTTTGCTTATTTATTTCTTCCTTGCTTTGGCTTCATGCAGGTATATTGTTGGGATGTAATTTTTCCATTTCCCCGATTTTTCGATTCTGAATCTTTTGCAGGCACGTCTTTTTCTTCTCTTGAATGTTCTTGATATGTGAATGCAATCTCTAGGTTGATTGGAGGCTTTGGGAAGTTGCTTTGGACAAAGATCTTCTCATAGGGACATAGAATTATCTTGCCAGATATATGAAAAGACAGAGATAAAAAGAAGAGGAAGGAGAAGTTATGTGGGGAGCTTGAAAATCTCGGGTTCCCACAATACAAATTATTGTATATTTTTAAAAAAATGCTTCCAATTTATAAAAAAATTGTAGGTACAGGTAAAATTAAAAAAATACCAGAGAATGAAATAATGTCACCTTACATAATGAGTTGCATCAGTGTCTGCAAGGTCATGTGATTGGATTCGTGTGTTCTTCAATTGGAAATAAATCTGTGAACCGGGGTGTGGATTATGGTAGGGGCTATGAAATGGCTGGGGGCATCTATGGCTCCTCCAAGCTCTGAAATTTCTCCAGTCTCCCTAAAAACTTCCTACACTTTTCCCTGGATCAGAATGTTGCTCGATACCAAATCTTGACAATGAATACTTGAAAAGAATATTTGACACAAAAACAAGACGGTGCTTGTGTATTTTATTAATATTAAAATCAAGCATTATAAACAAATGAGAGAGCTGAAATATTTATAGATATTGGACAACTTCTATCTCATCCACAATATATGGAAACAAATCACCTAATTTGAGCAAATATGTAGGAATAACATATTGCCCCTAACTTCCCCTATTGCCCCTCATGGAAATAATCGTGAAAAAAATATGCAAGATAGAACATGATCCCACAAACATAGGGATGAGAACACTATCACTTAGTTAACTAAAAACTAAGGATAACTAACACCTATTGACATAAGTTTAAAGTATTTAAATTAAATACTTTACCTTATTACATTTATTCAAATATCAACTAATGATGAATTAAGCTAAGTTTTATTCCTAACAATACACTTCTAGGAAAGGAAATGGTGGAATTGAAAAGAAACACATAAAACACTTCGGTCTCACAAAAGACTATACATCATAAAGATAATTACATTATAAAAATAAAAAGACAAACTAAAAATGTTATAGAATGAAAAAACAAACATAAATATATAGATCCATCTTCCTTGGAATGAGTAGCCAGCTCATTCCTCGTAAGAGGATTTTAATCTACACTATTTAAAAATAGATAGAATGAAATATTAAATTGATAAGAAAAATGGCAATTACATTTAAAGGTGTGGGAGGTTGCATTTATAATTGCATGCTTCCAACCCACTCCTTATTTTAAGGCATACATATTTATCAACTAAGATTGCAATCTATCCAAAAAACATCAATCTCCACAAAATATGGAGAGAGATTATCTAATTCTAACTAACAATCCAATCTTATTATTATTTTGTTGAGAATCAAAATGAATATTGATTCTTCTTTATTTTACAAATAATAAAACACTCATAGAAATATCTATTTTTAGAATGACTTCAAAAATAAATAACAATGTCACCCTTGGAGTTTTTCTCACTATAGTAAATCTAGTATTCATCCCTAAAGATCTAATAGCCAACTCTGAATATAATTGAGGAGACTATGAAGAGAATTGAGGAGACTCCACGAAGACTGAAGTGATCATGTTAGACTCCAAAGCCATACTAAAATCCATTTTTTTCACAAATGATGACAATTGTAGAAAATAAGGAGGATATTTTTGTTCAACATATTGTTATTACCAAAAACCTCTCTCATATTTTCCCTTTTACGTTCTATTATCGATTATGTAACTTTTGATGCTGTTGACCTAATACACTTTTTCTTGGACTGTCACATAGTAAAAGTAATTTTTATTCCAAATGGTGACATTTGTAGAAAAATGAAAGGAGGTTTTTGTTCAAATAATTTTTATAAGTAAAAACCTATCTTAGAATATACTTTTGAATTTTTGGTTTAAGTTATGCAAGACTTTGTAGCTAGACTTGCAGACGCCAAAGATACTAGCCTACGAGACTCGAAGTAAAAGTTGGATTTATTTCAAATGGTAAAAGATGTAGAAAAATGGAAGAATGTTTTTGCTAGACTCATTATTATAACTAAAAACCTCTATGAGAATATCCATATGAATTTTATAGCTTAAGTTATATGGACTTTGAAGCATTCTAGGAAGACTTTGAAGTGTTTTGGGAAGACTTTGAAGCATTGCAGGAAGACTTCGAAGAAATACTAAAAAAATATAACTTTTTCATATGAACTCGAATAAAGATGATTTTTTCGAACTTGCATAATTTTTTGAGAGAAATCTGAATATGCAATTAGATTTGGGTTTGGGTATATTTTTGATAATGTTTTTTTCACTTTTTCTAAACATATGCTTAAGGAACCGCTCATAAAACTGTTGAACATTTCGTAGGTAGTGAAAGAGCCTTTGAAGCTAATGTAATGATGAAATAAAAATATTTATAAATGATATGAGATATTTTGAAGATCTTCCAAGGCTAGTTGTAGTTGGTGCTTAGTGCTTAAAATTCTTTATTCAACAATGATAACAAAGTATGGACTACATATGCACAAATTGACATTTTTCCCAATAATCATTAGAAATAGTTAACAGAAAGATAATAATAAATTATAAAGAAATAACCATGATATATATACTCTCTATTTTTTCTTAAATAAACCATAAGTTCAAAAATTACATTTAGATCCATTTATATATGCAAGGAAAAATAATGACAAATCTTATATAAAATGGGCCATTTTTGGGCTCATCATCTCCCCCATGCATAATCTCATGCATGCCATTATCCTCCTTTACAATTATGTTTTATTATTTTGAAGGAAAAATTCTTATGTGGAGCCCCTCATGTTGCTTTTTTCTTTTTGCATTGATTTATAAGCATGTTCTTATGTGGAGGTTTTCCTATTATCCTTCTTGATAGATTTTAGCATAGGTTCTTGTGTGGAATTTTCTCCTGCTACTTTTTTTTTTTGTAAGAGTAGGTTCTTGTGTACAATATTTTTTGCTACTCTTCATTTCTTTTGTGAGAGTAGGTTCTTGTGTGGAGAGTTTCTTCTATGCTAGCAATTTTTTTTCTGTAAAACAACATTTACTTGTGTTTCCTTTCTCTTATTTTTTCATAGGAAATGAATCCATATAGAAAGGATCCTCATAAAAATATTGTTGTTTTGAAATTTTCCAACATAGGCTTGAAGGAATGATTGCCATCATTAAAATCATATACCAAAATATGTTTTTAATATGCCCAATTCTTCTTCCTTATTTTTCATCCTCAATCTTATGCATGTGATGTAAAAGTGGATCCTTATGTAATAAAAAAACTTACAAGTAAATTTAAAACTAAAATAGAAGAGTAAAATACCTTGGTATACTTCAGTCTTCATTGCCTTTTCCATGTCAACAAAAGTGAAAATGTTAGGAAAATTGTTGATAAATTGCAATCACTATGTTGAGAAACAAGAGCATGAAAGAACAACTACATACTTTATTTCTTATTTGGAAAATATGTCATTTATTGGTTTTCAAATTTTCCATTTTAATTTTTTTTTTTACCTTTTCCATTTATCACCCAATAAGATGGTTTTCTAATCAAGGCTCTTTTTTCTAGTACTTGGTCTGCCAACAAGCTAGTTTTCAAACCAATATTGCCAACAACACCTAAGGGTTTTCATTGTTGGTTTTTTTACCTTTTTTGAAAATTTTGAGAAATGATGACATGAGAAATATTAGCAATAAGTTGAATACATTCTCATTCTACTTCCAAATGTAGCAAAATATTGATATTTCTTTGTCTTTAGTCAAGATAACGTATGTATGATGAAATCTTTTCTAATGTCATTTTTGTCTATGATAGCTCAAGATAAGGTTCCCTTCCCTTCACATATTCCTTAATATGTGTGGAGTAGTATTATTAAAAGCGAAATGAAATGTCATTAATTATTTTATTCATGAATTGTGTAGGAAATCAAAAATAATTGTTATGAGATTGTTTAAGGAAAGTGAAATCTAGAAAATATGGATGTTAATGTTGGATGGTGGTTTCTAATAATGGCTTGATATTTAATTATTTGGAGTAGATGGTTGGTGGAAATGAATAATGTAATAACATAATTAAATATAGAGCTAGAAAACATACATGAATTTTGAAATTTGAAGGCCAATGTTTTGTGAGCTGTAAATAAAATTTGCATGGTTCTTGCAACTCCAAACTCTATGTTTTTATCATGTTTTTTTTGTACAACAACAATGACCAACTTGTTAGATCACTCATTCTTCAAAACCTCATTTCCTATTAAGAAAATTGATATTATATTTTTCCCAATAAAAAATGATATTTGAGTAGATTTCAACATGAGAGTTAAGAAAACAACACTATTATTTTCCGTAAGCTTTTCGTCTTCTTCTTTAGTTGGGAAATCAAAAGCGGAAGTTTGGGGGGTGACCCCTAGTGGGGTTAAGGGGAACCAAGCCCAAATTACCACTTTTGTAACCACAAAATTTCTTATTGTTGAAGATGTTTTTTTGATTTCATGTTATCTTGAAAAACTTGATGAAAACATTAAATTCTTGCAAATTTTGACATCTGCATCACTTAGAAATGATTAATGACATAGTCTTATATTATATATGTAAGATTTTGTGTTTTGGTTTTCATGTCAATATTTCTAGTGATGTAAGTATGATTATTTGGGACTATTGTCATTTTTAAAAATAAACTTGAACATCCCATGCAGATTAACAACAAACACATAAAACAAAATCAACAACTACACTAAGACCATATTGTTAGAATTCCTAAGTCAATTGTAAACTATTTTCTAGAAAACATTGACATTTGTATGTAAACATGATATAATTCTATTTCTATATAGTATTATTT
Source organism: Taxus wallichiana var. yunnanensis (assembly GCA_018340775.1). Lineage (NCBI taxonomy): Eukaryota > Viridiplantae > Streptophyta > Pinopsida > Cupressales > Taxaceae > Taxus > Taxus wallichiana. The sequence continues at coordinate 208,283,270 of CM031239.1, read as the reverse complement.
CTTAAGTTTAGAAATAATCTCAAACATGTTGCATAAACTTAACAACTAACTAGAAAAATAAAATGTCATAAATTTGGATCCACCAATGTAGGAGAAACAATCCCAACAATATTGGGTGCTAAAAAGTAGTGATAGATGCAATAAAATGTAGGACTTACCATCAATGAGATTTTGTTTACAAATGCAATATCGAAAGTTATTTATTTTCCATGAAAGATCTTGACTAATTTAGACACGCTTTCTTGTGATTTTGTAGCATTTAATTACACATTGTTTTAAGCATTTTTATCTGCTAATGTTTTGCATGCAATCATTTTGAATTTATCTGATCTATTTTTTCCACGATTCTTACATCATTTCTAGATTCTAAATGATTTTTTCTAGCATGTGGTGCATGCAATGTCTACACATTTTCCTACGGTGTATGATTTTGATTGATCCTTTCAAATTGGGGTGCAACTAATTCATGATCTGTATGCAATTTTTATTTGCTACAAACTAGTTTTTACCCAAAATTTATGTAAATATTCCCATGATTGATGTTATCATGTAATTTGAAAATCTAACTATATAATTGGTTGTGTTATTCTTTATAATGGTTTGGACATTAAAAATAAGAGTTTCAACCCAATCTGATTTCTCTTAAGAAAAATGCAGACATCACTAAACCTTACACAAACATGAAACATACCTCTTTTGATTGATGGTTTTAAAAATTTTTTGCTGCAATGTCATAATGCAGATTGTCTTCTTTTGATGTGGTTAAATGTACTTTTTATCCCAATGTACCATCTCCAAATATGAAATCATTACTTTGTCTAAAAAAATATATATTATCGATTTATAAAAATTCAAATTCTTACCTAAAGGATTCAATACCCAACATTGCTTTAGACTCTAAATTTAGCAATCACAAGAACTCTATTATAGATTTATTTCGAGAAATCAACAATTTTTGGTAATGTGATTTTCTTCTTCTTTTATTATGAAAAATGAGCATTTATATCTTTTTGATCATTGCAATGTCATCTCCTTGTAAACATCATCCATCAAATTCTTTATCCAACTTGCATCAAAATCAATTCTTCCTTTATAATGATGTTAAAATTACATTTTCTACACAATTGGGTTAGTATGGGATGGGGATTTTTTTCTAAATCTTGATTACAAAAAGTTAATTTCTAAGATAATTTCACAAAAATAAATCTAATCTAATTTGTATGAAAATAAATCTAATCTATTTGCATGAAAATAAATTCTAATCTATTTGCAGGAAAATAAACCTAAAGAAACCATCAAAAGTATCTCTTGTCACAAAATTTTCTAAGAGACATTCCCTCTCACTAGGAACTTGTTTATCTACTGCCACTAGAATTTCCTTTAGAAAAAATGAATCTCCTAATAACAATGTGTTCCTTGGAAATGGTGCCAAAATGATGAGGGTCATCAATCCTTAACATTAAATAATGTCAATCCAGGTTGGTGTCCAAAGGCTATATACAAAAGGAGAAAGAGATATTTGGTGATGGTCCGTTCTACTAAATCCACACTTATAGGAATATAAACAACTTTCCAACACACTTGTAGGAATTGAAACACACGTGCATAAATTAAAAATAACACTTTACAGGAAATTAAATTCACACTTGCATGAAATCAAAACACACTGTATAAGAATTGAAACACACATTACATGAAATTAAAACACATGTGAAGGAATTGAAACAAACTTACATGAAATCAAAACACACTTTGCAGGAAGGGAAACACACTTGCGGGAAAGGAAATTTTGAATGAAAATAAACACATAAAATACCTCCAGTTCACAAAATAACGTACATCAAAAGGAATAATTACATTATAAAAAGAAAAATATAAAACAAATATATTATAGAATGAAAAAACAAACATAAATATACATATCCATCTTCCTTGGAATGAGTGGCTAGCTCATTCCTCAGAAGAGGATTTTAATCTACACTATTTACAAATGGATGGAATGAAATCATATTGAATTGATTAGAAAAATGGAGATTACATTCAAAGGTGTGGGAGGTTACATTTATAATTGCATGCTTCCAACCCACTCCTTATTTTAAGGCATACATATTTATCAACTAATATTGCAATCTATCCAAAAGCATCAATCTCCATAAAATATGGAGAGAGCTTATCTAACTCTAACTAACAATCTGATCTTATTATTTTCTTATTGAGAATCAAAATGAATATTGATTCTTATTTATTTTACAAATAATAAAACACTTATAGAAATATCTATTTTTAGAATGACTTCCAAAAATAGATAACAATGTCACCCTTGGAGTTATGCTCACCACTGTAACTCTATTATTCATCCCCAAATATCTAATATCCAACTCCGAAAATAATTGAGGAGACTTTAAAGTGAACCGAGGAGACTCGAAGTGATCATGGTAGACTCGAAGCCATACTAAAATCTATTTTTTCACAAATGATGACAACTATATAAAATGGGAGGATATTTTTTTCAACACATTATTATGACTAAAAAAATCTCTCAAATTTTCCCTTTGACCTTATGTTATCGATTATATAACTTTTGGTGCTGATCTGATACACTTTTTCTCGATGCCACATAGTAAAAGTAAAATTTATTCCAAATGGTGAAAGTTGTAGAAAAAAAGGAAGGAGGTTTTTGTTCAAATAATTATTATGAGTAAAAACCTCTCTCAAAATATCCATTTGAATTTTTAGTTTAATTTATGCAAGACTCCGTAACTAGACTTGTAGACTTCGAAGCTAGGTTTGCAAACTCCAAAGTAAAAGTCAGATTTATTTCAAATGGTAAAAGCTATAGAAAAATGGAAGGATAATTTTGTTAAAATAATTATTATGACCAAAAACATCTCTCAAAATATCCATTTTATTTTTTTCTTAAGTTAGATAGACTCCGAAGCATTTAAGGAAGACTTTGAAGCATTTTGGGAAGACTCCAAAGCATTCTGGGAAGAATTTGAAGCAATACTAAAACAAATATAACTTTTGCATATGAACTCAAATCAAGATGATTTTTTTGAACTTACATAATTTTTCAAGAGGAATCTGAATATGTAATCAAATTTAGGTTTGGGAATATTCTTGATAATTATTTTTCACTTTTTCCCAAACATATGCTTAAGGAGTTGCTCATAGAAATGCTAAACATTTATAGAGCTAGTGAATGAACCTCTAGAGCTAATGCAGTGATGAAATAAAAATCTCTGGATATGATATGAGATATTTTAAGATTCTCTAAGGCTGGTTATAGCTAGTGCTTGGTTCTTAAAATCATTTATTCAACAATGATAGCAAAATATGAACTACATATGCACAAATCAACATCTTTTCCCAATAATAATTAGAAATATCTAATGATGAGTTATTTAAATACCCTTCATAAATAACTCATCTTATGTATTTTTAAAGCCATTATGGCCATGTCCTTGTATTTCTTAGTTATAATACTTGAACATTACCATCATAACCTGAACTTATGGCATGAATATTGATTAATATAGTTATAACTTATTATATTTATTTTTTGGTATTTAGAGTATGCATTTATTCTCTTTATTTAAATAAAGTGTTTGAATGGAATTTTGTATGATGTCACTCTTGTTTGCAAGTAACTTGTATGTAATAAAGGACTTACCTACAACAACATGTCTGTAGCCAAAGGGATCCACCTACATCTAAGGAACCACCTATAACCACTTGTCTATAGCCAAAGGACATGCCCACATGACCAAAGGATATCACCTATAGAAAAGAATCCGTAATTATTAATATCTATTAGAAACGTGAATAATGACACTTGTGTTTATATGCATCTTAGGAGAGGCAGTTACAAATGGGACATGAGAACTAGAAGATAACTCAACAAGATATCGATTATTTATTGCAACTCACTAAAGAACTAATTGATCGATTAAACACATGATCTAAGGAACTTAACAGTTACTTGAGTTATGTGTTTGATAGCTAAGAACTTTTTAACTAATTATGTTACATGTGTTGGAACTCTTGTTGATATATTTGAGATCTTCTACTTGTTCTACATAAGATCTTTTACTTAGTTTGTTTTAAATCCTAGTCAAAATCTTCTTCTCACGTTTTGATGTAATTGAGGAGTATAAAAGAAAATTATTAAAATGGGAAATGGGGATCTATCTGGAGAATTAGAGAATAGAGGATAAGTAGATACAAAATTTGCTTTGCTCCTAAATATAGTCTTCATGCTAATTAAATAAATAATCGAGTTTACGTTTAGTAGCTTTTTGTTACAAGCCTTATGAGGGATTAACACCCAATATAGGGCCCAGTTGTGGTTTTATAAACCCCTCCATAGTTTTGTTGTTCTGTTTTATTGCAAAAGTAGGCTAGAAAGCAATTTATCTTCTTATCTACATTTTAAATTTACAAGCTTTGGTTTTAGTTATAGTGTTAAAATCCATTTGCTTTCATTTATGAGTTTTGTTTCAAGTATTGTACTTTCAAGTTTTGTTATTATTAGTATAGTAGTGAACTATTTATTTACATACCTCATAAATTCTTTATTACTGTGCATACAACACTACCATTATTGAAATTTTACGTCACCAAGTTTGATGATTAAATGACTATGAATTAGTAAACAACATATTAATTGGTGATAATTGATTTGTACCATCATTTTTGTGTCGTTTCGAGGGTACTACCAAGTTATAAGATTTTGAGAGGTTTTCAATTCCTTAGAAGTAGTTTAGGCTTAGAAATTCCACCTCAAAAACCCCCCACTAATGTATGGTGAGTGAGTTGGGTAGTTAATGCATGCACCATCCAAAATATGCCCATGGTAGATTCTTACCCAATCCAGCAAGTAGTAAAAATTTCTATATCTGATTATGAAGAAGAGATATCTTCCTCTGTACAAGGTTTGATAGTATAAGATCACCTTTGCAACTAAGAATTTTGAGGTTATTCCTAATTAGTCAGACATGACAGAAGAAGTAAACCAAAATGTTGAAGACATGGCAAATACCTTTGAGTTTCCCATTTCCAACAATGATGAGCCTCTCTTGCTATGAAGAATATTTCTCCATCAACCCTTCCTAACTTTCATGGATCCATAACTGAAGACCCAGAAACCTTTTTGTTTGAGTTTGATGTATTATGCAGGAGCTATGATTTTACCACGATGCACATAAAATAAATATGTTCCTCGCTGCACTCAAGGATTCACCTTGAGATGGTTCATGGGTTTAGGAAGAAACACTATTACCACATTTGAGCACAAATGAAGTAGAAGTTTCTCACTAGGCACAAGGAAAACAATAGGGCGAGTAGCGAGATGAGGTGATGAAATATTTAAGATGATGCAGAAGGAGGATGAGCCACTGGAAGACTATCTATAAAATTTTCTATTATGTGTTGAGAAGATAATGATGACAAGAATTCCTCATGAAACTCTCAAATTAATCTTCTTGAAGGGACTCAGTGAGGAGGATATGAATGCTTTGGATCTGATAGGAGATGGGGAAATTTAAAAATCCACCTTTGATGAGATTTGTGAAGCCTACAGGCATTACTCTAGAGCCACTATGAATAGAATACAAAATTTATGATCAAGGGGTGGAACAACTACCAAATTAATTGGGGACATATCCAAGTCAAATATTGTTAAAATGTTCAAGAACATGAAGTAGGATATTGTCAATGATATGGCCACTAAACTAGATTCTATGCATGCCAAGAATAAAAGAGAAGATGTAGAGGAAAAACTTATAGAGTTATGCCATGCATGCGAAGAAGAAAAGAAAGCCAATGCAGATGTAAAGGATTGGCCAATATTGCATAAGAAAGAGAGGATTCACTTTGGAATTCAAGATGAGAGAAATATAGGATGTATAAGTTTTCTATTCTAATCAAAGAAAGCCATGGCTGAAAAGACAAGGAGGTATTTCACGAGACCCTATGCATATTTTCATATTTGGGTTAGTAATCCATATATACAACCCCCACTTTGCACTAATCCGTAGCAAGGTTGGGCTCCCTACCCTAGACGATACCAATAGCAATGGAAACCTCAGATTTTAGGAAACTAATGGAAATAACCCCTTATTCATGGAAAAAGATTGAGAGGAGGGAAACAATGGAATAACCCACATCCTAATTACCAACAATTTTACAAGCAACCTACTTATCAACAACAGTAAGCTCTGATGTAAAATCCCGAGTCTGAATCTCAACCAAAATCTACTTAGCTACCAAATCTACCAACACCTAACCACAACAATAAAGCTTCTCAACCAACTTATACCACTAAATCAAACCAATGCTCTTCCTATTTAGTTGATGCTAATGACATCCATTTTCACTCAGGATGAACAATTCCTCCACCAAGTAAAACCACCATTACAAAGATTGCAGATGAACCATAGTTGTTGCAAAATGATCCACAACAAATCTAGAAGACGCTGCAAGATGATCCACAATAACCTGAATAGAATTCTAATAAGGAAAAGATGCAATCTAATGAACCACCATTTCCAAAAATATTACAAGAAAAGAAGAATGACCTCAAATCAAATTCTAATTTTGATTTTTTCAATCAACTATAAGATATTTGCGTGAATATTCCACTAATTCAAGCAATCAAAGACGTGCCCATTTATAACAAGTTGGTTAAGGATATATGCATAAGAAAACTAGGTAGAAAGAGAAAGGATCCATCCATTGTATAATTTATTGGACAATTGGTTGATATCATGCTTGGAAATTTAGTTTTACCAAAGTATATAGATCCAAGAATTCCTTTAGTAAACATTACAATTAATGACACAATAATAAAGAATACTTTGATTGAATTGGAGGAAACCATTAACGTCACGATCAAGAAAATCATGGATGACCGAGAAATTGGAAGGATGAATCCAACAACTATAGTATTACAACTTGCAGATAGATCAATAGTGAGACTGAAGGAGTCCTTAAGGACATAGTTGTGGTGGTAGAATCTTGGGAATACCCTACTGCTAAATTTATTGTCCTTCAACCAAAAGTGAGTTTAGGAGGTTATCCTATTATTCTAGGAAGGTCATGGTTGGCCATTGTAGATGCATTCATAGGTTACAGGTTTGGAAATATGATTATTTCCAATGGAAGTGGTACTAAGAAGCTTATGCTCTATCCTCTTGCCCAACCATTGAATGATGAAGATCAAAAAATTTGGGTTGAAGAACCAGAATTAGATCAGGAGATCTATACAACATCTCATGATGTTGAGAAGTATTATACCATTTAAGGACAAGAAGAAGATGTTGTTCTATCCAATGTCTTGCAGAATAACTATGGAAGAAATGAAGAAGTGGATGACAAATTAAGGTGTTTAAACTTCCCCTTGAACCAAGTTCTACCACAGAAAAGCACCATGGATATTCCAGGTAAGAATTTTATTCTTCATCAACTTCTTCCCCATGATTGCATACTAAATTATGTTAGCAGTAATGTATATTCAATGATTGATCTCTCCAAACAAGTAGAGATAACACTGGGAAATCACTCAATGTCAACAAGCTACTAGATAGACAACAAGAGAAATTGTTGATTTCTCTTTTGCAAAAACATAAAACATTGTTTGCATGGAACTATGGAGACATGCGTGGGATTCATCCCAGGCTCTAAACACATAAGATTTATATCAAGGAAAGTTATAAACCAATTAGGAAGCCACAGAGGAGAATGAACCCAATAGTAAGGGAGATTGTAAAAGGAGAATTGAAGAAGTTATTGGATGCTGGATTTATATAACCAATATCAGACACTTAGTGGGTGTCACCTCTTGTCATTTTCTAAAGAAGAATGGAAAATTGAGGATCTGCATAGATTATAGAGAGTTGAATACAACAAAAAAGAAAGATCATTTTCCGTTGCCTTTCATTAATCAAGTACTTGAAACTTTGGCTGGTAAAAAGTATTTCTCTTTTCTTGATGGATATAGTGGTTATAATAAAATTTAGATTACACTAGAGGATCAAGACAAAACTACCTTCACATGCCCATGGGGAACATTTTCTTATTCAGTTCTTCCATTTGGCTTGTGTAATGCACCTGCTACATTCCAGAGGGCAAGTCTTGAGCATATTTTTAGATCTAACAAATGACTGCATGAAGGTCTACATGGATGATTTCATAGTACATGGCAGAAATTTTGAGGAAGCTATGAAAAATATGGATAAAGTCTTGAAGAGATGCAAGGAGCACAATCTGTCCTTAAGAAATGAAAAATGCTACATGATGATGTTTGAAGGTATAGTTTTGGGACACTATCTTTCTTTTGATGGAATTCAAGTTGATCCAACCAAGGTATCTATTATAATTAACTCGTTAACATCAAAGAAACACAATGATTTTAGGATCTTTCTTAGCCATGTTGTATATTACGAGGTTCATTTAATAGTTTAAGCGAGATTTCAATTCCACTTTTTGTATTATTAGGAAAGGATGATGCCTTTGAGTGGACTGAAAAATGTGACTGCATTCCAAAATTTGAAGCAAATGTTAATATCTACTCTTGTATTAATAGGACCTGAGTGGAACTGAGTTTCCACATCCACATTGATGCATCGAGATCATTCCATTGGAGTTGTCTTAGTATAAAAGGATGGAGTTCTGAATTATGCAATTTATTATGTTAGCAAAAACTTGTAGCATACAAAACTAAAATACACAGTAATAGAGAAGGAGTTCTTGGCATTTGTATATGTTATCAATAAATTTAGGCACTACATCACATGTTATCTAGTGTTCATTCACACTGATCATGATGCAATCAAATATTTCATATACAAAATAGTGGTAAGAAGCATACTCATCGAAGGTTGTTCCTTCTATAAGAGTTTGATGTCACCATTGTGGAAAAACCTGACAAGGATAACGATGTAGCAATTTTTCTCTCAAGAATGGATACCATAGATGAAGAACAAGTAGTTGACTCCTTTCAATATGAACACTTATTTTCTATATCTACAAAAACACCTTGGTATGCATATATAGCCAACTACTTGGTCTCAGGTAAGACACCACCACATTACTTATACTCTGAAAATAAATACATAGTTGAAAAGAGTGTGCATTTTTCTTGGATAACTAGATTTATATTTCATACAGGAAGGATCAGATCATGAGAAGGTGCATAGATGATGAGGATATATTTGATGTCTTAAGATCTTACCACAGTGAACCTTGTGGAGGAATTTTCTGCAAAAATAACAATGTAGAAGGTGTTAACAACTGTATTATTGGCCAACACTACATAAAGATGTAATAATTTACATTAGGAGATGTGATAGATGTCAAAGAATGGGAAAGCCTACCAGATATGATGAAATGCCATTGCAGCCTCAATTGGTCTTGTAACCTTTTGACAAGTGTGGTTTAGACTTCATCGGCCCTATAGATCCTAAATCTTAGTAGAAGGCATACATCTTGGTATGTACAAATTATCTAAACAAGTGAACAGATTTGAAGGAATTACCAAATCAGAAAAGTGAGAAAGTAATCAAGTTTCTTTATGATCACATCTTCACCAGATATGGATTTCAAGAGATTATTACTAACCAAGGTACACATTTTATTGCTAATGAAATTTATGATCTAGCTAAAGAGTATGAAATTAGGAATAGGAATTATACACCATACCATCCCCAATCTAATGGACAAGTAGAGGTGAAAAACAGAGAGATAGAGGCTATCTTGACAAAGACCATTGCACTCCATAGGAAAGATTGGGAAGATAGGATTCCAGTAGTATGGGAATTCAACACAACATGGAAAACAACAATTGGCTTCACCCCATTTAAACTCTTGTATGGTAAGATTGTTGTTTTTCCAATTGAATTTGAGCACAAAACATTAAGGATTGTACTTGAGCTAGGCATAGATCTATCTGAAGCTCAAAGGCAAAGGATTCTCTAACTCAATGAGTTAGATGAAATGAGAAGAAAACAAGTTGTGCATAATACAAAGGTAGTGCATGAATGGTACATTAAGAAAAAATAGTTTCAAGAAGGTGACTGGGCACTCTTGTTTGATTCAAAGTACAAGGACCATATGGGAAAACTTAGGACAAGGTGGCTAGGCCCGTATGAGATAGATAAAATATTTCCCAATGGAGTTGTAAAAATCACCACCATAGATCCTGTGAGGTTCAATTTATTGGTAAATGGTCATAGGTTGAGGTTGTACAAGAAAATAATTGACAAAAATACATTCATGCAACAATTTAGAGGAGGTAAAAATAGGATGGAAGTAAGGACATCATAATTGAAATCAGAAGTTGAGCCTACTAGTTCATCTTCTAAGATTCTGGAGGATTGAGAAATTTTAGTGGCCTTGGTATATTCATCTTGTTGACTATTCCAAGGGTAAATAAAAGTGTTGTGATCATCCCTTTTGGTGATCAAAAACACTCAACTAACACGTTTTATTTCTTAGAATTTCTATTTTGAGGGTTTTGATGTTAGATGGTTGCAAGAGTGCATGATCTCCATCACAAGGAGAGTATGCAATGACTATGGCCCACTTTTAGCAACATGTAATAGACCCTTGTTTTGTTTTCATGTATGATAGAGCTCATGATTGCATGAAGAATATCAAGATATATTCATGTGTGAAATATGAAAAAGAGACAACTGACACCCCAATAGATAGGCATTCCCTCTCTAGGAGTTATCTGGTTTTAGTAAGGAGTGGACAATATAAATTCAACACACATATGTAGATCATCGAGCAACGTCCACAAAAATTATAACAAGGTTGCATGCATCCAAGGCAAAAATTCAATAAACATGCACAATCATCATTCTAAAACAAGCATTGAGATAAGTGCACTCCACTACCACTTTATTAAAGTATAATTAGAATGATTATTATTAATTAGCATTTATACCAATTCATCATATCTTTACTACATTTAAAACACCACCATATTTTATGCCATGATGTGTCCCTCCACATAAGCCCACATTGTCAAATCACTTTACTTGACACGTTTTAAGTGGTCACATCAATCAATGATCACTCTCGTAACCATGTTGCGTGTCCTTGATCTCAAAGTTCAAAAAAAAATCAAAACAACATCACACAACTCAATTGTACATCGTTTCTTCAACAAAGTTGTGTGATTTCCTATTGAGACCAAAACACGATGCATATTCAAAATGGAAGGAGTTTTAATACGACATGAACCCATCGAGCACTCTCAAATTCTTATCCATCCATGAATTTTACAATATTTTCAAGATAATGGGTGGCTAGACTACATAAACCGGTTCTAGGGTTTCAATGAATCAATGGTTGAAGATTTTGCTAAATCATTCAATAGTGGGGAAGAAAAAGTAAAGGGTTTATCAGTAAGAATAAATGATGACATCTTGATAGAGGTAACTGGAATTCATGTACAAGGAGAACCATTTCTAGAGAAGGCTAATACAAAGGCATCTCGGCGAGGGAATTTGCAGATTTCAAGAACAATTTATCTCAGAATGGAAAGGTACACTAAGAACTTATTTTAAAAATTTTTGTGCTAAGGTTTCAAATTATATTATTAAGTATTTTACTTGTGAGGTAAGATATTCTAGGTTGAATACGGTTCACTTTAAATTGTTAAATCACTTAAAGAACAATAGACAAGTGAACGTGCCCAATTTCTTACATGAGATATTGAAGAAGATGAGTAGGGAGGTATAAAAGGTTCGGTTTACACTCTCACACCATTGCCTCATAACCATGATAGTAAAGCATACCCTATAAAGGGATCATCTTGAAATAAGGTGGGAGGATTTTTCAAGGTCAAGAGATATAAATGATTTTTTGGGAAAGAGGAGAAAAAAGAGAAAGATTACTGAGGGCACCTTTGAGCATATCATAGAGGTTGTAACATCAACCTCCTAACCTAAAAAACAACCTGAAGAACACCTTACCTCCAAAAATTTTCCACCTATTGAAGAAAATCCTATTCATGTCTCCCTTAAAAGAATCCTTATTGCTGAAATCCTCTTAGAATTATCTACTCCCAAATCATCTACCTCCAAGGGTAAAAGGAAGACTCTAAGAACACTCCTATACCACCAAGGCACTCTCATAGATTATAAAAAAACAACCAAAAACCTCAAAGCCAAAAAAGTCACAGACCATATCACTTGCTAGTGATGTGGAAGATGCAGAGGAGAAAATTGAGCCCATGGAGATAGTGCGGGGAGGAGGTGCTAATGCTACATTTCATGAGAAAAAATTCCCTGAAGATCCCACATGGAGGGACTAGAAGAACAAGCTCAAGATGTGGAGATAATGTGTGTGATGGAGGGCAATGTGGAAAAATATGAAGAAGTTGGAGGAGAAACAGGGGACAGAATACCTTTCGAGAATCCATGGAGGAGCATGCGGAGGTAGTTCAAGTTGACCAAATGGTTCATACAACGAGAAGGTCATGAGGAAGAAAAATAAGAAGAAATTTGTGAAAAATTGAACATGAACACATTCCCCAAGTTGTTGAGGAAGTCATTGAGCACTGGTACATGGAATTGAGGAAGGGAAGATGTCTATGAAAATTGAACAAGTACATGAACATATTCTTGTAGTTATGGATGATGTAATTGAGCAGAGTGCTAGAGTGACACCACCATTTTTACCACATGCTAGCATGCAAAAATTGAATGTATCCCCATTACAACCACAAATTTTCATTCAAGAAGTTAAAAGAGAGCCTATAAAACTAGTTTGTAGGGAGATGACAACACAAACAATGCTCTTGATTACTAGGTGAATCAATTTGAAACCTATGTAAATAGGTTAAAAGGAAAGTGGGAAAGAGAAAAATAAGAACTCATCTTCTAGCACAAATAAGAACTTGAGGAAAAAGACAGGAAATTCAAAGTCTAAAGAAAAATCAAGAAGATACCCTTCAGGTGGCCCATGAAATATTCAAATGCAGGCCTCCCTCCAATGTTTATGCTATCTTTTTAAAGGAAAATATGTTGCAACTCAAACTCACTTGTATCAATTATGAGATACCATTTGATATAAGTGTAGCTAGGAGATTCTTTAGGTTATATCTAAATAACCCTCATGAAATTCAACTCCTATTATGTGAACTCTACATGTACAACTATGCTCTTGAGTATGATAGGGATTGGATTCTAATCCTATACATTGGAGATGTTCGGTTAAAGAACTTTGTTCTTATTTTGTGAATGAGTTGGATAAAGAAAGACAAATGGAGGAATATAGGCATTTGGAGAAGGTGCAACCATTGATGGCCAAGGATGAAGCTAATATAAGCTGGAGAAGTTATAGAAACATATACAAAGTATATACAGAAGAAGGAAATCAGAAGGAGAGTATGGAAAATGAGGAAATCAATGCATAATAAATCCAGAGACATAATTAAGGAAATATGGAATTCGAGATAGTTCAAGCATACATAATGCACTAGAATGAGATGTCTCCTAAGCTACAATAGAAAGAAATGCATTATTATCCAAATATCATGCCAACTCTAAGAAGAGTGAATGCATACATTGACATTTCTACTAAATGTGCAGGTACCTAGCTTCCCATTGGCTATCATCCCTAATATTCCACTTTCTAATACCGGCATGGATAGGTGACAGACCACTAAATGAAGTGATATAAAACAGAGTTATGAAGAGGTTAAGGATAAATGGTGGTTACTTCTTCATAGAAGAGGAAGGGACAGGGACCCCATTTGACTTCAGGCATTTATGCTACTTTCAGCAACAGAAATTGAACCACTTAAATGAGGACATTTAAGGAATTAAGCTTGGGGGTATGATGAGTTGTTTAAATTCCCTTCATAAACAACTCATCTTCTGTATTTTGTTAAGCCATTGAGGCCATGTCCTTGTATTTCCTAGTTATACTATTGAACATTACCATCATAACTGAACTTATGGCATGAATATTGATTAATATAGTTATAACTAATTATCTTTATTTTGTGGTATTTTGAGTATGCATTTATTCTCTTGATTTCAATAAAGTGTTTGAATGATGCTTTGTGTGATGCCACTCTTGTTTGCAAGCAACTTGTTATATGCAACAACTTGTATGCAGTAAAGGACTTACCTGCAGCAACCCATCCATAGCCAAAGGGATCCACCTACAACTAAGGAACCGCCTTTGTACCCACTCGTCCGTTGCCAAAAGACCTGCCCACAACAACTCGCATGTAGCCAAAGGAGATCACCTACAACAAAGAATCCATAATTATGAAGATATCTTGGAAACTTGAATAGTGACATTAATGTCCGCACGCCTCATTGGAGAGGCGGTTACAACTAGGACATGAGAACTAGAAGATAACTCAATAATAGATCTGATTATTTATTGCAACTCATTGAAGAAATGATTGATCGGTTAAACACGTGATCTAAGGAACTTAACAATTACTTGAGTTATGTGTTTGATATTTGAGCACTTGTTAATTAATTTTGTTGCATGTGTTGGAACTCTTGTTGATCTATTTGAGATCTTCCACTTGTTCTATAGAAGATATTTTACTTAGTCTATTTGAACTCCTAGTCAAAATATTCTTCTCACATTTTGATGTAATTGAGGAGTATAAAAGAAAAGGATTAACATGGGAAATGGTGATCTAGCTATAGAATTAGAGAATAGAGGATACAGATACAAAAGTTTATTTTCTTCTAAATGTAGTCTTCATGCCAATTCAATAAGGAATATGAGTTATGTTCAGTAGCTTTTAGTTACAAGCCTTAAGAGGGATTAATAATCAACACGGGGCCCACTTGTGGTTTTCTAAACCGCTCCATATTTTTGTTTTTCTGTTTTATTGCAAGAGTAGGCTAGCAATAAATTTATCTTCTTATCTGCATTCTAAATTTATAAGCTTTGTTTTTAGTTATAGTGTTAGAAGCCATTTTCTTTCGATTCGAGTTTTGTTTCAAGCTTTGTTATTATTAATATATTAGTGAAAAATATATCTTTTAATACCTCCTAAATTATTTGTAATTGTGCATACAACACGACATTATTATACTCTCTATTTTGTCCTAAATAAACCATAAGTTCAGAAATTACATTTATATCCACTTTATATATACAAGGAAAAATAATATCAAATCATATATAAACTAGACCATTTTTGGGCTCATCATAATGGATCATGCTTACAAGGGGAGTAAAGTGTGGTGGAGTTCTACATGGAGGTGCATGAGAATGGGGTGAGTTACTATAATAATTTATATGTGGAGATGGGGAATGTGAAGGTGGTGCAATAGGAGGAATAGAAGATGTAGTAGGTGGAAAAGTAGTAGAATATCTAGAAGCATGTGCAACAAAATGTACATTAAGCATCTCTTATTCTAAGTGAATAAATTTAAGACAAATAATTGTAAAATATTCACATGTGTCATATAATAACTTTATTTTAGAGGAAAAATCAAGCCATGACAAAATATATATTACATTTCTAAATCAATAGGTTGATAAAGTAAATGATACATGTAATATTTAAAACGTAAGATATAATCAGTAATAGGTTCATTATTTCCTTGATGTAAATAAGGTAAACACTCAAATGTAAATTTAGGACCATTGTTAGAAATAAAACGTCTAAGAAATGCTTCTTCCATATCAAGATAAGTACTAATAGATCCACTAGGAAAATGATTAAACAAGTGGGAAGTAGTATCAATAAGGCTACTAGGAATTGCTTTTAGAAGTAATATCACATTAGAATGTGAAGCCATAGCTAACCTAATTTTTTAAAGATGTTTGTAAGGATTACGTGTTCCATTAAAGGGTGTAAAATTAGGAAAAGTAGCACCCTTAGGAAAAGGTGAGTTGTGGATATTCAAGGGTAAGAGTATGACTTCGATTTTATAAAGTACCCACAACATACATAAGAGAAATAACTTCTTGTGGGGGAATGACATAAACATTAAGAGGTTCATTAAGTGGTTGTATCTTGCCATTATGAGTAGCCATAGGTACACTATTTGGTTGGAAGGTAATCTTAGGATCAACTAATGGATAACTAGGGTTATGAACATTAGAAGAATAATAAAGAGAAATATAAGTTTGCACACTTTTATCAAAAAGCTCATTAGAAGAAGGAATACAATCAACATGCACACTATCTTTATGATCATCATTATGTACACTATCCTTTTGAGCATCAAGAGTAGAAACACATGCATCATTAACCTTTGTAGATTCTAACACATCATGAGAATAAGAATGAGTACTAACATCACCATGTTGCACACAAGTAGGAGAGGAAGAAAGATATGTCTTTTGGGGCACAATTTTCAATGCACAAGTACCTTGTTGAGAATAAAAAGAGGGAACATTAACATCATTATCAACAATGGGTGGAACCATGGGAGGAGTAGTACAAGTAAGGTCAACCATAACTATTTGTGCATAGGTAGGTGGGGAATGCATAGAAGAAGAAATAAGGCTAGTACCATTTAGAATAACATCTACTACAACATTATAAGTATGAAATTTTGTGTATGGTTATCACAAGCATCATCAAAAAACATTCCTCATCCAAAAAATTAACCAAATACTCTATACATGTATCATTTATAGCAAGAGAAGCAATATCACTATCACTATCACAAGAAATAGTAGCTTCAATAGGTGGTATGAGTGAAACATCATGATGAGGGACGATAAGTTTTTAATTGTAAAAGGAAGGTCATTTGTATCACTAGGGCCATATGCCTTATGATAAAAGTTGGATTCTTCTTGGGAATTGGAAAAATAGGGATGAAGACCAATCATAGGTAAATAATCATACTTGGGTGGAAGAGGCTTGGAAATACGATCACCCAACATCTTTTGATAAACCATTAGAAATAGACAAAAAAAAAAAAGGAGGGTTCCTATGGAAATCTAGGTTTCAATCAATAGCCAAGTTTACCAAATGATTTAACAAAAATTAAATCTTAATTAGAAAAGCTGGTGATTAAATAAATATATCCTAAACACAAAATATACGAACATGTAATGCTAAGAAAGTACAAACAAAAGAAGATGATAATGACTTAGCTCATATTTGGTGTTAATACTAAATCTAGGATAGAATGATGATGGAATAGGCTCAATATGGATTGTGCATGCTTCGCCTAAGAGACAGTGATCTTTAAGTGTGTCACATAATGGTACTTGGGTATAGAACGGATCACCCGAGGTCCAGTGTTTGATATGGGTGTTAGTGTCATGATTGTGAGTGCATATCTAGTTCTTTTAGGGTATGATAGTGTTATCTTCACTTCCTCTCGTATTGCATTTACTTTGTTTTAGGTTTCTCTTGTCACACTTATATCTGCAAAATAAATGCTAGCTACCTACACGAAGCTTAAACATACATTAGATGGAATAATATATGCATACGATTGAGTCATAATGACTTCGGTGGTCACCCCAATGTAATTTCGATCAATCGTTGTATTAAATTTCAAACCCTATGTATTTCTAGTGTGTGTGTATGATCCGGAGATCAATCTAGTGGTCCAAGTTTCCCTAAATTTCCTAGGATCATTACTGAGACGATGGAAGACTTTGAGAGATTTCTATCACCTATTTGAACTTGAAAAATAAACTCTTTTGGAACAAGTTATCATCCACATGAAGTTCGCAATGAAGGAGAAAAATCAAGGAAACTAGAAAATTTGGATGTAACATGTGGTAAAGTGAAATTGAGCAAATGAGTAATTTTTTTGTAATGTTGGTCTTTAACACTCATTTTCAGATGAGCGGCCTTGCTATTTAGTGGGTATGGGGCCCTCGGCCAGGGTTGAAAAATTATTTTATTAGAGGGGTGCCTTTTTGCCATTACTTCATTTCCTTATTGCCATAACTTTGTATATATATGCCTTAGAGTGTATTTATAGGGTGAAGGTGGGATATATATTATATTATATTGTATTATAATCATGATATATGCTATGCGGTGTTGAGAACCGAGTTTCATTATGGGCCAACTCATTAAGATCATCCTATGGCTAGCTCGACTTACCTATCACCACCTCACCAAATCACCCATATCACCCAGACCTAACTCCTCGATTGACCATCCAAACATATCTCAACCGAGCCATACTTATCCACTACCGAATGACCACACAATGTGACATCCCGACTTAGCGCCCAAACATGACATATGCCATGATGAGCCAATAACTAATCTATATATAACTTGCCCCACCATACGCATAAGCAAACAACCCGACCACATATGTGGAAAATCCAACAAAATGTGGCCTAAATCCACTTGCTCACCTACCTTCCTATACTTAAAATATCTACTCTCCCAATTCCCTATGAATGTGGAATTATATCCCAAAGCGGCCAAAACAAACATCAAATGTGGTTAGAGGGGCTCAACCCCTAACCAACCTCTTACAAAAATTAAGGCTTGTCAAGAGAGCATAGGCCTTAATGAAGCCTATATAAGGGCTCGTTTATATTTGAATAAGAAAATGCAAATGACTCGCGTATTGAGCTTAAATAGAGTAGTTATGGAAATATGCCATTTTAAGCACTTAAGTGCGTAAACAGTCTTAGAGTGAACTAGAAAAATGTTTAGAATTCGAGAGAAAAATATAGTGATGTACTCATTTGTCCGAATTGGAGTTTGTATGTGATTTAACAAAATATAATTTTGTATCAACCCTAATTGTAGAGTCATAACACAATAATAAGAAATGAAATACAGATCTAACCTAAGAAATAAGCTAGAGAAATATGAAACCTTAGGTGAAAGAGAGATGATAGAGAACTTAGCTCATTTCAAAATTAAATTCCAAAGTATGCCATGCTAGAAAACTATTGAATAGGAGGAGGAATATGTCACAACCGCACTAAAAAAATTGCAGGATCGGATCTACCTAGATTGGGGCACCTAGACCGGGTCGGGGATCCTAGGTGCGAGTTTGCTTTTAGGTGCATGTGTATAGAAAAATGTTCAGAATATGAATTTTCTTGTGTAACACCACTTTGTCACTAACCTTCTTTATTTATCACTGTATGTCACACTATGCCCATGAAATTCACCTATAATCTTGAAAAAAATGATCTTCGAAAAACCCCAAACACATCAAATTCTAAAAAGAAAAATATGCAAATGGAGAGTCAAAATGACCCTAGTGGTCACCCGATAGAGTGAACTTACGACTGAGTGCTACACTACATCCGAAACTCCATGTAGTTCTCTGTGTGTGTGTGTGTGTGTGGTTTCATAGGAGACCCTTATTTGAGGTTTGCATTGAAGGTTACTTGGAAGGGTTGCAAATTATTTGTTTTTCTTTCATTCACAGTGATTTTTCATAGCTTACATTTTGGTAGTTACAAGAAGTTGCAGGAAGTTGTTTAGTTTACATTTTTTGTTTTCTTCTAATATACCAGTCTCTGTGTTCTTCATATTTATGCTCTTGGTCTGTGTGTAGGTAATTAAATTCACCCGCACATTCTAAAACACCTACACAATCAAAGCAATCATATCTTATTATAAAAAAAAATATTACAAAAAACAAGGCTTTCTAACAATTCATAAAAAAAACAATAAAAAAAACTTATTTTACTATTTTTTTCTATTACAGATAAAAATAAATAAATAAATTTTTATTTATTTTACCCTAAGCCTAAAGCCCTACCCTCACTCTACCTACTAATCTCCCCTTCTTCTACCGGCTCCTGGCTTAGCTTGGCCGAGCCACTTCACAAATGCCCCTATGCACTACCTATCCCCATCTTCCCCACCCTAACCCGTCTTGTTCCCTACCCATTCCTAGCCAACCTCGGACCGAACCCTACCCACAATTCCCACCCCCACCTTTACCCCATTCACCATTCTCTATCCCCGAGCCCCCGTTCCCCTTGACTCTGCACCCGTCTCGAGCTCGCCCCTCACCTCTCGGCTCTCGCAAACCCCGGCCCCATTCCCGAGCCCTATCTCGCCGACCCTACAACCCAACTCGCCCTATTCCCATTCCCACCCAACCCCTACGTGTCTAAGTGAGCCCCATTCTCGGACCCCCGCTTAGTGACACCACTGAGCCATCACCTAGTCCCTTCCCACTTTGACCAAGCCATCATTGTTGACTCACCCACTCGAGCCCTCTATTTTTTTGCTGCTCGCCTTGACTGCGCACACACCAACAATAAACCTTTCAAATGCATTCACCTTTTTAGTTTATTTTAGGTTATGTTTATAGTTTTAGGTTACCTTTTCAATTACATTTATTTTAGGTTATGTTTATAGTTTTAGGTTAAGTTAAGTAGGGTTTAGTTAATTTTAGTCTTTAACCTCTTCTTATTTTAATTGAGTTTAGTTTATAGTTTTCTTAATTAGTTTATTTCCTTTGTTTATCTAATTTATTCCTTTATTTATTTTCTTAATTAATTTATTAGTTTACTTCATTTTTTATCTTATTCATTTGTTTTTTAAATTTAATTAGGCATTTTCAGTTAAATTACGACCTTTCCATCACTTTTTCGTCATTTTTCATAAACATGACTAATAGTGCATCTTTTTTTCAGGGGATTTCGGTGTTTCCACTCCACTTTTATTTTCGCTTCTAAATGAACATTTTTTCCAATTGTCCACTTGTATTTCACATTCTTTTTAAACACTTTTCCTTGTATGACCTAATCGTGACAGCTTGCCTTTTTAACGTTATTGGACTTTTCTGTCCAAATTTTCATACTTTTACGCCTTTCTTGTACATATTTAGTGGCTTTTGAAAACTAGACTAACATTTTCTCATATGTTTTACATGATTTTCCTTTGTCATTTTATTTTTCTTCTCTGCTACTAATCCCAAATTGCTCACGCGTATGCTCTTCCCTCCCACTTTTTCAAGCGATCTTGGGAATCGAAACGTGATCGTTTCTTTATTTTTCTTTTTTGTTTTTGGGGGATTAATGTTTAAATTAACCAAATACAACCCACACGTATGCTCTTTCCTCACGATTTTTAAGTGATCTTGGAAATCAGAAACGTGGGTTCACTTTTGTTTTCTTGCTTCTTTGTTTTGTTATCTTTACCTCATTCCAAAAAAAAAATACTAATCATTATTTACAGGACCCACTCTCACACAAGGTGGATAAAAATTCCAAAAATACTAACTGCAGGTTGCAAAGGCATTCAACAAAACCACATTTAAATTAAAATATAAAAAAACACATTCAAAACACTTGATTTGTAGGTTCGGTTAAGAGCTACGGCTCAATCGCTTAACTAGAACTTAACCCCCTTGGCATAAGCCTTAAACTAAAACAAAGGGGGTGGTTCTAGGAATCCCAAAGTATTCCACACCTTGAGGGAACTGGTGGATGAAATGGTAACCTTTTCTCCTACTAGAATAGTAAATCCTTTGTGATTTAGAGTCACAGATATCCTTAGTGGTGACCCCAATGCGATTCATTCTGAGAAAGATATTTGCTCAGGGTTTCAAATGGGGTAAAGTAAAGCCATTAGTTAGCAATAACATCACACTCGGCTCGGATATTTTGCTAACACATAGTTGAGAGAGCCACCCATGAAGCTAAACATTGTCCAAGCCAATCTAAGGTAGAGGCTATAAACAAACATTCAAAAAAAAACTTCTTTTTCAATTTTTTTCTTTTATTTTTCTTTCTTTTTGGAGTAGTGTTCCACACTTGATTTTCCCCAAAAATCCTTGTTTAGGATCCATCTTTCACTTTTCTTATCTTTTTTTGTCATTTTCAAACTATCCTTGTTTGGATTCTTCTTTAATTCTTGTTTCATCTGTTCTCATCTTCTTTTCTTCTCGTCATCACGGTCATTCAATAACCTTCATTTTATTCTCAAAATTTTCCCCTTTTTAGAAATTTCTTCTCTTTTTCATTATTTCAATCTTCTCTTTTTTCATCCTTCTTGCCTTCTCCATTTGATTTTCTTTCAGTCATTTGGATTTTTCATTCATTAATCTTGATTCTTCCCCTTTCACGATTATTGGATTATTCTATCTTTCATATTCACCTAAATTTAATTTTATCTCCCATTCCATTCGACACTTAAAAATTTGATTAACCTTACCAAAGTTTAAGTTTTCATCTCCTTTTCAACATCAAGTCTTGAGTTGTGGATATCCATGTCCTCGCTCAAGCACTTTCATCTTACAACTCACATCTTAATGGTGTTGTGTTCCACTTTGTCACAACTCAATTTAATCACATTTTCTTTTCATTCCCTCTCGACATCCTTTAGTTTGACAACATAATTGTTAAACTATATATGCTTGATTTCTTCACGTCTCTAACTTGACAATATATTTGTTTTCTTAGACACTTCATCATATCTTCTTTCTAACATTTACACTATTAGTATTTGAGTCTTATCCCTTCATTAGCCTCTTCCTTATTAACTAATTATTCTTAAGGGTTGAGCCCATCGCATACGATTTGAATCCTTTTTCATACCCTCTTCCCATTTAGAATTCACTTTTTCTAGGTGGTAGAGTGTATTTGTAATCAATCTATCCTTGCTTCTTCACTCTAGAATTCACATTATTAGAGGTTGAAAACATTCAAGATTTTGTCACTATAACCCTCCTCTATTCTAGCATTCACTTTGTTAGAGGACAAGAACCTTCATCACATCATGACACTCTTCCATCTTGGAATTCACGTTGTCAAGGGTCAAGTTTATTAAACACTTCCACATGCTTCCATCTTAGAATCCAATTTGTTAAGGGTTGCATCACTCATATCTTTCAAACCTATTTCCCATCTTAGCATTCATTTTGTTAAGGGAAAATTTATTATCAAACTTAATTACACACATTTCTTCCATTATCTCATTCACTTTGCTATGGGTTGATTTATCTTTCACATATCTCTTTTGCTACCTCCCTCTTTTAAAAATGGTGGGAACATGACACAAAGATTATAGCCCTTTTGGAAGGGGATAATGACATCTAAATCCTTTTGGAAATTTAGATACTGATAATGACCAAAACTCTGAGGATGATCAGAATGAAATCTCACTTGAAGAACAATCCCGCATTGAAAATATTTTATGTATGAATAAAGACCAATTTTTGCTTCGTCTCCTTGAGATGGGAGCAAAATCACCCATTGATTTTGAAGAATCTAGCCTATAAAAATTACTTAACAAACCACCACCCAACAAGGGTGAACCTTTCATTTTGAAAAATAATGACGATGAGGCAAGCCCTAGTCACACGAATAATGATGATCGAAACAAGTCCACCTCGAACAACACCAAAGGAAATGAATCAAACAAAGAAAAATTTGACAAAAGGAAAAAAGGAAAATCAACTGATTCGGCCACCAATCCTACTCAAGCCCTCATGAATCAGATTAATGACATGGCTAAACAACTTGCTATCTTAAATTCCAAAGTCACCAATGAATCCCATGATAATGAGGCACCAAATAAATCTAGTGATGCTTCATTTAAGAGTCATACCACACACACCAAAGATAACAACAACTCTACAAGTGATGGTTCCTTATCTTTCTTACAAAACAACTCATTATTTTCCCAAGAATGGAAAATGATGAAGGACACCATCTCTAGTATGCAACATCAATGCAAACAATTCAACTTTGAAGAATTGTGTCCTTACCCCTTTGATAAGGACATTTTGCGTGTTCCTTTTCCAAAATATTTTGAGACGCCAAAATTTGAAAAATACAAGGGCAAGAATGATCCTAGAGAGCATATCAAGGAGTTTTATATGGATTTCCAAGAGGTGGCCTATAGTGATGTATTCTTAATGCATCTTTTCCCATGAAGTCTAGGAAGATAAGCCTTCGAATGGTTCCTACACCTCCCCAAGGGCTCTATACAAACTTTCACAGATCTCTCAGAGAAGTTTGTCAAACATTTCTCATTCAACCTAAAGTCTAAAATTACAATGATGGACTTGTGTAATGCCAAAAAATGAACAAATGAAACCTTTGTATAATTCCTATAAAGATGGTGTGGGATTTCTAGCCGTTTCCCATGCTCTATGCCTGAGAAGAAGCTTGTGAGCATCTTTGTACCCAATCTCAATAGTGATATATCCTTTCACATGTAAATGCATTGCCTTAATACTTTTGAAGAATTTATTGAGAAAGGATCATAGATTGAAAAAGCCCTTATCAAAAAGGTTTGATTAAACCTCATTCAAAAGACAATGGGAAACATAGTAATCATCCTAATAGCTCTCACCAAGACAAATATAAACATATTAACCACAATTGTAATATGGTAAATGATGGTATTACAGACAACCACAATTTACAAAATGTCCAAACCACTCAGAATATACCAAACAAAGGTAAACAACCTCTTGTTATTCATAGAAAAGAGGTTTATCCATCTCCTAATTCTAAATGATGTCATTTAAATCCTTTGGGAGAACCTCTATCAAATGTCCTTCAACAACTCGTTAATGTAAACATGGTTACTTATCCCATCACCAAACCTTGGGTTGAGGGAGAACCCAAGCCTACTTGGTACAAGGTTGATACTTATTATGATTTTCATCGCATTAACGGTCACCCGACTGATCGATGCTTTCACTTACGTCACTTTTTCCAAGACCTCATTGATAGTGGAGATATCACTATTGAATAACCATCACCAAATAGAACACCTAACAATAATCTTAAGGTATTCTCAAACCCATTTCCCAAACATGACAGTGACGATAAAAATGTTGACAAAGGTCCCTCTTCCAATAACACTGATTTTAGTTCAATTATCTCATTTATTGAGGAAGTACCATCTACAATGGTGATAATTAAATTCACATCTTTGAGTAATGTTGTGACCACACACCAACGGAAGATATGGGTTCCTATGGAAAAATAACCTTCTACGTCTTCTCGTAGAACCTCAAATATCCAAACCAACAACTCCTTCAAATAAAAAGTAAAATTCTAATGCCAAACTTTCCACTCTAGGTCAAGTATGAGTTCATCAAACAATTAGCAACCACTCTGACACATATCTCTCTCATGGAACTAATGAAAGAGCCACCTATCTTTCAGGATATTCTCACTTGTTCTCTAAATGAATCACGTGTTCCTCATACTCTCAATGTTCAATATTTTGAGGCTATGATCACGAAATTTACGACTGAAACTCCTATCCTATATTTTTTCCTTCAAGATATTTTGAACCAAAATTTGATTAAAAATAACTCCTTATACATCAAATCCTATATTACCGATCATAAATTCAAGAGAGTTCTTATCGACAATGGAGCGACTATTAACATCTATTCTATAAAAATGCTCTACTTTGCCTTGGTCAACAATAGATGGATTAGATGCTAATATCATTACCATTCATGGTTATGATAATATTGAGCGTTAGTCCTATGGTACCATCACTCTTCCCATACAAGTAGGCCCGCAGCTCCTTGACACTATGTGTCATGTAGTTGATGTAGACACATCATATAACCTTCTTTTGGGTAGACCTTGGATACATGTGATGCACGTAGTACCTTCCACTTTCCATCAATGCATAAAGTTTCCACATAATGACAGAGAGTTAAAAGCGCATGGCAATATTGAACCACTTTGAATACTGTAAGTTTTTGAAGCAAGGTACAAAAAGGAAAACTATTTTCCATCTGCTGATAGTATAACTGGATCTAGATCAACTTCTATTGTTACCAAGCGTATTGATCCTGATGTAATATTGCACCCTCATGCTTCCACATCTTATTCTGAAGAATATACATCTAAGGTGTCACCTGAAGTTACATTCTCTCATAAAGGTTTAGGTGAGTACACACTTGACAATACATTTCTTGTTGGAAAAATCCCATTATCACCTCACAACTATGGGTGTCCTAACGCTCCTCATTTACAAGAACCTCTAGCTTACTATCTTAGAAACACTCTTTGGAGATGATATGGATATCTAGAAGATGAAAATATTCCAATCTCCGATGACTCTTGGCTATACGATATAGGATGGAAGAATGCTACGAATCCACTGATTACACCAAGGGCCATAAAATGATGGAAAACATGAACTAGAAATGAAGAGACCTTTTCCCACAAGGGCATAGTGTTCTTGAACATATGAATACCAAGTATAACCTTTACACATATGGTCTAGGATATGAGACATATGAGAAGAGGCCTATAGTCTTTGATGTGTTACCTAGTGATGAGGACTCAAATTTTGAAATTGAGACCGATTCCACACATAGCCTCTTCGAAGACCTAGCCAAAACTACACTTTTCCTAGACTACTTATCCGTTCAAAACCTTTATGTTTTTTATCCTCCCCTTATTGATCAGAACCAACAGTGTCATATTTCCATGGATCTCTTTCAAAATGATGAGGCCATCTAGGAGTTCCTTGGGGCTCGAGACCCTTTTCCCTTGTTGGATCACAAGAAGGGTTTCGATATAAACCTTGATGCTACCGATTACTTTAGAGAAGAACTTACAATCTCCACTCCTAAAGAAAAATAAATTAAACAAATAAAAAATACATTATATCTCGCATAGTGAAAACCTTTCTGAGGCATTATACGAGAAGAAGAACATGAAAAAGAAAGAAAAGGATGCATCTCCTAGTGAAAAATTTTCAGAGGCACTAGAGAGAGGAGATTTGGATCCATAAATATCCAACAATCTACACAAGCCTCCAACATCATTTCAAGATATTGAAACTTATAAGTTTTTGGTAGAAGAGATGACAACCATTAACATTGGAATTGAAGACCTACCAAAATTGTTACAACTAGGTGCCAGTTTATGAGAAACAGAAATCAAAGCCTTCACAAGACTTCTAACCAAGTTTCAAGATGTATTCATTTGGTATTATAAAGATATTCGGGTCTTGATCCTTCTCTTGTGGTTCATCACCTTGTGGTGCACTCAAATGCTAAACATGTCAAGAAAAACTACGTAAATTGCATCCCAAGGTTGCATTTCTTGTTAAGGCCGAACTACAAAAATTATTGGATGCAAGCTTCATACGGTGCATTGACTACTTAGAGTGGATATCTAATATGGTACTAGTTGTGAAGAAGACCCTAAAATTTTTATTTGCATAGACTTCCATGACATTAACAAAACATGTCCTAAGGATGACTTCCCTTTTCCCAATATTGACATGATTGTTGATTCTACTACGTGGCCCATGAGATGTTATCCCTTATGGATGGATTTTTGGATCATAACATAATTCAAATTTTTGAAGAAGACCAACATAATTTTTTTTTGCAACCCCATGGGGGACATTTTGTTACAAGGTCATGCCTTTTGGCCTTAAAAATGCTAGTGCAACTTATCAATGTGCCATGATTGTTATTTTCCACGACCTTCTTCACGACATAATGGAAGATTATGTCGATAATATTCTTGTTAAATCAAAGACTAGGGTGGATCATCCAATAGTTCCTAGGTGTATATTTGATATTAAGGAGTACAAGGTTCTCCTTAATCCTAAAAAATGTGTTTTTGGTGTCACTTCAGGGAAACTCCTGGGATTCATTGTCTCACAAAGAGGAATTGAAGTGGATCCTACAAAGTAGCTATAATAGATATGCCACCTCCTCATAACCTTCAAAAAGAAGGGGCTTATAAGGAAAAATACATTATATTCATTGTTTCATCTCTCAATTGGCAGATAAGTGCCATCATTTCAACTAGCTGCTTAAAAGGATGTCCAGTTCAAAGGGTAAGTGCGGGAAGTTGATGGAAAAATATAGGGTCATCTGTGGACATCATATTGCAAATAACAACATAATATCAACTTGTAGGGATTATTAGCAATACATACACTCAAAATTAGACAAAATTATACTAATATGAATCGTAGCATCTGGAATCTAGTTTCTAAAATAATAATTTTTGTAAAAAATGGACAAGATTAGCTATATTAAAAACACAAAATTCAATGACTTGGTATTTTTTTTTAAAAATGCCGATAAGATTATAGTCCGTTTGCCCACAATTTGGATGACCAAAAATTGATATATATTTTTTTCCTTTGGTGAGAAGTTAGATGCCACTATCTATCTTGGGATGGATTTTATTTTGTATTTTTTTGAGTAATATTTTATTTTTTATGATTTTTTCGTGAAAGTGGTATGAAAACATAAAGAAAACAGAGCACTTTCTGTTTGCCCGCCATAACTTCATCAAAAAATATTGAAATCAAATAAATTTTTTTTTGAACATGTATATAATTTCACCACGGTTGGGATGGTATAAGTTTTATCACATTCTGATAAGTGAAACAAATTTTTCAGTCTTAAACGTAGACATAAACATTCACAGGAAAAAGTGTCTTAAAGACCTACTATTAGTAAAAAATTATAAAATGATATTTATCCTATTCTATTCACTTTAAAATCAGTATTTCTACAAAGCTAATAGTCTCCCCTACGCAATGGTACCATTTTTATGACATAGTTTTTAATTTTTGGCATGGTTCAAGTCTCATGGAAGACTAAATTTGATGTTTTGCTGTTTTTAATGTAAAATTCAGGATTTGATGTCCACTTAATTGTCCCCCAACTTGGTGCACTTACCCCAAATGGAAACAAGATCTGTCAAGACACCTTTGTAAAATTGAAAGAGTACCTAGCATCTCCACCGGTACTCATGCCATCTATACAATATAAGCCTGTGTTGTTGTATACATCTGCAAAATAACATGCCATTGGGGTATTATTGGTGCAACACAATGATAAGGGTCAAGAACAAGCTAGGTATTACTTGAGCAGAAATATTCTTGAACATGAGACCAAGTATTTGCAGATTAAAAGGATTGTTTAGCAGTTGCTTATAATTTTGGCAAGTTGTGAAATTATCTCTTAAATCATACCACCAAGCTAATTTCAAGGGTTGATCCTCCTAAGTACCTACTTTCAAGACCAGTCATAACATAAAAATGTCTATTTGGATTGTACTACTCAGCGAATTTGATATCAAAATTGTCAATAAAAAGGATATAAAAGGTCAAGCACCGGTAGACCAAATGGCCGTAGCTCCACTACCGGGTTCACAACCACTAAATTTTGAATTTCCAGATGAAGACCTATTGTATAGAGAAGAAACACCCTTATGGACATTATTCTTTAATGGATCTTTTAATATCCATGGTTCTGGATTAGGGATTATCTTGCATACACTAGATGGAGACCTCATACCTAAATCTAATAGTATCAAATTCCCTTGCAAAAATAACATAGTAGAGTATGAAGCATTGATATCAGGCTTAGGGTTTTCTATCTCATGACACCTGCAAGAATTAACAGTTCTTGCTGATTCTCTTCTAGTCATTAATCAAGTTAACAGAGGATATTAAGTAAAAGATGAAAATATCTTACCTTATGAAAGAATGGTTGATAGCCTTAGAGGGTATTTCTGGATTATCAATTTTGAAAAAGTTCCTCACATATAAAACAAAGCAAATTGGCTGCCATGGAAACTATCTCCTCCCTTATTTCATTCGACATTAAGCAAACTCACAATGAGTTCCTTCTTGAGCATCTTTTGGTGCCCACATATGAATTTTTGAGTCCACCATGGTTTGTGAGATTGTTGGTCCCGATCATCCTTGCTACCAAGATATACACCTTCATTCGAACTAAAGCATATCCTCCTAATTTTAATTCAAATAATAAAATATCCTTAACACAATGTGCTTCGCATTACACCCTTCTTGATGACACCTTGTATCAAAGAGGCTTTGACGATACTCTCTTAAGATGTCTTAATTAGGATGAAGCTAATAAGATGCTAGCTAAAGTAAATTTGGGTATTTGTAGTGCCCATACCAGGGGAATAGTCCTTGCAAATAATACTTTACACATTGGATACTATTGGACCACAATGGAGGAATATGCATGCAACTTTGTGAATAAATTCCAGGCTTTCCAAAAACACGGTAATGTCATTCATGCACCTTCCCAAGCCTTATATCCTATTACTTCACCTTGGCCTTTCTCAAAATGGGGACTCAATTTAATTGGAAAAATAAATCCCACATCTTCTAATGGCCACACATTTAGTATAAGCATCACTGAGTATTTCACTAAGTGGGTTAAGGCTATACCTCTTACTAACGTTAATGGGTGCAATATTTCTAAATTCATCTTCAACCTTATTATCTGTCGTTATGGCATACCCATTGCTATTATCATGATAATGGTGGTTATTTCAAAAATAAGGATCTCAAGGCCCTAGCTAAGAAATACAATATCCGCTTAAAATGGGCCACACCCTATTATCCACAATGTAATGTCCAATCTGAAGCATTAAACAAGACTATCAAGTCCATTCTAGAAAATACTGTCAATAAACATGGACATAATTGGCATACACAGTTATATCTTACCCTCTGGGCCTACCGCACTTCCTTTTGTACACTTACAGGAGCTACTCCATTTTCCCTAGTATATGGCTTTTAAGCTATATTACCTATTGAAGTTGAAATTCCTTCACTTCATGTCTCCCTCCAAAATATCATTCATGAAGAGGATTACCATGTTGTATGCCTTGCAAAGTTGGAATTACTAGACGAGAAATGACTTCACGCTTTAGACCATATGCAAGTATATCATAATAGACTACACTGTAATTATAATTGCAAGATCAAACCTTGATAGTTTGAAATTAGTGATTTTTGCCTAAAGGAAAATAAAAAGAACACAACTAAACCATGAGAAAAACATGGAAAATTTGAGCCTAATTGGTTGGGTCCTTATGTTATAGCTACTAAATATGGATATGGTACATACAAACTATCTACCGAGGATGGAAAAGAGTTGAAGGATCCTATGAATGCCATTCATTTGAAGAAGTTCTAATCCCGAGTCTCCAAAGAGTAACCCTTGTATTTTTGGGCATATTAGTGCATCCACCTATTTCATCATTTCACTTTGTTTCCCACTTGTAACTTTTCACCTTTCCATGTGTCGCATGTTTTCCTTGTTCGGTTATCATGCCCATTGTTTACCACCATTGTTCACCTTCCATTTAGCATGTTGGTTTTGACTTGGGAATTTCCTTTCCCTCTTCTTTGGCATGTGGTTCAAAATTCCAAAAACTTCAAAAACAATATAAAATTGTTCAGAAAATACAAAAAAATACAAAATGTTTCGAAAACGCTTTCCAAAAAAATCACTTGCAACTATGTAATTTCGTTCGTCATTTTCTTCATCTAATTGTTCCCAATCATATTTTCCAATCAATCAAACCACTCTTTGCAATGTAACTTTTCTTAGGGACATCACTTGGCTTTGGATTTCTCTTGGGGGAAACTTGACATTTGTATATATTCACTTCTTTATTAGAATTTTTACATTAGTGTGTTTTTGTTCACTAGCTTGTTTGCTTGTTTAACATTTATACATATGGAATTTTGTATTGTATATTCTTAGCTTAGTTTCTTATGTTTGATAGTTAGAATAACTAGTACTCTATGTATCTGGAATGTGCTTATGGACCAATTGCAAGAAATTTATTTACATCTTAGTTCACATATAACTTTGGTGTGGATCCTTCTTATTCATATTGGGTTTGTTTCTATTGTTTTTTTGTATCTTTTTGTCATTTACATGTGTTGTGTTTTTCTCCTAGTTTATTTAAGCCATGGAGCATTTTCCTTTTTGTTGTGTATTCATGTTTTCTTGCATTTTCTTTGCATTTGTCTTTTCAATTCCTTCCAAAATTTGCAAAATCCAAAAAAATCAAATACGAGTCAAAATCCAAAAAAAAATTCAAATATTTCAAAAATCCAAAATAAATAAAAATCATCACAAAACTTTCAGACAAACATTCACTTATCACAAGAATCCTACAATTGGAAAACACTTAAAGTGAATCATTCAACATCTCAATACAATCTTGATAAATGTCATACTTTTATCTATTACTTTAGTGATTGTGCCAATCTTACAACTATTAATTTCTTCTCTTCACATTATATGCTAACTCTTCTTAGGGAAACTCACAAAATTGTTTTTCCTTCATGATATAACTTCACCTGGGGAAATTTCAACTTTGATCATTTACACAACAGATTCAACAAGAGTGTCATAAGGAGTCGCTTTAACTCCGCTCTTCCAATCTGATCCTATTCCCACTTGGGAGCATTTGTATCTACTTAATCATCATTGTGGCATGCATTAGGGGCATAATTGATTGTCTTATTTTTTGAATTTGTGTTGCATTGTTGATGTTTACTCTTTTTTGGACCACTTACAAGTAGTGTGATTACATCTTGGTTCCTTTATAACCCTGGTGTCGACACCTACTTTGTATATTGGGTTTTTTTCCTTTTTATCTTTTCTTTTTGCATGTGTTTGTTTACATGCATCTGGGTTAACCATCTTGATTATTTCATAATCATGGTGAAAAATCTATTGTGCAACAACAAAAATCAGGTTGCTCTAAAAATTACTCTCCAAATAATGCTCATGCTACAAACACATTCCTTTCCCATCCTTGTTCTAATCCCTTGTTTTCCTTCCTATCAAGCGGTTTTCTACCACCTTGTTGCATCATCCACCCACTTGAGGGGGCATTCCTCTACCATTCTTCTTTTTAGGGCATCCCAATGCTTCACAATTTTCCACTCACCGATCTACATGTGTCTACTATCTTTAAAGCACTATTACTTTACAATAGCACTTTAAAGAGGGAAAAATGTAGACACCCCAAAATTACACTTACTGTTTCCACTTGTTCCTAGTGTTATCCTAGTACACCTTGTTATTCACCCATTTGTGATTAATTGATTAAATTAATTAATTAATACACATTATACCTCTTTGGATTAATTAAATTAATCCCATGTATCCTTTTACCCCTTTAGCTAAATTAATTATTATTTATTAATTAAATAAATAATTAATTAAGTGTGTGCACATCCTAGTCATCTACCACTTGATCAAACTCCACTTAGACTCCACTTGGACTCCCTATCCTTATCCTAGTTAACTACACTTCTAGAATCCTAGAAAGGTGGGGGAAATTAAATTACACATACAACCACCTTTCGGGTGCATCTTTTTTCAATTAATTCATTTCTTTGCTCGCAACACTATTGCAACTTCCCATAATGCTATTTTTAGCATATTCATTTATCCGTGTATAACCAACTTTAATTGATTTTGCCTCTATAAATTGCAAGCTTACCTTCCTTACAAATCCTCTTGAATCTGACATACAAAAACTTTGCTAATTTATTTGTGTTGATAGCATTTGCATTATGTATTTGGAGAGCACTCAAGAGCATCCAGAATCATCTTTGATATTTCATTTGCAAGGTTTCACATGAGATCCTTATTTTAGGTTTGCATTGAAGGTTACTTGAAGGGTTGTAAATTATTTGTTTGTCTTTCATTCACAGTGATTTTTCATAGCTTACAACGAGTTTATGAGTGCACATGACTATGATGTTAGTACTATGTATGTATGAAGCTTATGTGTTTTACAACAGTTAATATAATGGATCTTTGTGGCTGGATATTGGTGTTTGACATAACTGAGAATGGATCTTGCATAGTAAATCTGATTATGGTTCTTGTTTAATTAATCTTGCATATGGTTAAGATCTAGATCTGGTTTATGCACTATGCAATATATTTAGTTATCTGTTATGGATTTGGAATATCTATTTAATCATGCTAACTACTTGAACAAGATGACATAAAAGAGGAACCTGGTACCCTTGCGTGCTTTGGGTGAGCACTCAGTTCAGGATGAGTGATGTGCCAACACGCCTTGGGTTGTTGGTGGTAAAATCTAGGCTACATTTTGGTTCCGTTGCCAAGACCTCTTTTTCAGTTGTTTGGAAGGATGTTGTATGATGAAGACGTACTAGTTGACTTGGCTAGTATTGAAGAGTGGTTAGATGATTTGGAGGAAGAGTATGCTCATGATTTAGCACTAGACCTGAATTTAATGCACACACATGGGTTGAACAAAATATGTATCACAAGTCTGTATGAGATGTTCTTTGCCATATTTCCTATAGATCTCTATGAGTGGTTGGTTTCTTACACTTCAAATAAAAATTGGAGGTTTCATACACTTGTTTGGACATAGGAAGAATTCCAAGTATCTTTATGATGAAGATCGACTTGGACACATGTTGTAGATCATTGGTTACGTGGTGTTCTAAATAGCTATATTTTGGATTACATAGTTTCTACTTAGTATTTTCCAGAGGTTTTGAGTTATAGTTCTTACGCAAGCCCAAAGGATTGTATTTACGTGACATTCCTTTGGTGATTAAGATCTTGATTGTGACCCTAGATTTGGAAGAGAAACCTATGGCTAGCTAAACCCCACCATGCATGGGGGCAAGAGTAGGTGTGGTGAAATATGGTGGACCTAGCGGAAGAAAGGCAGAGAGAAGAAAGGTGGCTTAAGTTTAATGAGGTGTGCAAGAGGGATTTAGAGAAGTAACGTGAAGTTGTGAAATGAATGGCATTGTGGAGAGAGATGGCTCATGAAGGATTTAGAGCTCACACAGAGGACATGAAGCTAGAGCATTTGGAACTCCCCATTTGGGAAAACATGGTAGACAACCCTCTTCAAAATCATATGAGAGCATGTGGGTAGAAGCTACATGGGCTGTAGGCATTCACTTGTTCCCTCCTAACGACCTAGCCCTTGTGCTTGGTTTTCCATTTTCTATGATAGTTATCAATAAACAAGCTAGTGTAGGAAGTAGAGTGGCCATAGATAGAGTTTATTTACATTCCAGTTCATGAGTTAATCATGTAGCTTATTCATATGTGGTGGAAATTTTTTTGTCTATGTTATTTGGAGAGTGCAGTTAGAGCTATCTTTTCTAGCATGTCATCGGCATGAGAAAGTGGGCATGAAGAATGTTGGCATAACGTCCGGAAGTAGTACAATTTCACAAAATGTGGGGTCCAGTTTAGCACAAATTTTGGAGCACAAGGTAGTGCATACTATGTTCCATTTCCCACTTTAGGAGGGGATCGGGAAGGATCAGGTGGCTCAAGTTCTAGTTGATATGGTGGTTCTGTGGGTGGGGGAAACACAAGAGGAAATACAAGTTCTGGATCTGGTGGGCATGGTCCAAACTAGCCCCAGAATATTTATATGGAGATGTTTCTTCATCTTCTATAATATAGAGGGATAGAAGATGCAAATGATAATGTTCATATGTGTGAGATACTATTACGTGTAAAGGGGATTATAGCTCTAG